>JAPZDY010000025.1:12301437-12333112 GCA_029783645.1 Ctenochaetus hawaiiensis
CAAAGTTTTCATCGTTAACAGAAAATTATGATTATCTTTACTCTTTTTATATCTAACAGGAATGTGAGTTATGTAAATCCCAGTTTGTTTATATTTAAGTGAATAGAGGATAGCAAGATTTCAAGCTGTAAGATGAAAACATCTCCTACAATCAAACTAAGGCTTCACAAAGAGACTACAAATAATCCCTGCTATGTCCCTGATAGCTTTAATTCAAATAGATAGAATGACAAACAAAAAACACACACACACACACACACACACACACACACACACACACACACACACACACACACACAATGACAGATACATGCACATACAATCACAGATGCACATTTGAACACAAAAGGATAAACAAACACACACACGAAACACATACACACACAGAAGTTTTGATGCTCACACCTCTTCTGGCAGCAGATCAAGAGAAGAGAGCTTGTCTGTGTGTTTGCGTTTGAGTGTTGTGTGTGTTTGTGAGCATGGCGTGTTTGTGTTGTGAGTAAAAAGAACAGCTTCTTGGACAAATCCGGTCTAAATAATCATCCTATCCTGGCCGTCCAGATACCAACACTGTGTCCCATGTGGCTTCATTACTGTTGCTGCTAATTAAGCAGCTCCAAATAAACACCATCTTTTGCCTTCATTAACACAAACACTGCAGCATCAACACATGATGTATTTGTTGATGCAGACATGGATAAGTATGGAAATATGTTGTATGCTGTTAATAATGTAGAAATTGACACTATATAATGTAATGTATTTACTATTCCTCTGAGAATTTATACTCACGGCTGTTTATGTTTACCATAAGAATTTTGTATTGTCTCACCTCTTTGTGATCTTTTTGTTATGGGACCTATAAAGATACCAGACTTTCTTTTGTTGATGTGAATCTGATGAATATAAATTAAAAGAAATACACATTATATTTAATGTAATAGTAATTCATAGAACTATGTATCATGCATGAAAAAGGACACAGTGAAGCATTTAAACTCCTTTGATTCATAAATTAATTTTACTTAATCCTTTGTGTCAAAGACACAGATATCATTTGTAAATATAGCAAATGCTCTCAATAACCTAAGATTGGAGTTTAAACCAAGAGACAATAGTCAATCAATTAACAGAACAACATGATAATCAATAATCATTTAAGTCATTTTTCAGGTGACCTAAATGATTCAGAAGAGCAAGAGGCTTTGACAACATGCCCTGCTCTGTGCAGCTGTGCTAAATGCTGGCACAAAGGTGCTTAAAGCTAAATGCTAATCAACATGCCAACTTGCTCACCCTGACAACGCTGACATGCTGATGTTTAGCAGGTCTAATTTTTATTTTTATCTTATTTTAGAGTGTTAGCATGCTACAGAACAACACAAAATAAAGCTGAGACGTATGGGAAACTTTTATTGTAAGTATTTTATAATAACTAAAGTGGAGGACAAACTAACAATCTAATTTGTCTCATGATGGCTCGGTGTGAAAGAAAATAATAAGAAATAATGAGAATATTATAGTAAGATAATTTGACAAATAGAATAGGAAAATAATAGGCAAATTATTCAAATAACACTGTCATTAGCTGCATCCCTACCATTGTTTTCATCAAAGGCATAAACACTAGAGGTACTGACATGCTCTACACTGCCCACAATAACAATGTATTAAAACACAGTGATTTGCAATACTTGAGTCCTTACAAGACAAACATTTGCGATGTCAAAAAGGCAACTGTGCAACAATGGGCAAAAAACTGAAACAGTCACTTACTAAATTGTCAACACACACTCACATATTGGTTGTTACTTGCCTTTGTCCATGTTAACCTTCATTCCAATGTAAAATGGCTATAAAATGGCATGAGGCTGGACTTCCAGAAAGCAGAAAAATTAGGATATATGTCATGCATAGGTACTTTGGTAAGTCAAACTGACAGGGGAATCCATTTACAACTCCTTTATGTTTCAATAAAAATACTGACATATGGTGTCAGAGTATCAATAACAGATTGCAAGAGGAAGTAATACCACATATTCCTGTATGGACATTTTGTTCCAGCCTAATACCTGTAATGAAGAAATGGATAAAACAAATGGAGATAGATCTGTGTTAACACCCTCAACTCCCCATGTGTACAGTTGTAATGTATAAGCTCTAATAGCACTGTTATTTGAACTGTGCTGACATCACTGACTCATGCTGGAAGATAAAGACGTCCTATATCCATTTATTAACTTCATGACCACTAACTCATTGTATGGATAATGGGAGGGTCACAATATATCCACATCCTAAACGGCATCACTGAAGAGCACTGGATGGTGATTTGATTTATCAGCAGCCGGCAAGAGGGCAGACAACAACTGAGCTGCTTTAATTAATTTGAGTCTGCAGTGAAAAGTGTGTAATTACAAAAGAGCTGACATTGGAGAATCATTGAATTGAGCTGAATTACAACAGAATCTCGAGCAAAATGCCTCGAAGTCCTTTAAGGACAAGACGAGCTTTAAGGACTGTGTGTCTGGATACATATATTTGTGCAGGTGCACATGAACATGTCCCTCTACACTCACACTCTGTGTTTGTGAAACACTATGTGTGTTAGTGTGTGTGTGAAATAATGAGTAGTAGATAAAACATAATTGTATGCTGAAATCTCAGTACTTCAATTTATTCCTCCATTACAGCTCAGAGTTCAACACGGTGCAGATAAAGAAAAGCCTTTGATTATGAAGCTGTTAAAAACTGGAACGCAATGTAAACAACAGCAGACCGCCAGACCGAACTTGTACGTTTCCTTTCATCAAAAACAGAATTGATCTCAGATTTGCAAACAAAGACATGCGGCTACAAAATGCTTGGAATGTGCAAATGTCTGAGCCGTTTGTTTGAAGACTGCAGTGTTGCAGTTTTTTCACAGAGTTTTGCTTTCACAAAGTGTGAGGTTGATAATGTCAGAGGAGCTGCAGAGTCAGAGCAAAGCTGTGATAAAATGCTTCATAACCCCGTGACTAAAGGACACCTCGCCTCTCTTCTTATAAGTCTTCAAATCTCCATCTTTCTCCACCTTTCCCATTTCCAACAGTTTACCCTTGAGCACCCTTTAAGGTAAGAACACACTTGTATTTGTATCCTATTTGAAGTCACAGAGTACTGGACCAGTGTGTGTTGAAGATAACGGGGGGTGACATTATCTATAGTTGTACAAAGGTTGAAGTAAAAGCATTGTAGCCTCACATTTTGTGCTATCAGTTTTTAAATGGAGGATGAAACTGCAAGATTTCAGGAAAATAGAAACTTCTGACAATCTGAGTTTTCATGCTGCCCTCACAAATTAACAAACTAGCCTCTTGTTCAGAGTTTTGCAGTGTTAATGAGTGCTGATTTTTCAGTGACAATTATACGGAATTTACGAGTTGCTTGGAGTGTTGTTTGTTCCCTCGTGTTTTGAACATTTGCCCCAAAGCGACATTTCAACTAATTCAAAGTCTTAAATTAACTTGAAAGGGTCTGTAAACCCCTGCTAAGTCCATATTTTTAAAACTAACACTTTGTTTTTTAATGCTAATTTGTTTAAATGTCATTAAATATATGCTGAATTTCAACTGAACAAAAACTTTAAGATGTGAGCTTAAGTTATATACACTGACATGTCTTTAAGTTGGTTTTCTCTTTAAGCTTTCTGAAACACTCAACTGCAAAAAGATATCTTGACAGTTTGAATTTCCGTCTGTTTTTCATCATCACTTACTTGTCACAGCTGTCTAACTACAGTAGAAAAGGTTCATTTACCTGCAGCTACTGTACACTTTTTAAAAATTTCTTTTCATGAAGAATCCTCACAAGGATAGGGAAATCAAATATGTAAGATATGCATCATTTAATTTTAGTAAATTTAAGCACACTTCTTGTATTTTTTACTCTTATGCGTGAGATTTTCTGTTGAATCGAATGAAGCTGACTAACAGCAGTGAGCAAACACAGAGAAAACATTTTCTGTGGTGATGCACACTTGACACAATTAAGCAGAGAATGAGAAAAAATAAAACTGTTGCTTTGTGTTTGAGGTTTCATGTCTAGTTTGAAAGACGTCATGACATCACGATGTGACACCCCATCGAAAAACTCATGAGTGTGACTTAACGAGTGCAAAAAGTGTCACCTCTAACAGATCAGCATACTGGCATATTTCTGGGGGGTTTTAATATGTGTGTGTGTGAGAAATGTTAGTCCCTCTTTCACAATAGTAGAATGACTAATGTTGCCACATAGCACCAAGCTGTGCTGTGCTGCATATTGATTCTATAAATTTCAAATGACATCAGTGATCACATCATAGGTAATTATCACTTCGGTTCCCCTCGGCTCTGTGAAGCTTTACAGTGTCTTGAAGCTCGCTGCTTTGGTTTTAAATCTTGCAACTTGACTGCTATGGCTCACTCTCAGGCCTTGTCCATTAACTTTAATATTTACATTAGATCATATAGTGTTGATGCTTACGTGCTGGCTGGACTTTTTATGTTTTTATTCATAAATATGTGAAGTTATTCTTCCACTGTATTGAGCTGAATTGAACAGTGGCATCAGAATACACTACAGAGGTCACAACATAATCCAACACCCCCACAACACAGTCCCTGCTGCCAACACTGCAGGTTTTGGACTAAAACCAGTCAAATCTCTCATTGTAATTAGTTTAACTTTTTTCCAGGTTTCTGATTGGCTAACATGACATTGGGGTAAGGTCTACATCTCCTGCTGGTTTAGCATACTAATGGCAACCTTTCCATTGTATTTTTGCATTTTCATTTGACTGAGTTTTACTTTAAACTGGGCTTAAGAGGACAGATTGTTTTTGAGAACGACAGAAGGGAAAAATATCTGTGTACATGTGGACTAAACCTCCCTATTTTCATCATTTTGTCCCTGCCATTTTTTTCTGTGGATATCTCAAAAGGTAAGTCTATTTTTTTGGGTCAACACAAGACAGAGGACAGACAATTAGCAACTACCTGGAGAACCTACTGGACGATTTAGCGTTGTTCAAGACAGATATTTCCTTCAGGACTTGCCAGAGATTAAAAACAGAACTACAACAAGACATTTTGACATTGACTATTAGTGAAATTAATAATAATGTTGTTTCGACTCTACTTAATGTACTAATAGGCAGCTGCTTGCTATAATCACTGCATAGCAATGATAATATGTCCATGTTGAATTTACAGCTTGTTTATACTCCCTCCAGGTGTTCAAAACCAGTCAATGTATGCTGAAGTACTTTACAGGCATTTTTAAAGTCTGTCTGTATCAGAATTTTCCAGATTCTGAGTTCATATTGTCAAATATCAGGCTGTGAATTCATTTATTAAGGTTTACCAGTCATAGTCACTTAGCTACAACATGGCCAAAAGCAACCCTGTGAAGCAGCCATGAACCTGTCCTAATTCCCCGCCTTTGTGCCGGACACATTAAATTAAACCAAAACAACATCTTCACCAAAACTTTCTTCAGTTTTTCTGCATGGTTCACACAGCATACAGACTTGAAGGTCTCTCCACTGAAACCAGATCTAATGAAACTCTTTTAGCCGGGGAGTCTTGAACTCACCTATTTCACGGTAGGGAAAACACTGAGGCTACAAATGAAACAGATAAAATGCTCCTCTATTCTCTCCCATACAAAAATCATTTCCATTTTATATCACGCTCATATAGCGAGCAGTGAATGACATTTCCCCGGGCCAGCTGTTAAACATGGTCGGCTTCACATGCACACACACACACATGCACGAACAAAATGCATGCAACTGTTTCATCCCTCTCAGCTCTTTCTTTCTGTTTAACTCCCACTTGTGCCCTTTAATATTTTGAAGCAAGTCAAACTATTTTAAGTGGCATTAAACTCTGCCTGCTGCTCGCATGTGTCCAGTGCATATCACAACACTGGTAAACGGCTCTGACTGTAACCTTCCATTAGACTGAATTATCTTTGAGTTCAAGCTTAAATATTTTCATAAAATACAACACTGACTGACAGAGTGTAGAAAAAGAGGTGTTTGCCCTCGGACCGGCCGTGATTCATATTCAAACAAGCACATTTGTCAATATAAAGCATGTGTTTATAGCCAATGAGACACAAGTATTTAACGTCTCAAGACAAAATAATTGTGAGTGTGAGTGTGTGGGGGTGAGAGCTCCAACTTGGGATGCATTTTCAGCAGTTGAGTTGACCTTTTTCTAAAATTTGTACACTAGTGGAAAACACTACATCTAAGACTTTGCTTTAGCCCCAGTATTTATTGTTAATGTAAACATAAAGAGGTAATCAAAAATATTGGCAGCCAGCTGGTGTTTGTGACAAAACAGAGTTTTGTTTTTTTTTTAATTTTAACAAGACAAATTATGATGCAATGACATTGTGTTTGACAAAGAGGTTGTGCACACCTGTACTGACATGCATCCTGGGTGATCAGATCACAAGCAGACTGCTCTAAGTACAGGTGTGAATGCGCCTAATGGGTCCACAATGTGTCTTGAGCTTCTACCGCTCACACCACATTCAGAGGTGGTCACACAAAGGCAGGAACATATAGACCACAAAAGTCCCAGAAGTCAGAGCCTCATCACTCCCCATGTATGTTCTCACGTTCCTACAATTGCCATGTATACTAAAAAACAGGCTTAGGAACATAGCAAAGGGGAAAAGGTCAAGTTTTCAGACATTACAGAGGGATTTCTAGAGTGTTGCAATACAGCGAAAAAGGGAACTTGCAAGCTTCTTTAAGGTGGGTTGAATTAAAGGACACTTTGGACACAAAATAGAGATATTCCCTATTTTTTAAAAAATAGTGCAAATGATCAAGCATTAACGTATCAGAAAATATGAAAATATTCTAGACCCACTTGAAAGTGTGCCAGGCTTCGAAGCCAGTTTGACATTGCGGACGTGTTACTTGATGCACATGGGACTTTAAGGATTTTTCCAATAAATATACATTGTGGCAGAAGCAGCTGTAAATAGTTGATGTTATTTTTAAGAGAATCACAACTCCAAAAAATGTACTCATTTCACTATCAGCATTTGATCCATTTAGTTTGATAACATTTCAAAGTTCCTCAAGAGCTGCAAGATTAAATCACATTATCCCCATATAAATTGGTGCAGGGCTAAACGGGGAGAAGCTTGCTTGGCTGGAAAGAAGTCTCAAGGGTACAGCCTCTGTGGGCCCCACAATGCAGGAGCTATGCAGAAGATCCAGGTATTTCTATACTCAGAAGTCAAACTTTTGGCTTCATGCACCATGCCGTGCTGACTTTCATTGGAAGGTTATACCACTCTGAGAAAACCAAGAGAAGTAAAAGGCCTTGTGGATGAATGGAGCTAATTTTCCCACAGGGAGGGGCTGAGCTAAGAGTTCAGTAATACAGCCCGCTGCATCTGGATGTATAGCTCTGCTGGCAGCTTGGTGGAGTTTTCAGTTTGATACAAGCAGCTACATGCGGCAGATCTATTTGATGAGGATGTTTGGTATCACTCATTCTTCCATCTACCATTTTCCAACTCTCTTCCTGACTCCAGTCTTCTGACAGGAATTCCATCTCTTTCTCTCTCTCTCACTTTTTCCCTCCCTCAGACTTGTGGAGATGGATGGACAGTGTGTGCAGGAGTCCTTGGCTGAACTGTAGAAGTGCTGACATGGCGCCAAGCCCTCTAACAGCGTAATGACGCCTCTATCTGTCTCTCCATGATGCACTCTCTCTCTCTCTCACACACACACACACATATAGCCTACACATTCACAGGTGCATGCAGAGATAGGTACTTGCTAAAAAAAAAACATACTCGCTCACTCACTAATGTGAGGCTGAACATATACATGGAAAAGTGCACACTTGCATTATATTTGCACACATTTATGCACTCACTCATGCAATTTTACATAAACAGACACTAGTGCATGCACAAACACACACGGGTGCACTGAGCAACGGCATAACACAAACCTCTCTATCAATGTCTGTCGATCTAGTGGCACCTTTATCACTTCATCCAGTCTCCTATATAATCAGCATCAGTCTCTACTGTCACACACTCCTACCAACCATCACCATCTGAAACGTACATGTACACACAGACTGTCACACAGATGCACCCAAACACACAAACACAGTCAGGTCAGCTGAGTGATGTTCGAGTGTGTGTTTCTCTTCCGCCTGTGTTAAAGTGAGTCATCTATCCTTCCACGGCTTCATTACAACCTACAAGGGCAAACACTATCTCTCACTCCCTCTGCCTCTCCAGATGGAGGGGGAGAGAGATGGAGATATACAGTAGATAGAAAGTGAGATCTCCCTCTCTCTCTCTCTCTCTCTCTGTGTACCCCCCCCATCTTGCTCTTTCTCTCTTGATCTCTCGTCTCTATATTTATCTTCTGTCTCTGTATCTATTGCTCTGCATCTATGTTATTAATCACAAAGGCTTTCTCTCTTCCTCACCCACCTAGCATTGAACAAGTGCCAGTATGGCTAAGCAGCTTGATTTAAATATTTTAAATAACTGACAGATGCAACAACCTGAATGCAACAGAGTAAGGTAGAATAACGAGACAGATATGGCCAAAAATATGTGGACAAGCCGGTCCTGATCCTGTTTTTTGATGCATTATAAAGGGCTTGTGACATTCTGTTGCATCAACATGCAATGATATTTTGCACCATAGGGTGCTTCCACTTTCTAACAGTTTGGGAAAGGTCTTTCGCTGTTTCAACATGACAGCGCCTCTCTGCACAAAGCAAGGTCAATAAAGATATGACTTACGTGTTGAAGAGAAACTTCACTGACCTGCAAAGAGAAATGCATGTTTAAAATGCCATACATGCTCAGGTAATGTTCAGGTGGCCACATACCTTTGGCCATATATTGTATACAGACGGCCAGATAAATGTACAACATGTAGGTAAAAAAAGGGTATTAAAGTAGGTAAAGGATTACTTTCAAGGTCATTTTTTTTCCAAAGTGGGAGACATTCAGAAAGACAGAAACAAAAATAAATATGAAAAAGCAAAAAATTGTGGTGTTTCTATCCTCCTCTAACAGCTCAGAAAGCTTGAAGAAAGCCTGAGTTTTTTTGAGGCCCTACAGAAAGCATGAATAATGCATAGGTAAAACCTCTTATTCTCTAAATTTTAAATGGCTTGCTGTTATCAAAAATAACTTGATCTGTGGAGCATTAGGAGACTGGCACGCAACAGAGTGGCTTCTACAATATACTAAGAGAGAGGAGGCATTGGACCAGAGTTTGCTTCATATTTTTTAACTTTTTGAATTTTCCAGTAACCAGCAGAACCATTTTAACTGTTTATCAAAACTAACAGACATTAAACAAATTTTTTCATGTTTACATTTTCTAATAAGGATAAATGTTTTGACTCATCACTGTGGCATAAACAGATGATGTTTTTTTACAGTAAACAAAGGCATTTCTCCTGGGACACTCAAATGAGGCACAACACAAGGGCATGACTCACCAAAAGGTAGGAGTAGGATTCAAGTCTTGGACTCCCTCTACTGGTTCATGCAGCAGGCTGAGAGGAGAGAAAATGATGAGGAGTTTGTACAGTAGAATCATGTTACTCGGCCTTCCTGAGGAATATTATTATAAACTGTTAAAAAAAATGCCAGCCAAATGCCAAAACTTTAAATCTGAAGGAACTATGCTGATTTTGTCCCTCATAATCAAAGAGCAGAGCAGCTTTTAATCATTTTAGAGTCACCACAAAAAAAGCAGAAAACATAAAAGCATGACAACCAAAAGGGCAACTTGAGATTGAGCTTAACATATTTTAATGGTTTGGGGAAAACATTGGGAAATGGAGCTCAGCAAGGAGTTTGAGAATTAAAACAATTAGTGATAAGTTTCCCATTGATCCCTCCCCAAGGTCGCTTATCCCAACAACTGCAGACAGGCTCATTACTCTAAAAGACAACCTTATAGACAGTAGGGACTGATAAAGCTGGATCAATGACACTGATCAGTTCCCGCCACAGTATGGATAAGCACACAGAACTAGAATAGACAGAAAGGGCATTCTCATGAAACGAAAGCTTTCAACAGTCTTTTGGATACTACACACAAAGAGAAACTTACACAGTGTGATGTAGTCCTCCCATTTGCTGTCTCAGGGATAACTGTTAAAACTTCTATGTTATAGTGAATTAATAATTCTTAAAATGGAATTGCTCCTATATTTTGACCATATAGTCGAAGGGGATTTGCATCTTAAACAAGACTTACAGTTCATAGCACTCACATTATTGTACGAATGAGGTTATTGCTCATTATATATCACAATGTTAAGACTTGATGAAAAGCAGAAACTTTTCTTTTGCTTTCTTAGATCTGTTTCACCATTAAACATATGCATTTTGACAGGTTTAAAAGATGAAACCAGAGGAAAGGCCGTGCTTTTCTTAAATCAGATGGGATTTACTTATTACTATGGCCACTGAATAACATCATACTATGTTTATCAGGCTTAGTTCTTTACTGTCAGACTTCAGATTTTATAGGACTAAGATGTAATTGGCTCAACATTAATCAGCTACAGCTGCTTTTAATGTACTTTTGAGATGATGTGAATTAGTTTATCCTATGGGACCTGAAATAGCTATATTCATTTTTCCATTATTCATTCATTTTAACTGTTGTAATATCCACTTACTTACAATTTAATAAGCTAAAATAAGACAACTGGCCTTGGTAGACTAAAGACACAAAAGTTTTCACAAAGGTTTTTCCAGTACTCTTTCCACACATTCACAGCATCTAAATCATGTTTAAAAAATCCAAATCATTAAGTCTGTGACCCCAAAATCCAAAAAGTTTGCTGAATGACTTTCAACTAGTAGCTATCACATTTTATGTAACCCTAAATCCCAGAGTTTTATTTGTAGATTTCTTTAGTTTTTAACTCTTTGAAGGTGCACATCTCTCTGAACAAAGCCTGAAAACAGCTTATGAGTCGATTTTGGGAGTGATATTGTTTTTACAGGTGTTTTATTCCACAAAAAGCACAGTGGCAGAATAGACTGGGAGGAGTTCAAAACAACACTTCATTTCTATTTTACTCAATTCTGGGAGGAGTCCCAGGTTGCATGCAGACTGACAATCTAGTTCCTCATTTTTCTCCTCTGAATGAACCCTCAGTGTCTGACTCACCTGTCGGTTACTGTGTGTAACAGTCACAATTTGTCACCTCACGTGGCGTCATGAATACAGTCCTACCTCCAGGTCGACTGTACGGAAATCTGAGCTTTAGGCGGATTGTTGGCCAACACGTTCACTTCCCTCTACTGGGCTACTACGCTGTTAGCAACAGGCATGCTACTGTCAGAAGTGAGCTGTGAAAGTTAACTCTCGGTGGGCTTATTTTTTCCTCCGTCATGACGGGTGACTCGGACGCAACAGGGGCCTTAACCCGCCGGAGAAGAGCGACTTTAACCTCGACAAGAAGTGCAAGTTCGCTGCATGTCAACGGGGGCTCCTCGGCGGTGTGTCAGAGCCCTTTGACCGCTGACGTTAGCAGGGACAATGGCAAGGAAAAACATGACCGTGCATGGGAGACCACCCAGTCTAAATCAAAAAGTGAAAAAAAGAAACGCAGAAATGACTTAAATGACAGACTGAGGTGAGTTACTACACATTTGCATTGCACTGCATTAGCTTATTGTTTTGGGATGTAACGCATGTAACGCGAGGCTTCAACAATCGACGACTTAAGTCACGTTTACATTATTATACCATTTTTTTAATTGTTGCCGGAAGTAACATCAGCTAATTTGGGTGTGTAGCTGGTCATAGCCAGGGTCATTCAGGGTGAACAAGCCCTGCTGATGTGTTTTTCACTTGTCACTCAGCCATTCATACTCGATTGACATGTTTATTGGGGATGCTTGGCAGAACAACAAACACTTGAGTCACTTACCCTGCGTGGCCGGTAATATGTGTTTGATGACGACTAAAAAGCGCCTTATTGGCTGTTTATTGATAAGGGGCGTGTCTAATAGGGTCCCACAAACAATGGTGAATTGTGAATTAGCTTAATCTCCCCGGGCCATTTATGTAATACCAAAGTAACTTATAAACTGTGAAATCATTATGCACTACTTAGTATTGTAAGCAAAATTAGTTATATTTTATTAGTGTTAAGTAAAACGAAATAATTCATGTAACTTTGTAAAATGAGAACAAGTTAACTTCAGTTTCTCAGTTTCTGCTTCAGCATTTTTTGGGATATAAGGAGTAGTTTATTGTATTCGTTGGCTCTATCTTCTTTCTTTTTTCTGTCTTTCTTCTCACTTGAACTCCTGGCAAATCAGTGTGAGATGACAACACTTTTTTTTCTGAATTTTCTTCATTTGCTTTTGAATCAATATGAGTCTAATGAAAGAAAAGGATCTTAAGCTCATGATATTCTCTAATTGTTCTGCCCACTTATCTGTCTCATTTGTTTCTGCAGCTGTCATAAGACACAGGAGTCCCTGCTGAGTTCAGCCAGTGGTTACAGTAACTACAGGGGAATCCTCAACTGGTGTGTGGTCATGCTGGTAAGACCAAAGTTTGCACACATAAAGAAACATATGAACATATGACATCGAGGCCATGACACAAGGCCTTGGAAAACACACCTTGTTACATCTGTTTTGGACAATTATTAGACCCTTTCTGTTGAGAAAAAAATCTCCACAAATTACAAAAATAAAATACAACTGCTTATTAGTTATTAGAGTTTGTATTTCACATTTATACTTGACAGCTGTGTTCTAGGATGGTTTAAATCAAGCATGTTGACGTACAGACAGATCATTGGGGGACTTAGAGAAAAATGTATATTTCTTGATATGATT
Organism: Ctenochaetus hawaiiensis; assembly: GCA_029783645.1. Lineage (NCBI taxonomy): Eukaryota > Metazoa > Chordata > Actinopteri > Acanthuriformes > Acanthuridae > Ctenochaetus > Ctenochaetus hawaiiensis. Next base: position 12,314,353 of record JAPZDY010000025.1, read on the forward strand.
AAAACCTGAACATTTTTGTCCAAATTTGCTAATTTAAAGAAGTGAAGTTGAGTGTGAATTTTCTCAAAATATCAGAACTATGTGCAAGAACAGGTAAATAATTTAATACGGTTAACAAGTTTGTGTCAAGCTCAAAACCTTGTGCAACTCTTCTTTTTCTGTACTGAGGAGAAAATGAGAAAAAAGAAGAGAAAAAGAGAGACGACGGAGCTTGAGAAGCTTTCTGTTAATCCAGGCTTTGAACACAGATCGTTGTGTTCATCGCAGGAGGTTTTCCTTCATTCCCACTGAACTTCTTTCCCATCCCCAGGCATGGAGCCTTTGTGCTGGTTAATGAGATATTACAATCCATTTAGGAAGAAGAGGAGCGAGAAGGAGAGATAAAGAAATTGTGGTGAGGCAGAGGATGAAGAGGAGAAATAGTTTAAGAGGAGAAAAGAGATGGGATATTGGAGGAGGAAGGAAAGAGGGGAGCAACAGAATGAGACATGACATTATGAATCAAAGAAAACATGGAGGAATAAAGAAGAAAATGGAAATGCTTACATGATACAGTAGGATCTTTTATGTCTTTCTTTGCTTTGCAGGTGCTGAGTAATGCTCGCCTCTTCTTAGAAAATCTGTTAAGGTGAAAAAAAAGTCATTTTTATTTTTGTTGTGGAGAAAATAAATGTATGTATGTGTAATTTTTAATATTTTAGTTTTGGAGAAAATTTACTCCATTAGTGGGCTTTAAAATAAGTTTCTTTATATACTCAGTAAGCTTTTTCTTTGTAAATTTACTTTATTATTATTATTTTTTTTTAGGTATGGCATCCTGGTGGACCCTATCCTGGTGATTTCCTTGTTTCTAAATGATCCCTACAGCTGGCCAGCAGCATGTTTAGTGATTTGTAAGTAGACTTTTTATCCATGCAATAGGTCACAACATAATGACAGACAGTCGCATATTTAATCAGCATAATTCCTCTAATCACAATAAACAATCAAACATCAGGGACATTTTGGATTATTCACAAGAAAATCGCCTAAAATGATCTGCTTTCATTTAAGTCATGCCTGCTTTCAAGACATACACATATATGTTCAATATTTATATATGGTCTTTTCAATATTTATTTTTATGGTATATCACTGTGAAACTCTGCAGTAATGCAGCTCACAGTGCCTCCAGAGGGACAATTCCCTGCCCTATATACTGCATACTGCACATGCTGCACAGTGGTGCTGAGCTGCTGAAAGAGGAACAGGAGTTAGGGAAGTCGGAAGCAAGAGAGGAGAGATGAGTGTGTGTGCGTGCGTGCGTGTGTGAGTGTGTGCGTGTGTGTATGTGGGGAGGATAATAAATGGAGAAAAATGAAGGGATAGAATTCAAGAATTAAAAAAAACAGAGGTAAGTTGATGTAAAGTGCAAGAGGCCACAGGAGAGTGAGGGAGGGAGAGATGGATGAGTTTAGATAAATGACTGCGCTGACGATGGTCAGGAGAGAGGTGAGAATGGGAGTCTGTTCAAAGGGGCATGGACAGTAAAGCAGCTCATTCCCAGAGAGCATTCAATACTGTAAAAGTCACTGCAGCAACTTACACACATCTACACACACATCTACACACACACACACACACGTACGCGCGCACACTCACATCTACTGCCACACACATATTCTGCAACAAAGAGTAAAAGGAAGTAAACAATTTGTGGATGCTAACCAGCAAAATTCGCTAAATTTGAACAGTTTTACATTTAGGCAACTGGCCTTTGCAAGGTGTGTCGGCTGGCTCTGAAATATTCCCAAAAGCTGCTCTGTAGAGACTTGATGAAAGGTTTACGTGTGTATAACAGGTGCTAAATTGTGCTGTTTGTTCCAGTTTGATGCACATATGGGCTCAATAGTTGCTGTTTGTCAGATGCTCAACAGGCCTGTTTCCAAAAGAGATAAAAACGCAGTAGCAGTTGTGTGTTTGTGCATTTCCTGAGGTCTCTGCTTTGCAGATGAGATAGAGTCTTGACTCGTGATGAAGAACATAAGATAAATTTCACACTTCATCAAAATCTTATTTTAGTAAAATGTGATACACAGCCCTGTTGAAGAAATGGAGGGTTTTACTCAGTGTTTAGACCTTTTTCAGTGAAGGAAATGATGCTGAAAAAAGCATAAAATTCTGCAGTTCAGAATATCATCTGATAGTGTAATTTGCATGTTCTATGAAAACGTTTAATGTCACCTGGTTAACAGAATTCCTGGCAGGAAATACAGAGAGTTGGTCCCCTGGCAGCACATGATTTTTATTTACTTTGTAGAGATGCTTTCAGGGGTAAGATAAAATGTGACATTTGTGTAAATACAGAATCTCATGTAAGTATAATGAGCATCTTTGTAGAAACCTAGTAAAGTACTGACTGCAAATAATGACAGATTGAAAAAGCTTGCTTTACAAAAAAATCTGACTATCGTCACGTAAAAAAGGGTTTGACTTTTAGATATTTTTTTCTCGTAGAATGTTTTTGTAGTATAAAGTTCATCATAAAGTCTAAAAAAGCTATTTAACAAATTTGTTTGCAATAGCAGTGCTAATAGATAGCTGCATTGATGAGAGGTTGGCAAGACCCACTAATCAAAATGTCTGACAGTTGACACATCTGTTCACTCTAGATTAGATGGAATGACAGGCTAATGCACTGATTAGGGTCTTAAAATGGAACAATTGCAGCAATTATGAGCCATCAGTGTGTCACAGCCTAGTCAAGTCAGAGTAATGAGCAATCTACAAACCAGTGATTTCTTTAAGTTTATTCAGAGTGTTAACCCGCAGCTGACACTACCATGAGATACAAGGGAAAAGTCTACAAACATGAATTTTAGCCTCATTTGCTCCAATCAGGATAAGGAATCAGGATTAGTGGCAACAACTGATGCATAATAAAGTGTGCAAGAGAAAAAGAGTTACATATTTTTATTTGAGCTCAAATACATTCAAATATCAGCACTGTTTGGCAAAAATTTGAGATTTGATATTATAGGTGCTAAATACCAAGCCGATTGTCTGTCGTTTCCTCTCTTAAATATAAAACATGTGATAAAATATAACAATAAAATAAAATTAATTTGTGTGTCTTGCATGTGCAAACAATTACCATGTCGCTCAACTATTTAACAGTCATAGTGTGCTTTGTAACACATGCTCTCTTACTCCTTGCTCATTTCTTTCATCAGGTGTTGGTGTGTATCATGTGAGAGTCCGTGACTGTGTCTGTCGTTTGTGTCTTTGTGCGTGACAGCATTTGAAAGTACAGTGGAAAAGCTCACTCTTACAAACAAATCTTACTCTTGTCAAGTCCCACTCTGTTGTTCGTATGGTAGATACAGATTTCTTTGTGTTGATACTTAACCGGAGGATTGTGTGCAGATTCTCTGCAGGTTGACTTTAAGTTGTTTATTAAGAACCATGAAACTTGCAAAATAATCTGCTTATGAGGAGAAAGTGCTGGCAGTTTGGATAAACAAGGTTTTTACCAAGCAGCAATAATGTAAAACATATTACTATACTTATATTTCCCCTTGGAATTGCATAGTTGGCTCTTAAAATAATTTACCTCTTTACTTTCTCCACGTCATATCCAACATTTCATACCAACAGTGTAACCTGTTGGTGTTTTCCTTTAATTTCACTTAACACATTCCATATTATTTACCACAAGTAAAGACCTATGAAGGCTTTTGGGTACTTTTTTATGAGATTCATATTTATAATAACATCCTGCAGAAGCCCTACAAGATGAAAACTGTAACATGGCCTGTTTTAGAGGAACTGACACAAATCTCTTGCTGTGTTTTGACAGTCTCCAACGTGTTCATTCTGGTGGCTCTCTACACAGAGAGGCAGCTGTCCAAGGTGAGTGGAGAAACCCTGCTTGCACTTAAACATCAGAGCACTGTGGATTTTAACGGAGCTGTAGAATTCAGAGCACTTTCAAAACTCCCAGGAGGGATTATTTTTCTAAAACTGTTCTCTACAACCAACTGACGAGTGACCCTCCCCAGTTGCATCTGCAAATGTTCAATGGTAAAATGAGAAATTAGTTTCACCATCTGCATTTAGGGCATATTCAGTTATGCTCTGTCTGTTTGGCATGAATATGGAACATCATGAGGTTTTTTTAAACTTTAATATGGCACCGTAACTCAAAATGTAGTTCTGTTTAAAACCAGATGAAGGAAAAGCTTAAAATGATGCTGTTTAGCTGTTGTTTTGAGTTAAATTCTGCAAAAAAAAAAATTAAGGCAAGTGAGTTGGGTGACATCTTGCTGTTTCTAAGATTTAATGTAAAACCCTTGCTGTCCCTCTCTGCCTCTCTATTTCTGCCCAGGGTTCATTCAGTGAACTTCTGGGATTTGTGGTCTATTGCATTAACATGGCAATCATGCTAACATTCCCTGCTGCAGTGGTCCTGTTGGTCCCCTCCATGACCCCAGGTAAAATGCTTTTTGCTTGTTATGAAAATACCATTTCTGCAGCCTTACTACCTCCCTTCTCTACCTAACAGAGACAAATAGTTGACTAAAATAAGAGCAACTATTACGCAGCCAAACCATTATCCAGTCATTGGTAGTTGACAATGTAGCCATGTGTATAAAACAGAAAATAATGTGATTGTAATAAAGATTAAGAGGACGTTCATATCCTTACCCTTCAGAGAAAGAGTCAACCAGTGTGATAGTGCAGTAAAAGACATCTCCTATACAGAGTCATAATTGGAGTCGGTTAGTGGTAATGGGCCAGTTGGTCATGACTGGATTGTTTCCAGCTGGCTCCGAGGAGAGAGGAGGAGGAGAGGAGATGCGAGGGAAGGAAAAGACAGGAGAAAAGGAGGGATGCCAAAGTAGGTGTGGTTTGCAGTGTAGGGTCATCCAAGGGTCACCTTCTTCCGTCTTCATCAAGCTGCCTGACAGAAACCATGGCTGCCTTCCACAAACGATACAGTCCACCCATGATAAAATAGCAATGCGCACACAACATTAAACACCAGCAAACTATATGAAAACGATTCATTGAGAAAAATTCATTTCTGGTTTTAAAAATAGTTACCTGATGGGGATTGGTTAAAATTTCTAACCCTAACACAAAAGTTCATATCTATCAAAATGTAATTCTTTGTTTGGTAAGTAAAGGACTTAATTTAGCCATTCAAGTAAAAGAAGAATTATTACTTAATTTTGTGAAACGAAATGCATTCCTCTGGTAAAGTAAGTAGTATTCCAACTTTCACTGTTTCCCCAAAGGTAATGTTAAAAGTAAAACGCATGAAAATAAAACATTTTAAAGCTTCATTTGTCACTTAACCCACAAGCGTTACACAGAGGGAGTGTTTTACATCATAAACACAAGATATGTAGCACAGAACTTTTGTCCTAGTTTGAGTCCTTTATTTGTCGAGCTTTAGATGAGATACCTCAAACTTAACCTGATCAAGACACAGACAGAGAGCGTGTTTCTTGGACAATGTGCGTCACTTTTGGTCCTTGAAAATCATTGTTTTGATTCTTTGCTCCTCGTTAGTCTATTCTCTCCTCTCTCCTCTCCTCTCCTCTCCTCTCCACTCATCTGTTCTCTCACTGGGAGGTGAAGGAGTAAAGGAGTCAGTCCATCTGTCTGTCTGTTCTCCTCTTTGCGCTGCTGTTCACACAGGAAGGGCAACGACAGAGGGCAGGTGTGTGTGTGTGTTGTACAGATATGTGTGTGTGTGTGTGTGTGAAGGAAGTGATTGCATTTACCAGACACTCCTTACACAACCAGTATTCAGCCTTTGTACATGATGCAGAGAGCAGGGATCTTATACCAGATTAACATCAAATTTATTACATTTTTTGTGATGAAGTAAAAAAGTTCTCTTTTCCACATTTTTTGATGTGTTCTAATATGTATGTTTATGTATTTGTAATCTAATATAATTCTGCTGCAATTTCTGGGTTCACAATAAGTAAACAAGCTGTGGGACTGACTTCTTGTCTCACAATAGAACCTTTAACTTCGGACTATTTTGTGTCTACAATATGTTTACAGTAATAAACCAACAAACATTTTCAAAATAAGTCATACAAAACAGTATAAAAAGATACAGCTCAGTGTATGGCTGTTTATTTAGTACTAGTAGATGTGATATAAAATATTAACATGTAAAGAATCAAGATGAGATGTTATGTGCTGAAACCAGAAGATGACCCTAACCCCTAACCCAATCGGTCAGAAAGTTTGCACAGTAGACATATTATAAAGCTCTACATACTGAGTGTGTGATCTCATGGACAGATACTGGGAGAAAGCTGCTGAGGGACAGGGAGCTCTGGAGTAAAGAGCCGAGGGCGGACCAGAGTTTAAAAAGCAAAAAACCACATGGAGTCACATGAGATTCTACTCTGATCATGAGCTGTTTACCAGAGTAAGGAGAGTTCAGAGTTAAAGTTTTAAAGTTTTGGGATTAAAAAATGAAGTCATCTTCATTTAAACCTGTCTTCGCAGTAAGCCATGAAGTTATCGAGCTTATCATTTATTCTGTTGTTGTGGATCACGCAACTTAATGGGGGAGAATTGTTCATTACTTCACCGATGTACAGAGAGGAGAGACTAGACTAAAAGGAAAACTTGAAAAACTAGAGTTGGGTGAGTGTTGAGTTATAGGGTGATTAAACAGAAAACAAATACAGTGACGCACACATCCCCAGTTTCTGCCTTTGCTTTCTGCCTTATGACTAATACAAAGATTCTGACTGTTTGAGGTGAACAAACATGAATGATCCCGTGGTCAAACTAGTAATGCAAGGCAAAAATTTACATATTAAAAGGGATGACCTATCAAAATATGACAACAGATATTCAAAACTTAATTAAAAAAAAACTCAGTTGAAGATTAAAAAGTAAAATATGAAATTTTGTAAAACCCTTTCAAACACATTTTCATTTTATCTCACATCGCAGATCCCAATTAGGATGATTGTTCATATATTTGTCCTAATCATAGCAATCCTTAGAGGAGAGGAACAAACCCAATACACAAAACAAAGTTTTTAATCTATAGCCTGTTACACTTCCAATCTTTGCCATTCAAGAGTCTGTTGACAACAAAAACAACAAAAGTAGAAATCTAGCTAATATATTTGACTAGTTCAGGTGAATGGTTGTGAGTTAATAGACAAATTCATGATTTTAGTGATAAAAAGTTACAGGGTGATGATTGGCTCCCTTGTTTTTCCATGACAACTGTCAGTACTGTAGCTATCTTGAAGCCAGTCTAGTTGTCCAGAAGCCACACAGAGCCAGATGGTTAATGGGTAAGATCTCATGTGGTTTGATGTCAGGTGTGTTGACCTCCACCTCAACCCTTTTGGCACACCAGGCTGTTTATGCATATGCATGGGTATATGCTTGTAGATGTGTGTTTCTGTCTGTTTAGCACAAGTCTTTTTCTGTCGAGTGTACGCCGTCTATTGATAAATCTCCAGTGGGCAAAATGCTCAGCTGCCCCTTGTGTGAATGGGTCTGTACACAGGTGAAAACATGCAATAAAAACAGTAGCAATCTCATATCAAATTAATATTTGTGTGTAAAGGCCCACAAAGAGGTTTTTTTTTGGCATACACACACACACACACACACACACACATTCACACAAGCATACACACATGCATACACACACACTGACAAACATGGTAACTGTATAATCATGTTTTTGGCAAAGTTAGTCTGCTCTCATACTTTGTGTTGAGATTATTTATTTTTCTGGGCTTGTTTTGCTGTTAGTTCAAGATCAAATGATGATATCTCTTTTTTTCCTTTTCCTCTTTCAATCACTCAAGTCTCCTCTCTCTCTTTCTCTCTCTATTTTTATTTTTTGTTTTCCATCCTGTCCCTGTCTCTCTCATTCCTCCATGTCATTCTTCTTTTGCTCACATCCACCTCCTCTTCCTCTCTTTCTCCTCCTTCCTTCCTCTACACTATTTTCTAATTTTATGCCCTGGTTTCCCCTCATTTCATCTTCTCTGTGTCTCATCTTACCGTTCTTAAAGGCACAATATCAGTTGGTTACGTGTTCTTACACTGCAGCCTCATCCACATCACAGTGTGAACTATCGTCTCTCTCTCTCCCTCTCTCTTCTCTCCCCTCCTCACTCTCACAGTTGGAGGTGTATTCGCTCTTGGCACCTACACCATACTCTTCCTAAAGCTGTACTCCTATAAGGACGTCAACATGTGGTGCAGAGAGCTGAGCACCGCCAAGGCCAGGAAACTGGCCAGGTCGCTGTCTTGTAAGTCACAAACACACACACACATGCACTTACAAAAATTGGCAAGAAATAGTTTTGTTTGCATCAGTGTTGGGTAAATTTAAGACCTAATTGAGAGTGAACTTTTTGCTAATGAGAAGGTCAGTTTTCTGTGTTTCTATTTTAAATTTCAGTATTGCCCCTCGCTGGTGCTGTCACAGTGACATCTAACGGCAGATACTTGATACTGCAGATCTTGAATAAAACTCGAGTTAGACAGTTCAGCATACCAGAACTGTCACTTACAGTTGGGGAATTTCAATTAATGTACAGGAAATTGTTGCATATCAACATCTGCATTTGGATGACACTAATAATCTCTGTCTTTTGATGTAATGACTCATGAAATGCTCCCACACATGCTTGCATTTTCATGTGTTTTTGTTGTAATTCTTCCCACAGGTCCCTCAGCGCAGCAACTCAGTGGGGCCGACCATAAGGTGTGTTACCCTGGCAACCTCACCATCAGAGGTACTCAGATACATCCTTCTAGTATTTTGTGAAGCTTAATTGTTCTTTTCATATGTATCATTGTGTCACATTGAGCTCCTTTTGGTCTCTGCAGACATGTACTACTTTGTCTTCGCTCCGACTCTGTGCTACGAGCTCAACTTCCCTCGCTCGCCTAAGATTCGCATGAGCTTCCTGCTGAGGAGAATGTTTGAGATGGTGAGGAAATATCTCATAGCTGTATGTTGTTTTTTGCAGTCTTGCATTTTTATTTGCTCCTCAAAAAAATGCACATCAGAAAGATTAAACCTGCCCAGTTGTTAAGAGCTTAATTTTTGCATTGCCCAACTTATTTGAAACATTTTGCTAGAATCAAATTCAGAGTAAGAATATTTTTACAAAATTGTGCTAAGTTGATCAGAGACTGTGAAAACATTTTTTACTGTTTTCGATTTAGTATATGTCAAAAAAGGTGAACAAATGATTCCACTTTATTTTTTTTACACAGCATCCACCAGTTTTTGGAATCTGCATTATAAATGCTGAGATCTGGGGTGTTTCCTGTAATGATGCATAACCTAAACATGGTCTCAGCTTGTTGTCACTTGCTTCCTCCATATTCTCTCTTGAGCTGTGCAGTTATTTATATCTGAGGAATTATGTCAGTCACTCTATTAACATGTGTGTCTTTGTCACCAGCTGTTCTTCACCCAGCTGTTAGTTGCTCTCACTCAACAGGTATGGTCTCATAATGTTAACCATAACTAATGTATGGTGCTGTATTTCTCTGTGCATTCACAGTTTAAGCTTTTTCATGTCATTATTTTTAAGTCATACCATAATTTTACTTTAATCTTGTTATTTGGGTTGTTATACCTTGATTTCCAACATGAAAAATTCATAGTTTACATCTGAAAGTTGCTTAACTTTGCTTTTTACTTTCTTTCTATCAGTGGATGATTCCCATCATTCAAAGTTCCATGAAACCATTAGAGGTGAGAAACACAGTGACAGTGACGCTCATACTGTGCAGTACAGCATCCTGTCATGTTTATTAAGCTCTGCTCTCTCCTCTGTAGGACATGGATCTGTCCAGGATGACTGAGAGACTTCTTAGATTAGCTGTAAGTAAAATCAAGAACATAATAAAAAACTGTTTTAACAACTTTTTACTAATGTTAAAGTTCTTCATGCTTGGTCCTGTTACAGCTAATAAAGCAACATTTCCATTTAAATATTGTCTTGTCAAGTGTTACAGTTGCACATATTAGGGATCACAGGTATAATAACCTGCATATAGCATATTGTTATATGTGACATAGTAATTAACTCAATGTATATTGAAATATATATCTGACAGAATGAATGTTTTGTGCACATGGGTAGAAAAACATACCCAATTGCATTAGATTCTTTATGTACATAGTTGATTTTGCATTTTTTCTTAAATGTCTCACAGTCACCTACTTAGTTCTTGTTGCTTGGCTTTTCTTCAGGTTCCTAATCACCTGCTGTGGCTGATGTTTTTCTATTGGTTCTTCCACTCGTCTATGAACTTCACAGCAGAGCTGCTGCGCTTTGGAGACAGACAGTTCTACAAGGACTGGTGGTAAGTTTCTTCATATCTTTGTTGCTTGTATGTTGGTTATACAGGAAGTGGTCAACTTTTAACAGACTCACTCAGCATGTACGGTTCAGAGTTTCTGTATATGAGCATATGAGCACAAGTGATACAGTTTTAGTATAAAAAAGACAAAAAGGGGAGTTGTTCCTTTTTTTTAGAACAAGTGTTTGGAAACTAGTTATATAGTGTTAAATAAAAGTTTAAAATGATTTGGCCTTCTCATAGAGTCAAAAGGTACATTTTGCAGAATCATCACTCGCTTATATTTGTAAGTCAATTTCAACACTCAGTCTGCCACTAATTAACTTATTTCCTCTTTTCTTACCTGCCATTAAACTTTTTAGACTTGTTCATGTTAATCAATATTGATTAAACTGCCTTAGATCCGTTATTTAACCCTCTGTAATGCTTTAACGCTCAGTTCTTCTGACTCTTCCTTTAGGAACTCTGAGTCAGTGACATATTTCTGGCAGAACTGGAACATCCCCGTGCACAAGTGGTGTCTACGGTGAGATTTTCACACACTAACACACTGAGAGGGAGCTCTGAAATTTATATAACCAAACAAGGCTGAACAAAGCTCACCTATGTATTATTTGGGAAAGCGATTCATCTGGCTGTGAAAGAGTAAGTGGGAGTAATAAATATATTGCCTGCAGCCAGTTTTGCATGCACTAACACAGCAGCGGAGGCAGATGCAGCGAGGTTATAATGGGGAAGGCAGAGTAAATTAAATGCTATTTAGAGTCTTATTTAATTTCTGGAGGGAGAATTACAGCCCATAAGAGAGTAAAGATATTTCAACATACCATATTAAACATTAGGGAAACAGGTACTAAATGACTGACAATACTAATAAGTGGAGTTATTTTCTTAAGCCATTTCACAGCCAATTATCAGTGTGTTAGAGTCTCTGATTCACATTATATTTTCATCCATCCAGTTCAGCATCTGTTCTTTTGTCTGTTTTGCAGCCACTTTTACAAACCACTGCTTCGGAGGGGAGTCAGTAAAAAAGTTAGTCAATCAGCCGTCTTCTTCTTGTCAGCTTTCTTCCATGAGGTAAGACCTGAGATCCAGACTATTTTCTGTGTTAATATTAAAGTGCTGGATACACAGTAAAATGTGCCAAAAGTTGGGCAAGTTTTCCTATGAAGTATTCATGCCACAGGATGTTTTGACCTATCATTAGGCCCTGCAGTGGGTATCAGACTGTGCAGTCATAAATCTACTGGGCCCCATGACAGACAACAACTATTCTTTAGTGAGCCTGAGGTGATGTACCTTCAAGCTGCCTTTTAAATTCCACACTCACCCAAGCAGAAAGCAGATATTCGTTCTTATATCTCCATTGTATCTGCTCTGTATCAACTACCACTACTGGCCCCACTGGATTGATATGAAGTTTAATCTGAAGGCCATGGCTTGCACTGTGTCCAACACCCCGTCACTGTATTTTTACCTGATTCCAATAGTTTTATGTCTAGAATTCTAACCTCAAAACTAGTCATCCTATTGTTGTGTTATATAGATAACAATTATCTAATGTGACTTTTTTTTCTCTCCCTTGTCAGTATTTGGTGAGTGTTCCTCTCAGGATGTTCAGACTTTGGGCCTTCATGGGCATGATGGCACAGGTAAGATCCAGAACATGTCACAGATGATAAACTCACAGCTGTGGTAAGCACAGCCTAAACAATTTGTTGTAAAAACTGTTGATTAAAAACTGTTTTAATATGCATTGTGATCTGGGTACACTGTTTTTGTAAGAAACACCAGCATGTTTGATGAGGTTACGGAGAGTTACAAATTACAGGTTCAATTTGAGGTTGTGAGACATTTTGGAAAAGGTTTGGATGTGTAGCTCATTTATTCTAAAGGTCAAAATAAGGACAATTGGATTTTTTGTTTTCACTCTTGGGGCATTGTAAAAGGTGCTCACAGTGTTCGTACGACAGGGCATGTTTGTATCACAGGGAATATTGTGGGACAGTAGGCAGTATAAGGGCTTTGCTGACTTTCTTAGTTTGTTGTTTGTAGTGTGCTGAGTCATAAAACAGAGACAACAAATCAAAAAACCATAAACACAAAAAGAAGATGTGAGACTGTTATTACCAATCAAAAACTCTGTTTATTTAACTTACTCTTTTTTTCTTTAATCAGCTTCCATTAGCCTGGTTTGTTGGTCACTCCCTACGTGGTAACTACGGCAACGCTGCAGTGTGGATTTCACTCATTATTGGTCAGCCATTTGCCATCCTGATGTACGTCCATGACTACTACGTCCTGAACTACAGACAGGAGGCTGACTGATAAATATATATATGTAGGCACACACACGCACAGAAACTCACATATCTTCCATCTTTCTTCTCACTTTGTGTCATAAAGTACCACTAGCGACCAGTTGGGGTAACAGATATTGTGCTCTACGTGTCAGAATGAACTGGTTACATTGTAATTGAGTTGTGTTTACATTAGACAGCTAGGTTTTATCGTCCAGCTTGGAGAATGTCTTGTAATACTTATTTAACTTAAGGAGAAAAGTATCACTTCTGTATCAAGTGACATAGTCATGCAGCTTTTTGCTCAGGTGATTTCTTTTGATGATTTTTCTGGCAGTGTCTTTTTTTTTAAACCTCTTATGGCCAGTTTGGTCTCGAATAGTTTGCCGAATACATAAATTACTGCATGGTTTCCTAAACCTTTCAAAGTCCCTCAAATAACAGCAGCTTATAGTCGTGTCCTCTCATTTTTTTACATTTTTTTTCTGCAAGTTAGCTCTTTTCAGCTGGGCTCTTGGTATTTTCTTTCAGTCAAAAATACTCAAAAACCGTAAAGCTAGGTAACTTGATGCTGGCAAGCAAGGTAGCTAGTTAAATTTCAGGTTAAGAGCAGCTTTGTAGCAGACAGACTGTACGAGGGCAACACAATAAAAGAAATAATAATAGCAACAACAACAACAACAATAATAATATCAATAATAATAATAACAATAAAACATCATTTGACCAGCAGGCAACTAGAAAGATGGGCATATCAAACTATATTTTTACATTATTATCATAAATAGTATTTTATAATAATATTTTGTAATTTATTTTTTTTAGATAATGTTTTTTAGTATTTTCATTCATCTTCAGTCAAATATGTTGAGGTCCCTTGGTGCCTCCTGTAAGCTCCCAAGCTTACACTGAAAAGCATGGAATTACTGTATTTACTACTACGGTACTCCAAAACTTTCCTTTGCCATATGATTTAGGGTATCTACATGGGAAGTATAATGACTGTGGCTGAATTGAATAAGTTGTCAAGTGCCTTTATAAAAATAATGACAGGGATAAATGATCGATGTGTTTTCTCTTTTCAAATCTCTAAGCCGAATAGGATCTAATCTGTCAGCGTTTACTGTTAGATGGAACATTACTGAATGTATGCTGGGAAAACTGTAATATTATTAAAGCATAATTTGTTTCTTTATGTTCTACTTTGTCTCTTTTTTTCTTTCTTTTTTTTTTACCTAAAGTGCTGTTACAGTGATAATGAACAATTTGATTCACTTTACAGTATTTTGTTAGATAACCAACCAAATTAAGAATTGGAGGGGATGTTTATTGGTTTTCTTTTATTTATTTGTTTTTTTTTTTTGGTTATTGGACTTTTGCAAAGTAATTATGTTCAAAATTGTGTCTACATACAATGTGTACCTGAAAATAAACATTCAAAGTGTGCAATTTTAAAACTTTTTATAGAACGAGTTTTTAACATTTACTTAGCACAGACAAGTTATGTGATCCAGTAAACTGTTCACTCAGCTACAGGTCAGAGACATCTAAAGTAGAATCACTGTGTGGCAAGTATTTTCACATCAGTGATCTACTGCTGAACTACTTCCAGAGGAGGGAATCCCTGACCCACATTAACAGACCACTGAACAGGTAAGTGACAGAAAAATTTCTTAGAAAGCCCAAAGAACTGTTGGTGACAATCATTTCTCAGTGCCAATGAAACCGTGTTTTGTGTTTAAGAAAGTTATGAATCTACATCAATTTATTCTTTTCTTTGGAATTTGAGTCTTTTAAGTTAATATTCTCTAAGTTTTGTCATTTTTACATATCTAAAACTCCAAACAGAAGAAAATTATTTGAACATTGAACATTGCCTTTTAAAATTAGGAACTCGTACAGAGGAACTTGTTTCAATTTTTCTTGTTGCAAAATGGACATTTTTAAGTTTTACACCAAATCACAAAGAAAAAGTTTGCTGTGGTTTTGAACTCTACACTGTCAAGTGAATCAGTCATTTTTCACTCAAAGTTGCATGAAAAACTGTTCAGCCCTCAGCACTGATGCAGCGCACTGCTGTGTGTATGCTAATCTCTACCGTTACATTACTGCTTAGATAGAAGAACCTGTTGCTGGAGGCTCTGAAGAAATCCACTCCTCTGTTCCTCCAGGCAAGGAATAAGGTCTACAGATCCGTGTAGATGTTGTTTTTCTTCTTTTTGCTTCCAAACCGGGTCGACGCTCCACCACCAGCTTTGACTGTTCTCACTGCTCTTTTACCAGTGGTGGGATGACTGTGCTCCAATCCAAACAACAAAGTCACTCCGATCCTGCACAAATGGTTGAACACTTTTTTTTTCTTCAGAGATATGACTCATATTTCATCTCCAGCACTTGTACATTAAGTCTTGTTCTGAGATCACATTGTAACAGTCAGTTTTGACACAGTAATTAGCATATCCCAGTGTTGTGTCCATGCAAAGTCAGTTTTAATTCAATATTGTTTTTGTATCAGCTTCAGTCACAGAAATTAAACACACCACACAGTTGTGTGTCTGTGTGTGCTTGTGTGTGTGTGTGTGAGTGTGTGCGCACATGTGTAGATTTGTTATCCAGAAATGTGTGGATAGGACAGTGAACCTGTGTTTTGTCAGGCTGACAGTAAATTAAACAGCAAGTCTGAGGAAAATCACAAAGTTTCTGCAGACCTATGTGTACGTGCTCTTGCTAGTGTGAAATTTGGTTAAACAATTGTCCGCGAGGATTAGAGGGTGGATGAAACATGACATTAGGCACTGCAGGCTACACAGTACAATAGATTCAGCTCTGTACAGCAGACAACCTCATTTTCTCCATTATTTCTTTTTTATTTAAAAAAAATTCAGATCAATTCAGTACAAAAAAGGAGGTAGTCAATTATCTTTAACAAAGACTTTTAACAAGCATACGGCTGTTGATTGTCAAGGTTTGGGAAAATGCGTTATGAAGTCACTTATTTCCAAGTGCCCATAAGCATATCCAACTTCACAATTAGAAATCCTGCTCAGCTGGCCCTTTATTAAAGTCTCACTTTGTTTAATAAAAAAACTCAGATTTAGGGGTAGTTGTTCACACAGAGATGTGGAGGGCAAACAAACTTTCCCTACTTGGATGAAAATACCGTATTTTTGAACTGTTAATTCAGACATTTAATTTGTCACAACCACCCTCATAACAACACTTATGCTGCTCTACTAGCTGGCCCCAAATAGTGAGCTTTTGTTACAGGACAGCTTTAATCCTCAACCGTGCCCTCTCTAATTCCGGACAAACAAACCACGAGAAGATGGGTGAGAAGGTGTAAAAAATGCAGAAACATTGTCAACTCTCATTTATCATTAATATTCAGATGGTTCCTGACATAAACAAAGATTTCCACGTCCATTAGTTAGACTGCGTCATGCATCTACACACCTTTTTATACTATATACACACAAACATATGTCCCATTAGGACCTACACATACACAAAGGCAAACACACTGTACTCACTCTGTGTCTGTGTTGCTGTCTAGGTCTATTTTTTGTCTGTTTTTTTCCTCTTCACTCCTCCCCCCACTTTTCTTTCCTTTCTTTCCCCATCCTGCACCTTCTCTTTGTGCTCATCCTCAGTAACAGGTTGATCCATGGCTCTTCTGCTGACATCCGTTATTCCGGATATTTCCAAGGAACACTGACAAGCTGTGAATGATGATGATCCTCTAGACAGGAAGCCAGCAGACACAAACCTGTCTCATTCTGCAAGATGGATGGAGTGCAGGACCAGGGACACGTCATCAAGAGACACACTGGGCCTTATATTATAAATACAACTTTTAGACACGTCTGTATTTAGATCCTTGCATTTGCATTTAGGCAAAACTCAAAACATTTAATTAATGTGTCTGTAATAATAGTTTAAAGGAGACACATAACTGTTAATTAGCACATTCATTTTTTTTTCCCCCGATGTTTTGCTTGTCAACACCTTTGCTACTTGGTTGTCTCTTCTATTTGACAGAGAGCAACTGCGGGACGTCAGTTTGGTTTAATGTAATCTATCTGCAAAAATCCTCCCATGCATCATTTTCATGCAGGTTCTGGAAACATGCAGGAGTATTTCTGTTTTTCTTCCCTTGTCAAATCATCTGTCTCCTCCTGAGATAACATCCACAATACAAATTACAGCCAAAACACAGTAGGCCTATGTACCTTATTTTTATCACCCTGCTCCTGTATTGCTGATATTCCTCCTCATTCAGTGCAGTACAACCAGTGAAGGTTAATACAACTGACAGTATCAAGGTTTAATACCATGAGAGGAGTGATCACTTTCATTAAGAAAATATTCACTTTTATTAAAAACAAGTTCCAGGATTAACAGAACATCAAATCACTTGTTATGCCTGATTTGTTTTGTCATTCAAGCTCAGCCGAGTGAGATGAAACAGTCTGTTGAGGTTTGAGGTTTTGTCTTTTGAGTTTTTTTTTCATACATCACTGTAAAGTCATTATGACAGGGCAGTGGTATTGCATCACAATCATATTTGATCACAATCTTCTTTGTTGTGAGTTCATCATCACGTTTGTAAAAATGTGAGGTGCTCCAGAATACAGACACACAGGTCTTTTTGTGAGTAATATTTTTTTAAATTTAAATATCGCATAAATCAAAGGACTGTCTGGCTTTGTCATCCTGTTTGGTTCTGTAAAACTTCATTTTTATCCATACAATTACTCAAAATCCCTCCTTCTCGATAGAAGACACCTAATTTACTAGTTTGATGCAAATAACTAAAGCACCAATTTTTCTTGATCTTTTTTGGAGTTCTACAGCTATATTTCAGATGTCTTTTTGCTGTAAAACATTTAGTTTTCACAGTTTTGCTGTGTTTTTTAAAGTTTTGATATATAAATAATAATATATAATGTAGTGATGGCGGGGGGGGGGGGGGTTAAAAATTTGTTTAATTTAATTTCTTTCGTTTTCACATAAATATTAAAAATGTTAACAAGGTTTTATTGTCTATTTTGTTTGTCTTTACCCAAAGCATATGTGTATTCACCAGCTGTTATGATATTTAACATTATTTTTCTCTAATGTCTGGAATGTACTGCAGATTCAGTAGCATTTAAAAATGTTTTCATACTTTAACTCCAGTTTCATGAGCAGGAGTCAGGCCTTTTAACAGACTAACAGATTTGTAAAGCTCTCCTCTGTGAAAGAGCACACATTTCAGTGTACATCCTGGCAAAAAGAAAAAAGAAAAGAGCTTGCTAAAGGGGAAGAAAACATTAAAATATTTCTTGGAATTTAACAACTACTTCCTGTTTTCCTAAGGAGTTTGGGCTAAATAAATAAAAGTGACCTAAATTTCCACAATAATCTGAAAAACAATCTGGAAAGTCAAAAGAATATGAATGAAAAAAATTGTGACACTTGAAAGAGATGGTCTTTATTTTATGTGAGGGAACATGCTGAACCTCCATCATTTGAGTTTTACAGTCATCCTTTTAGTCTGAGCCTTATACATGATAATATTTAATGGTTTGGAAAATGACTTTATTGACCTACACAGCATGTCACATATATTTAATGTATGAGCTGTGCCTGTGATGCTGTGTGCTTGAGGACATCTGGTGTGTGCATGTGTGCGCTCACGTCGGGGTGTGTGTGCATGTGTGCATACTGTACATGGGCATACATTTGCATGTCCTAGCAGAATGTAAACACATCATGAGACTTCCTGTCTGAGGACCAAACGGAGGGGAGATTTACTGTAGAGTGAGAGGGAGGGAAGAAGAAAGACAGAGTCATTGAAGGGAGAGAGAAAAAGAGAGAGACTCAAAATGATGCTTAGAGGGAAAGAAATAGGACAGAAGAAGAAAGACACATCGAAAGGAGTGAGACATGCAAGATCTGAGGATGCATGATACATCTAGAGAAAAAACAATGCAGTGAGTAACAGCAGACAGGCTGACAAAGTGACAAATATGACAGGGATGCCTCTTGATGCACAGATCTGAAGAAGTGTGTTGATTACTACAGCCAACTGGCATGAGTCG
>JAPZDY010000025.1:12343121-12379282 GCA_029783645.1 Ctenochaetus hawaiiensis
GGACGAGCGCGTGTCAGTCGGAACTCGCGGTGCGGCCAGACGGAGGGACTTCAGCTCCGGGCTGCTGTCATGAACGTGAAGGGGGATGACTGAGGAGCTGTACGGACTTCTGTGAAGAGGTTAGTAAGTTGAAACAGAAGTTTTAACTTCTAGTGAGACGAAACTTTAAGACTTTTTAGAGTTTAGGGTCGTAATTTAACGGTATTTTGTCGAACAGAATCCGCTCACCTGTAATTTGCATCTTGTGACTCAAATCACATGTCACCGCAACAATATAAACAATTTGAGCTAATTTTCAAACTTCATATCGCGAAATTGATTGCTAATCTTTTATTCTGTTCGGAATAAATGTCCTGTTAACGCTGGTGTAATGCTAGTTAATAGAAATACGACGACAAATCATAGATTTATAAAAATATATATATTTCACATATTTTGTATGTAGACGAAAATCTTGTTACTTTGGATCATAGCAGTGTGACTGTAATCTTACCTTCACACATTAGATTCCAAAGGGTAAATTAGCCTAAAACCGGCATAGCATGCTATGTTTACAACTATTTTCTTGCTTTGTTGTTTAATGCCAGTGACCTATTTTTAGACTTTGCTTCATTGTAACAGCTGGAACGGTATTTCCTCTGTAGGTGAAATTCAGATTAGCTGTCCTATCTGCTTGATTGAAAGAAAGGGCTAAAAGTTATGTCATGTTGTCATGTTTCATGTCTTCATGGAAAAAGACTTAAGTACTCTGTTTGATCTGAATTTGCAAGCTTGACCTTCTCAGATCTGGAAGATAGAAATCTCATTGTTGATTGTTGTGCTCATGTCATAACCCGTGCAGAGATAATATCATAGGATTTAAGACTGTTTTCAAAGGGAATGTGACTGATGTGGTATTTGCTTGTTTTTCAAGGCACATATCATGTACTGTATATTATGGCGATCATGTCATGTCCCTGGACCACTAATGAAGAGAGAGCTGCAGGTCATGTGGTGTGCTCTTTTAATAGGATATCAGATCAGTTATGTTGGACATTCCTGCTTCTGAGAATCACTGTACCATTGCTGGTGCTGTACTGAATGCCACTTCTTGATATTTGGCGCTTCTATTGAGGATTTTTGAAAGTCTTGAATGTCTGTTACCATACTTCATGACATTGTTACCTCGCCAACCTTAACCCAGAGAGGCAACCTTGCTCCTTGTGTTACCTGCAAAAGTTTAACAGTTGGATAATTCAAAGGTCGGAGTGAATGTAAATCCTTTTAATCACTCAAAAATTTTGACAAATAAACTCTGAGCTCTCCTTTCACTGTTAAATTACTCCAGATGAGGGCCGAATCCAGGTATTTTTTTCCTCCAGAAGCTTTACTCTGCCCCAGACTCTCTAAGTGTTTATCAGTAGCTGCCTGCCAGTGTCCATCCCTCTGCTCCGCCCACGCTACCAACAACATACTCAAAGCCCCAGATTTTCAGGATAGCCTGAAAAGTTTAATGAAAGTTGAATCATGGACTTCTTTAGGATTTAGATTTAGGCATTTTGGACACTTTTGTTTTTTGAGGTAATTTAGAAAACAAAAGTGTCTGACTTGATCAGTTATGAAAACACCAGATGAATGGATGCTTCAGCAGGAGAAAGAGTTAAATATGTAATGGTAGTGTAGACACCTCATAACTTAACAACTGAGCAAGAGTATTAAAATGATCACATAATACAAAGAAAAATAATGCCATTCTAACCATGTAACAATGGTTTTTATTTGTTCAGGTTTTAAAATATGAAAGTGACAATCTAGTTGCAGATCTAGTGTGTCTGTGAATTTTGGATGCAGTGCAGAAGATTTTTTTGTATGTGAAAAGACTTTGCTATTGAAATTTTAGGTATGTTTTCTCTCAATTCTTGAAACACACTGCTTTTTAAAATCAGTTTTATCCTTTCTGTATTGAAATGAATACCGAGCATCTTCAACCTTGGAGGAAATTAAAAAAAAATTGCTTTGCAGAATTGTGCAGTATGTCCTGAATTACTGAATTACACAGTGCTGTGCAACTCCTGTAAGACACAGTGAGACAAATATAATCGCACCATGTAATCTCTGATGTAAAAAATAAAATTAAGCTCAGATTCTTGTTCTGCGAAAGTCTTCAAGCCATGAACATTGAAAAGCTATTTTTACACCCTTCATCTTGAACAGTCCTGTTGTGAACAGTCTGACTGGCTTCTTAAAAGTTATTGTAGAGAACAGCAGCAGTGATAATGAGCCTGAACAACCACACTGTCATGTTGTGACCTTTAGATCACAGATGCTATTCTTATGCAAAAAGACAAAGATAAGAACAGTATGAACTGTTACCTAAATCTCTTAGTTACACTGCTGTCACTCGCTTTTCCTCCTCACTCTGAATGACCTCTCTATTTGATTCTCTATTACTTGTGGTTGTTGTGATCCAGCAAGTCGTACCTAGCCCTTGACCCTGTTCTGCTGGTCCGACAGGGTCCCTTGGCTGCTGTCAGTGATGGCAGACTGTCTGCCTCCTGTTCTGCTGGAAGCCTGTGTGGTGGTGGGAGCATCTAACGACAAACTCAGGGAGGTCTACCAGGTATTTGACTGCAAACACCCTGAGATGACATTTATTTTGTCAAAATGCCATCCCACTGTGATCCTAGATACAGTAAAAATAGTTTGATGTTCATATTATGAGGTAATTTTCAATTTTGCAGTATTGTCATGATTTGTTTGCTTTGTAGTGAATGGTGAACGCCTGTAAACCCCAGTTTCATTATTTCTTTTTTTTATTTGCTATATCTGTCCATGAATCGGGATAGTTTTCCTGAGATGGAAGATTTTTTTTTTTTACAAAGATCAAGAAAAAAAGCAGTATCAAATTGCAAATTTCAAACTGCTAATGTAGTTTTCTTCAAAGAAAACTTGAACTTTTGGTCATCCTGATGAGCTTTTAGTTAACCAGGCACCTACAAACCAGCGATGTTGAACCTCTCTTCCGCGTTTTCATCCTGTACATGTTTAAAGCTAATCAAAGTAAGAAAAGCAGTTCAGCCAGTCCTTCCTTTCCTGTCTCCCACTCAGGCCATTAACAATAATGGAACTCCAGAGCGCCTCCTGTTGGAGCCAGAGGTGCTGCATGTCCTGGCGCCTCCATTCATTAGCAGACTGCAAACAGAGAACAAAACAAGGTCACACAGGAAGAAGCAGCGCTCCTTTCTCAGAAAGAAGAGGGAGCAACATCCCTCAGCGGCAGCATCTTCCTGCCAAGGTCCCCTACCTGCTTGTTACCTGTTTCCCTCAACATTTCTGATAAATCCTGGATCACATTTTATTTGTGATTTTAAATAAATTTGCTTTTCAATTTTTACAGATGGAGGAGTAGATGGTAGAGGAGTTGAAGTTGTGGTTCCTAAAGACATCGATCTCATGGCTTTACCTCAACTCTGCTTCCCTGGTATTTGATGTTCACACTCTCACAGATGGACAGACAATCAAACATAATGCAAACTTTAACATAGTCTGTTTGAAAAAAGGCTTTGCTTGCTGTGTCATGAGGATAAAACAGATTATTCAGTCATGACAAAGCACTTTACCTTTGTTAGATCCCCGAGATACCCCTTAGTACCAGGGTACTGGACCAGCTCTCCATCTAAAGGGTTTGATCTTCTAGGCTCAAAGAGTATCACCCTAATAAGCCCAAAAGACTGGTTAAACTGGCAACGAGGAGGTTCGCCAAGCTTCTCACTTCCTTCTTCCAGATGCCTACCCTGCTTACTCTGATACCCCAGCAGATAGAATAACCCCTGAATCAAGTTATGATATCAGCCACGCCCATCAATCACAGCTCTTTTCTTATGGATCTGGACTCTTGGTAATGTGCTAGAAATGTATTAAGTGGCTTGGATAAAAGCCCAAGGATATGTTAATTTTTGTGTCTGGAGCAACCTTTAAGGACCAGTTAAATTACAAAAACACGCTACTACCTAAAGCATTTAGCAGGGGCAAAGCATACAGCTGAATAGTTGCTAAAATGATTAAAAATGAAAATACTGATTGAAATCTGATTGAAAATATATTGAATAAAACAAAAATAATCAGATAATGTGAGCTGTGGCAAATATACTCATCAGTCTTTGTGAAAGGGAGGGGGATGAGCAGATCGGTCGTTGTGGTTCTTCCCTTCCCGCTGTGGGTCAGAGTCTGTTGAGTGAGCCTTGTCTCTGCCTAAAGCAGTGGAATGAGTGAAAGGGGAAATTCAGAGACCAAATTTCACTTCTCAGTCCGTTGGAAAATCCTTTTTGTGTTTTAATCCTTTCAAGAAACTGAAAAGAAAACTTAAGTCCTCTTCTTAGAGTAGTAGGCTGCTCACTAATCCCTCTCAACTGGTGGACGAACACGAAAGAAGTGTTCGAAGTGTTGTCTAACTTCCCTTTTACCAACAGCTCAGAGTCGCATGCAGTGTTTCAGCACTTCCTCAGAAATGTCCAGACTTGGCTCTACTCAAAATTAATGATTAAGTTCAATCGAATACAATCATATGCTACCATTTACCCTCGTAATATCTTATTCAAGTTTAATTATTTATGTTTTTAACCTTTAATCATTCATTTCATTTAAAGAAATCATGTTAACTCAGTTACTTTTCTCCTAAATGATTTTTCATTAAATCATTTATTACAATTAAATTATTCACATTTTAAAGGAAGCACATTAAATTAATCGTCACATTTGAATCATCAATAGAGTGAATTTGCCTTTAACTGAGCTTCAATACAGTGCATTGCCTTTTTCCAGAGCTCTATTATCATTACATTACATTAGGATGAAGCTGTAAAAGGCCTTTTCTCTTGCAGTTTAAGTCTTCATTTTTTAAGGGCAGATCTCAACTTACTTGACACCTTACGTTATTATAACATTAATATTTTGACATGAGACTTTATTTCAGCAGTGAAATTTATCACTGTGATAAATCTTATATACAAGCTTGTTGTCTTTTCTTGTCTTAAATGTGTTTTAGTTTAGCTGAATTTTGTTAAACTGAGAACACTGACGTGAACAATGACATGTTTTATGTCAACAGATAATTCACATCTTGAAAGTTAAACATGTTGACATGTTATTTGTTTTTTGTTGTTGTTGTTTTTTTTTAATCAGGTGGGCTCCAAGTAACCAAAGAACAGAAAGTTGAACAGTTCCACTTCCTGGTTTTCACTGATGTCTTTGGCAATAAGACTCATGGAGTAGTAATGCAGTGTTACCGTCCGATACTGGTACAAAGAAGTACACATCACACTTCACAACAGATAACCTTCATTCCCTCTGTGTTTCATTGCTACAACCATGGTTCTAACTTAACGTTGAGACAAACACATTGAGATATTAAGATGGCCATACTAAAGGGAGAAAAGCATGTCCCAGTGAAAAGCTGCACAAACCTTAGAGAACCACTGTTTTTCCTGTTTTTACAGGAAGGGACGTCTTTCTTCCAGAACGGAGATGAGACTTTCAAGTTTTCTAAACATTTTTTTTCTTACGGTGTCTGTGTCATTTCCAAATATCCTTACTTCAATGCACTCAAAGACTGTCTGTCATGGTAAGAGAAACTGCAGTGAACCTTTTTTAAAAACATTTTTTTTTCTAAATAACACACAACAAATCACATGGACTTGTCAGCAGGGCACCAGCTCTAATAAAACACCTGTAAATTTATATTTTTAAGATTTTGCTATAAAACATTTGTCAGGTATTTTAATTAAAAAAAGTTAACACAAGTTTTGCAGGCATTGTTGCAATTTTTAATTGTTTGCAATATTAACTAAATAAAGGGACAATTTTTCTCGTGTCTTTCTCAGTCTCTCTGTCTTTTTTCTCTGTTTCTTTGCTAGTCTGTTAATAGAGCT
This sequence comes from Ctenochaetus hawaiiensis, assembly GCA_029783645.1. Lineage (NCBI taxonomy): Eukaryota > Metazoa > Chordata > Actinopteri > Acanthuriformes > Acanthuridae > Ctenochaetus > Ctenochaetus hawaiiensis. The sequence goes on from JAPZDY010000025.1 coordinate 12,349,028, forward strand.
GAAAACGTGTTACTTGTCAGACATGGAGGAGAGAGTGAAGGAGTTTGCAGCCAAACTGGCACTGGTGCCCATCCCCCCTCCTGGACAGCTGCATTTGGTGTGTGTGCACAGTGTTAAGTAATGTACAAACTTTGATGGGCTGAGGTTTTTTTTGTTTTAATTCTTTCTTGTGTCTGTGTAGCCAAACTTAAGTTATGTGATGATCCATTCATTCTGGTAGCTCTATCTTAAAAAATGTACACACATTATGAGTCAGGAGTTATCAGGTTCATATTACTGATTGAACAAAATACACTAGGTAGTGATAGCATAATCATACTCCTGTATGATGTTCTTTTATGCATTTTTACTGTATCCTTTGACTGTGATGACAGATGAATACAAACTGTAACTGTTTATTTTGCAGATGTTTACTTTGCATCCTCTGACCATTGTGTTACCATCCAGAGAGGACAACGACCACCCAGCTGTAGATTTAGACCTCCATCTACCTTTCTTCTGCTTCAGACCACAGCAGCTACTGCAGGTATTACACCTGTTGGACTATTGTACCTGTTGTGTCAGTTTTATGGAAACATGAGGAAGCCTACATGAACTATTGTGTCTCTTTCTCTCTGTGTGTTCCGTTTTTTTCTATCCATATCTCTTTAGGTGCTGTCTTGTCTCCTGCAGGAACAGCGGGTGGTGTTATTTTCTGCAGACTGGGCCAGACTCACACTGGTGGCAGAGAGCTTGTTGCTTTTCCTGCAGGTCATTTGAAAACATCAGCGAAGTACACAGTAGTGTTAAATTTGAAGAAGTACTTTTATCACATCAAGCTACTGTAGGTTTCTTTTCTCTAAAAACATTGGAGTTGCATGGCTCATTGTTGTTGAAGGGACACAGCTGCAGCTGGGAGCCTTAGAACAGGAACCTCTTGTTGATATTCAGGAAAATAAAAGTGTCTCTTGTGTAAATGTGTATCTGGATGCTTAAACTGAAAGCAAATTGTGAAAGACAATACATCACAAAGGAAATATTACAAATACTATTGTATTATTATAATAATGCAAAGGAAATACAGGAAATATTTTTTAATAATTTTCAAATGATAATTTAAGTTATTCAATTTTAAGTGGAGCCTTACTACTTTTTTTTAGAATGATTTAAGAACAGTCTTAAATTCCTCAATTTCAATTAAACCTCTTCATTTAAGGACAGTCTTGCAAAGAAAACTTAGATTCATATAAAAAGGAGTTGAATCCTACATGATCCGCCATCAAGCCATCCACCTTTAATCTTTTGTTTCTTAACTTTTTCCATCACTGCCTCCCTGATCTTTCCTTTAGCCTTTCTCATGGCAGCAGCCATATGTTCCTGTCTTGGCCAGAGGCATGCTGGACTTTCTCATGGCTCCCACCGCCTTCCTCATGGGCTGCCATGTCAGCCATTTTGAAGAGGTTGCTGCTGTAAGTACACAGCTTTCCAAATTTGTTCCAAAAATTCCAACACAGAGCAGTTAAATTTAAATAAAAGTTTTTTGACAAAGTGTGAAGTGGAAAATGAAGGGAGTAAAAGGACTGCCATGTGATAAATGTAAATTTAACCTGTCAATGGTAAACACTTAATGTCTGGAAGCTTTAACATTCAAAATAATTTGATTCAGAAATGATATAAAAGAGGATAAAGTAAAGCCTTGGTTTGATTAGGAATGGAACTGTCAAATATTGTCATATACTTGTTAATATTAGTACATAAAGAGAATAGAGATTTGTTTTATTTTTGATCTTTCTCCATCCAGGAAACAGATGATCTGATCCTAATCAACATCGATAATGGAAGTGTTTCCTCTTCTTGCTCTGAGACTATTGACCTACCAGAGATTCCTACAGCTGCTGCGGACCGCTTCACACAGAGGTACTCAAACAATGTTACAAATAACGCTTCTATTAACAGTTTGTCAGTAGTACTATACATAAATACAAACATGCCAAAAATAGCTGCATATGAATTTTTACAGTGTACAACTTCAGAGAAAGAAATGTACAAATTTAATGATCCAGTAACTTTATCTAGTATGAGATGAAAATGTTTTTATTTCTTTATGCAGTATGTGTGTGTTTCTGCAGGTGTCTGTCCCTGAACATACATTTTGACCTGCATCAGTGCCACCATGCAAGCTGCATTTCCATCAGTGAGCAGAGAGCAAAGAGAAGAGCATGGCAACACAACCTGAACCAAGACATCCAGAGGATCACCCTGGAACTGATTGTCAGCATATTCAGGTTCAGTGTGTACTCAGATCTAATGGGATGCTTTCCTTGAAATATATATTGTGTTATATGTTAATGTATATTATGTACATGAATGTGTGCAACAGGGATGTCGGCTGTCATCTGAACTATGAGCATCGAGTGTTTAACAGTAAAGAGTTCCTGAAAACCAGAGAGCCAGCTGAAAAGCTTTTTTATGAGAAGGTAAATCCTGATTTGGTTAAACAGATAATTTTTTTCTGTAATTTTAAACTTATCTTCTCACATATGCAACACTGGGCCATGTGCTCACTTTCCAATGGACATGGCTGTGTTCCAGGTGTTGGAGACACACATTTTCCATTCGTTCCTCAAGGATCGTCTCAACAGGAAAATGGACAACTTTGCTCGATTGGAACTCAGCACTCGATCTGAGATGCAGAAGTGCGTAAATAAACCAGTTTTAAAAAAGCCTCAAACTAATATGAGATTTTCATGTCCTTCTGTGCTGTAAAAGATCCTGCTTTGATTTTTTTCTCATCTGTTAGGATGAAGGCTACGGTTGAAGCCACTCGGAGACCCACCATACAGGAGATTCAAGCCCAGAGAAAGAGCTCTTTAATAGAGAGCAGGCTGAATAAGAGACTTGGGATGAGCCTCCCAAACCTCGGACTCGATCAAATGATCACCTTCCAAAGAAACACTCTGCTGACAGGGATCATCATGTCTGACTCCGGTGAGACAGGAGAGGAAATTTAAGCACAAGAGGCACAAACTGTCAAGAGGAAGAGTAGCTGGAAAAGATTGACCTTTGTTTTTTTCTCTCCACTTCTTGCTGTCGCCTCCTCCTTCCTACACCTTTTCTCTTGCTGTACTCCCTTTTTCTTTGTCTGCCAGTGCTGAGAAATACTTCTAAACCGGCAGAGATGTTTGAGCTCCCGGATTTCCCAGCCTTCCTGTCCATCCACTCTGTACAGAGTTATTACTGTGAGATGATCCAGCAGCTTGGCAAGGCCATCATCTCTGTCCAAAACGAGAACCCTACTCTGCTGGCCAGGTTTTTATAATTTCTTACACCTTTCTTACACTTTTGTTTTCCTTTCTGGAACAACCCTGTAATTCTTGTCATCTTCATGTCAGTTTGTATAGATTATGGCTTATGCATAGTTTGATTTTCCTCATCTATTACTTATCTTATTAATCTAACTCATTCATTTAAAAAGATTTGTTAGTGCTGGTGTTAAATGAAAAAGTAGAGCTTGAGTATCTTAATTTTCCTCTGCAGATTCTACTTCTTGCGTGGTTTCATCAACACTTTGTGTTCACGGAGGCTGGATGCTCTGTGGGATTTCCAGAACCTCTACAAGACAGACACAGCCATCTTCCCCACGAAGCTAGTCACATGGCTTGTGGACTCGCTGCTGCGAGACGAGAGACATCAAGCTGAAAAACGGCCTGAACTCAAGAGACTCATCCTTAAGGTCAGTCAGTTCAGGCAATCCTTATTCCCCTCTTTTATTAATTTAACCACTGTCAAACCAGGAGTAAGTCTGTTTTCTTTTTCAAAAGTGTTTTGGATAAGACAGGCAGCTGCACATATGGATGGCTGTCGACATAAAACAAGCACAACAAGACCAAAAAATGAACAAATCAAAGAATCCTAAGATATAAAAAGAAACCTGTCATCTACTTAAAGACATCTACAGCCGAATGTCTTTGCATCTGATTTCAAGCAACATACTTAAAACCCCTTTTTCCCACTTCAGTTCAGACTATGTGGACAATTAGTTGGGATAAATCCTGGAGGCAAAGTCAGTAACCTCCTGTGCTTTTCCAATGATATAGACATCTGTAGGTAAGATGGAAGAATAGAAGAATAAGAGCTTTTGATTTAAAAAAAATCTGTGTTCCATAGCAGACAGTGTTTGGTGCCTGTGTGCAACCAAGAATTTTTCAGGTAATACTTAGTTTCAACTTTAGTTTTTCACCAGTTGTGAGGTTCAAATAAGAGAGAGTAATCAGTTCAAATTGTGTGATACATGTAGAGACACAGACTCACTTTTTGATTCAGCAGATGAAAACATTATGAGGTTTGTCTTCATCATTTAAAACAAATTTCATGCCACATGTTGTAGACTATTTAAAGCAAGTTGCAGCTGACAAGCAGCCTGATTTAGTGAAAGGACAAACAGACGTTTTAAATCAAAACTTGGTCCTGCAGCTTTTACCAAGCTTGACTTATAAAGTAAGTTTGGTTAAAAAAGGGCAACTGTGAATTGTTTTGGCCTTTGACTCTGTACTTTCTGAGTACAGTTTGCTTATCAAGAATTTCAATAAAACCACCAACAAAGAATTTTCAGACAGTTTTAACATCAAAAAGAGGTTGTTTTTTCCATAGCAGAAGAAAAAGGCTATGAAAAAAATCCCTTGTTCTAAAAAAGTGTCATGTTCTGCTCTGTAATGATGCGTGGCTTGGTTTGGGGAACTTAAGTGTTGCTAAATGTGGCAACAAAACAGTGGTAGCTATTGTAATTTGTGAATAGAGAAGCACTTGTGTGTTTATAAGGAACATTGGTTAGGATTCGATCAATCCCAAATGTTTTTCAGAACACATAAAATTAGGTCCAGCGGGACTATTTTGCAAAAACAATTTCACCAAAATTCAATTCAGATAGAAGTTGCATTATGGAGGATAAAGACCACAGACTGCTGAGGATGTCAACAACAAATGATGATGATTGATGGGATTTTTGTCTTTTTTTTCCACCTATTAGGTAAAGACAGAGAGCGAGAAGCTGTCAGTGCAGCCTGATGATCATGTTAAGAAGTTTGAGCTTCCTAGAAAGCATCTACATCAGGAAGAGTTTGTGCGTTGCATCCAGGAGAGCGGGATTGTTAAGGATGTACCCACCATACACCGTTTATTTGATGCTCTCACTGACGGTAAGTGAGGATAGTTAGTCTGATGTGAGTAGTTCAGAGATTACTTTTGATGTGTGACATTATTACTGAACTTAGAAATATAAAACCTAAGACTTACAAGTGTTATATAGTCAGTTAGATGCACTTTGAGCTGACATCGTGTACACCGAAGTGACAGTAGAGTGATTATTTTCTCCACCAGCATTTCACAGAAGAAATTTTGAATCAATTTCATGACTTGTTGCCATGGTGGAATCCAGCAGCTGTCAGATGATCTCTTACACTCCTTTAATGTTCTGTAAGCGTAAAGTACAGGCCGTACAACAAGCTCTTTTATACACAAACACAGACTGTAAAATGAACTATGCCCCAAATACATGCAAAACCAGCCATTGGGGGGCACCAAGTAGGAGCATGTGGTCACTATTTTTTTTTTTTGGACATGTTGTGGCACTTATGAGTTCATTAAAACTGCACTTATCAATAGTGACAATGGATTACATGACTGTGTATGTGAAAGATGTCAAACTAACATCAGACTCTGCAGTTTTCCTCATTGTACGAGTGTTTTAGAGGGTTTTTTTGGCCTATTGTTTTGTTGTTTTTGACTGCACCAGGCAGCTGTTTCAGTAAGAAAGTGGTACACCTGCCCGGCGGCAATGAGCACAGAGACACAAGCTACCAGCCGCTAAACATTGTGGAGCATCTATAAAAAGATATTTCCCTCAGGAAGTGGTGGAAATTAACTGAACTGAACTTGAAAGGAGACTTTTAGTTTCGGACTTACTGACATTCATCAGTTGGCCAGAATCACTTCCCCAAATAACCACTAAATTTGCCCATGATCTGCTGGAAGTTAAAATAAAGTAACTGTTAGCTAACAGCTACACTGATAATTTGCTTTGGTTTTGGAAAAAATTACCAACTTTCTGATTTGTTGATCTAATCTTTTGTTTTTAGTCAGGCACTGTATTTGCCGTCATAGAGAAAGAAAAAGTGTTACAGATTTCTAGTTAGTGAGTCCAATCACCAAGTCAAAGGAAAATGGATTTGCTGTGAGGTTGGAGCAACAGAAAACATGAGATAAAGGAAAGGATTATATCATCTGACAAAGATCATGAAATGGATTCAGACTTAGACAAGCTATAAGCAGAGGAGACATGTACATTCTCTCTCAAGCCACTATAATCGTTTTTCCTCAGTGTGGTTTTTCCCTTTCTTTGTTTTGATCTCTATCACACGTGAAAGGCAACGTGGAAGAAAAACCTGACAGAACTTTTCAGCACAAACAGACTGAACAACATATAGAATGATTTGTTATTATCATGTCAGATGGTGGTTTACATGAAGAACGATGCACACTGTTCTGAGATATCTGAGGGTCAATTTGGAGGTAATTACCTGTGCCAAGTGCTTTATTTTTTCTATCCTCTTGTACCTGGTTATCTTTCTCTCTGTGTCTCAGGCCAGACAGAGCAGGTGGACCCTGAACTTTTCAGAGTCTTCTACACCTTCTTGAAGGAGACGGAGGCTGAGGCACAAGATGTCAACATGCTATCTGAGGTCAGAGACCATCTCGACAGTAACGAGCATGTCTACAAGTTGTCATCGTGCGTCAAGACCTCTCATGGTGTCGGTAAAATTGCAATGACGCAGAAACGTCTGTTCTTGCTTACTGAGGGACGGCCTGGCGTCTTGGAAATCACAAAGTTCAGAGACATACAGGTCTAGTGTCCTTAATCCCTTCCCTCTGCGTTATTATTTATTTGCACTTACTACTTACTTACTAAATAAATGACTCCCCCGTCTCTGTGCAGGAGGTGAAGATTGCATCGGCTCCCTTTCTGCTTGTTCGTATCCCCTCCCTTCGCATCCAGACCTCAGGAAGGTCTGAAGTGTTTGAGGCCAACCTGAAGACAGAGACTGAACTCTGGAACCTTGTGGTGAAAGAGATGTGGGCCGGGCGCAAGATGGCCGACCAACACAAGGTACAGCAAAGTCTGCAAAAGATATCATGAAATATTTTGGTCGGTCACCCACTGAGTTTATGACAACCTAATATGACTGCAGTACTTAGAAGTGATTTGTATCTTTTTTGACATGTGATCCAATTTTCACTGTGTTCATTTTTTAATTCTTCTTGCATGAATAACAATGTACAACATTGACTGTTCTTCAACAAATGGTTTATTTGTTGTCCCTTTAGGATCCTCAGTACATGACTCAGGCTCTGACCAATGTCCTGTTGATGGATGCTGTCATGGGCTGCCTGCAGACCCAGAGGTCCATTATTGCCGCCTCAAAACTGACCTACTTTGATAGGATCAAACATGAAGGTTTGGGGTCACTCTTGTGCCATTTTTTTCCTGCTTCTTGGTCTTTCTTTTCACACAAGTAAAATTGTGGTCGTAGATGATCTGATTCACAGTCTGAGTCACATTTAAATCTGCACTTGGTTGATTATTGTCTATCAAGGAATCGTATCGGACTTTTGTTCCTTGATTGTTGTATTAATGATTACCTCTAGAAAAGGACTTTAGTAAATATTTACGGGATAATTTTCTGATAAACATTTACTTGGATAACCAACTAATCACCTTAACTCTAATTCTTTGTTTCTTTCATATTGATTAGTTCACTGTGTTTGATTTTGACCAGTGCCTATGATGGTGCCTAAAACTACCTCAGAAACTCTTAAACACAAGATCAACCCATCGCTCGACCTGACTGAGCCTCAGACTGTTCACGTGCTGCTATACACACCAGGTACCATGTGGAGCAGTCTACACACTGTGTGATTACGTGTTTGTGACATTTTATTTTTAAAGCCATAATTTCACACAGTATATCTCCCTGTTGTCTTATTATTGATACTAACTGTCCTCTGCAGTTCAGAGCATGAAAGGAGTTTCTGTGTGGTGATAATCAGTTTATGGTTTTGATGGTCATTAGTGTTTACACTCTTAAGCCCTGAGCAAAGACATTATCATTTGCCTCACATTTTTCTGTAAGCTTTATTTCCTCCATTTAATTTAGTGTATATTGCTCATGTGTGCTGTAAACTGGCTGTTAAAGTCACAAGACACCAATTGTCAAATGGTATAAAGTTGTTCTAATGAGCACTCAAGTCAGATAAGACAAAAAATAAAAGACACACTCATCATGTTGTATTGCTCTCTTACTGTTTCTCTCTTTACTACAGGTCAGTTGACTTGCAGTGATTCAGATAGTGAGATGAACGCAAAACTGTGGGTGGCTCTCAGTGGGGGCAAAGTGGTTGTGTTTGATGCAGCTAGCTGGTCCATGCTGCAGGACTGTATCCAGGTCGGACAGTCGCAGCTGGTGAGAGCAAATGTGCTGTACTTTACTGCTTTAAGTAAAATTTATTAAAGAAGAACTCTGCCAGTTTTACAAGTCAAAGTCTGTTAAGTCTTTGGGAGTATTAGTGCATGTGAAAACTGCAAAAAAGCTGCATAAAGCCCTTTGTGACTTTAAAGGGAGCTGCACAACTTCTGCCTCATGTGATGTCACTTCCTCTTTGTAGAATTGCATGGTGGGATTGATCCAGGAGCAGGTGTGGATTGGCTCTCAGGACTCTGTGATCTACATCATTGACACACACAGCATGTCCTGTAACAGACAGCTGACTGAACACAGATTTGAAGTGACTGGACTCACAGTGGACAACAGAGATCAACACCACAGGTAAACACAGGATTATTTCTAGGTCAAGAGTCCGTTTTGCCAAAACATTAAAAGCTGTCTTATAAATTTGACTTGTCTCATCAGTCTTATTAAAATGTCTTTTCCAGTCAGCAGACGTACTCCTGCAGCTGTGATGGGACGATTCTGCAGTGGGACACAGCAAGTCTCAAAGTGAAGCGACAGTTCTACCTCAGCTGTGGCCGTCTCTCCTCCGTACAGATCCATAATACCACTCTGTGGTGCTGTAAGTGCACAAAAATTCCTTTACTTCCCACTCTCAAACAGTTGTTTTTGCTCATTTCTTTACCAGCATAGCATTTATTGCTCTTCATGGAAAGCTACTTTGCTGCTGGTGCTCACTGGCTGAATGCACTGGATGCTGTATTCAGTGTCAGTGTGGCTTTGAATTTCTCCTTCAGTGTTGCAGTTAATCTCATTTCATGGTGTAAACTGTGACAGGTGATTGATATGGTTTCTAAGTTAGCAGGAGATGAGTTACACAGCTCTCACTATGTGCATGTGCACTTCAACTCTTTGTGTGATTCTGCAGAAAATTTGAAGTTAAAGACCTTTTAAGTATTGCTATTTTTGAATAATTGAAAATTGTAAGTCAGCACTGTCTGAGAAAATAGACAACATTGGCCTTTTTTCAGGTATGCAGATTTGTGCAATGCCTTCTCTGTTCTCCTGATATGGCACAGTCAGACTACCTTGTTCCCAAGATAAAGGGAGAGCTCTGTGGTTGCAACTTTGACAGCAATGTTGAAGTCATTGCTGCTGTGGATCACTTTCTAGAGCTCCAAGATGACCACTTCTACAAAGAAGGGATAATACTGACTGTATATCCCTCCATGAATATGCCTGAACTCAACCAATAACACACATGAAATGATCCTACGATAAGGATTTGTTGAACAGAAGTGTGTGTGTGTGTGTGTGTGTGTGTGTGTGTGTGTGTGTATGTGTGTTTGTTTGTATGTGCAGGTTGTAGTGACAGCATTGTGGAACTGAAAAAGAGCGGGACACCACAAAGAAAGATGACACTTCCTGATGACCTGCGGAGCATGCCCAGTAGCTTCAGCAGCTTCATCGTCATCCCAGAGGTACAATACTCAGCTAATACTCCCATCAGTCAAGCAAATCAGTCAGAATTCAGCTGTATACCAAGTTAGTCATTCAGTCTGCTATTCAATCAGCAGTTTGAGTTTACCAGTCAATAAGTAAAACATAACTATACAAGATGGACATTAGATTCTCAAAAAAAAATATATTCCCATTAGTTATAATTTAGTTGAGACAAGGTGAACAAGGAGTCACTGCAACCACTGGACCAGAGAGATTCATGTGTTTACTGACAGCTTTTTTCCAACACTTTGCTGTGCTCATGTAATAATATATATTCTCTTTGACTTAGTCCAGTTTTTGTGTGTGTTTGTTTCAGCAAGGCCAGGTGTGGACAGGCTGTGCAGACTCAGGAGAGCTCTGTCTGTGGCACACCAACAACCACAGACGTCCTTTCAAGAGAATCATCCTGCCTGGCACGTCAGGCGTCACCTGCATGATTCGAGTTAAAAACCAGGTGAGTTATGATACCTGAGTGCTAGCTTGGGCAGTCGTTGATTTGTTTAATGTAAATGTGTTGATGTAAAATATAGCAAATTTTTAGTTGTTGAAAAAGTGTATTGGAAAGCATGCTTCAGCTGGGCAGATTATGAATACCTCAGACTGCTGCTATTTGTTACCCTTAATAAACTTTTGGACACCAATTTTTAGCTTAAGTAGGTGTTTTGTCCTCTTTTCCATGTCTTTTTCCCCATTCTCAATCATTTCTACTGCTCCTCCTACTTGATGTCCTCTCTTTGCCTCAGATCTGGGTGGGCTGTCGTGGCCAGAGGGGCGTTGGAGGTCTGTGTGACGGTCAGCTGTGGAGTCAGGTGTTGGTGATGGATCCAGAGAGCCATACTGTGTTAAAGGAGCTGCAGGCCCATTCGGACAGCATCCAGACTCTCTGCTCTGCTGAGGATCGCTACGTCATGAGTGGCTCTGCACGGCGTGACGGCAAGATCGCCATCTGGAAAGTTGAGTAGAAAACACAGACAAAGAAAGCACAAGTGAAGTAAGAGAGAAGAGGAGAAAAAAGGCAAAGTGTTACAGTGACCAAATGACATTTTAAGACTGTTACGGAGAGAAACCTTAAACTGAATATATACTGCCTGGACAAGGTTTGGTTTCTTATGCTGGTCCTGGACTGTGAAAAGCAGCCCTTCTTGCTGTTGCAAATAACTTTTGCATGTGAAAACTTGATTCAATAAAAATGTCAACTAATGTGGAAACCAGATGAATATATTGAGCTCATGGTTTACTGTCTGACACCCCTTCCTTTCCCACCCGTCCTGGCCTGGGTTGAGCCAATCACAATTACAACATCTACTCTAAGGCAGGTTCACTACAGTGACTAACAGAGGAGTCGTACTGGTTCAGATTTGAAAAGTCACACGTCACGTTTGCTGCTCTGATTGGTTGTCTGCGTGTCCATCCTGCATAACAAGTTCACAGAACTGTGATTGAACAGTCAAACAAGGCTTTGCTGACCAAGTATGAATTCTGCTTCTGCGTTTCACTAAATCTCTTCAGAAACACATTTCAGTGAACTGTTTGGCTGTATTTTGAGAATGTTTGTTCATTTTCAGCTAATTTTGGCTAATTTTTGCTTGTGCTCATGTCATCCTATGTGCAGTCCTTTGTGAAGCTGTTTCCTTTTTGTCCTTCCAGATAGATGCAGCCTTCAGTTTCAAGGTTTGTTTTCAAAAGTTGTGAACACAGCTATTGCTGAAATGTAGGCTTATTCAGAAACATTCAAGGTAGGCCTTGAAATCCAGATGACATGTTGCTATTTTCTTTCAATTATACATTCTTCATGTACCAGTCACATGTACTGTTATGAGTAAAGATACAAACCTCAACAAAACACACATTAAGTAATGAAAATACAGAAATGCTGCTACTTTTGTCATTAGTTTAAGGTCATCATCAGTGTTGAAATTCTTTATTAGTGCAAATACAATGCAGCCACAGTCTAAGAGACGGAACACAACAAATCTCAGAGTTATTCATTGATGACATTCAGTTAATCATTGCCTTTACATTTTGTTACAAGGATTAAAGCAAACTCTTGACATTGAAGGACAGTTTAAAAAGTATAAAATGCAGGATTTTTTAAAAAAGCAATGCATAGACTCACAGTAATCCATCTAAGTGATCACTTACAAACCCCTAGAACTGTGTGGCAGCGTCTCTATCTGCAGAGGTCTTGTCCTCTTTCTGTACTTTTTTATTTTCTCCTCATTTTGCTGTCTGCAGTGGAATATGTAGCCCCCAGCCAATAACAATGCATTTAAAAAAAAATCTAGCAATCCAGCACCATCCTGTTTATGCTCATATACGCTTTAGAGTGTAACTGCTGCAAAACAATCAAAAAAGTTATGTTTTGTTTTTCCAATTCACTGCTTTGTTCTCTGTAATGCTGCTCCCTCTCTTCATTGCTCTCCAGCTCACTACGACCACTGCTGCTCTCTCAGTCTAGTTTAGCTGGGAGAAAGCGTTTGAATGTTTTTTTTAACATTCAGAAAAAATCCTGCATAGTATACCTTTAAATTATAAATACATAGATTACAATGTAATATTGATGAATGGTGAATTGAGCAAGGTCCTCTGGGTTTGCAGCATTCTGCTCATGAGTGATGCTTTCATGCAGATGAAAGGATGGATGAATGAAAGAGCTTCTCTGGTCTCAATAGTATAATTCTTGATCCCACCAACCTGAGAGAAGAGAAGCCAAAGATTGTTAAACACTGAACAGATGTAGAGATGTCATTGTGGTTGATGCATGGATGTTAAATGTTTAGAAGGAAGGATAAAGAATCTTACTTCCTGGATGTCTTCTGACACCTAATTTCCTGATCTCATCATAGACAAAGATTAGAATACCATATGGAAGAGGAACAAACCACCACTGGACTCTGTAAAAAAACACAGATCATGTAACATTAGACCAACAGATACAGTTGTGCAATTGTGCATTTTTTTCCTTTTAATCCAGTATGAGCTCTGATTTCAGATGGTGTCCATGTGAATGAGGCTCTGTGTGCTCTTACCTTATAGGCATGAAATTGAAGATATTGGGCATTCCAGGGCAGTAACAAAGCAGATTACCCAGGCAGAGCTGGAAGACTATGGCAGCAACCAGGACACGGTTTCTGCACACAAATAAACAGATAAACATCCAGCTGGAAACTCGTCACGGTCAGATTAGTTCAGGTTTAATTGTTCTCATAGGAAATGGATTTAAAAAGTATAACAGCACAGATATCCCTATTTCCAAGTGAATGCATGGGATAAAATTTAGAAGTTACACTGTTCCCACATAGACTTAAAATATATAAAACTGTTGATATTTTCGTTTCCATTCTGCTGATAACTGAATGCAGCAGAAGCCCTGGATGTGCTAATGTTAACGGGATACAGACACAAAATCAACCCTGTAAATGTTAATGCTCTACTTTGGATAAAAATTAATGTTGGCAATAGGTCTTTACTGACCTGAAGAAACCTTGCTGGAACACAGAGAGACGTCGAGTTTTCCTGATCAGCACGTCTGCGATCTGACAAATCTCAATACTGACGAAAAATACAGTGTAGCACGTGTACTCCTGATACAACCTCTGACTATAGGTCTGGAAGCAGAAGAGATGACAGAAAAGAGGAGTCACTTAGTTTCTATGCTCATTAAAATAACTGTTTCCCTCATGTATGTTAAATAAAAAGACAGTTTGTGTTCACAAAAGGGCTTAAGGTTAGGAGCTCCTCTTGGAACTAACCCATTCTTGTCCATAGCTGTCCTGTAAATCCTGAAGATGATCATTTTCCCATTGAGAACGCAGGCCGACACACAAGAGTGGGAACCAGCCCTCCTGGGCCATGGCTGTGAAATAATCTGTAAAACCTGCATAAGACTGAATGGCTCCTAAAGAAGTGAAAGAGGAAATGACAATATTGTTTATTTAGGTAGCTCAGTGGCTGTGTGACACCATTCAAAGAACATATGAAGCAGGGCTTCAGCCTCCTCTAGAGGGAGTCTGAGTGCACACTGTCTTATCTGCTTTACTTTGCTGTGCAACAGTGGAACACAAATGTCTAGTCTGTTTATTTTTTATGATGTCAACTTTGTGTCTGTGTTTAGTGAGAACTCTGCTCAATCTAACTGAGGTTAAAGAAGTGGTAATATATAGTGGGCATGTCTCACCTATCTGGAAGTATGAATACACAGCCAGGGCTTCGTTTACTAGACGATCACGACGAGGGTTCCTGGGCTTCAGGTGCATGATGTCACTTTCTGCCTTCTCATAAGCCAGAGAGACTGAGGGGAACTGCAAGAGAGACAGGAAGAAACAAACAATATATCACCAAACAGAAGATACGAGAGTAAGGAAGATAACGATGGAGCTAACGTACAACCCCTATTGTGTAAAACAAAAGTAGAAACAGAGTGCAATCATTTACAAACAAACTGTTGTCTGTACCTGAAAAGGTATTAATGGGGTAATTACTCACAATGTCAGTGGCCAACTCGATGAAGAGGATAGTGATGCAGCCCAGAGGAAGAGGCACGCTGACGGTGATGTAGATCAGATATGGAGTCAGCTCAGGGATGTTCTTGGTGAGTGTGTAGGCAATAGACTTCTTCAGGTTGTCAAAGATAAGACGGCCTGCACAAACACACAATATATTCTATTCAATATATTCTATGTGAAGTTATCCATTTATTATTGTATAACCTAAAATTTTAACCCGTTTGTGTACTTTTTCTGTATATATTAACTACCAAGATGGTAAAAATATGCTCTTTTGAGTATAAGGGGCTAATGCAATCTCAAAATCTGTATCAATTATTTTACATCTGTTTATTCATCTGTTATACTTCCCGGCACAGACAGCCTTAAACAGTACTTAGCTTGGGTCAGGTGATTACAAGTGAGTTTTCTCTCAGACTGTGGACCTTGAGATGAGATTGTTTTTGACAAAACACACAGAATTTTCTCTCTAAAGTCTCACCCTGCTCTACTCCAGTGACAATGGAAGCAAAGTTGTCATCCAACAGGATCATGTCTGCAGCGTTCTTGGCGGCGTCTGACCCTGCAATTCCCATGGCAACACCAATATCAGCCTTCTTCAGAGCCGGGGAGTCGTTCACACCATCACCTGTTACAGCCACAATAGAGCCCTGTGGGAGAGAGGGTGAAATAAGACATTACCTTGTATCTATCCTTGAAACTACATTAGTTATGTGTACAAGTTACCTACTTTGGATGCATACTGGGTTTTTTTTAAGATTAAACAAAGTAAATAATTTAATCAGTGCAGGATGTAGAGGATGGGTCGAGTGTATGTGTACATCTGTGTGTATTTACCAGACGCTGACAGCTCTCCACAATGATCAGTTTCTGCTGAGGGGATGTTCTTGCAAACACCATCTCAGGATGGTTTCGTAGTGCTTCATCTAACTCGTCACTGCTCATCTCCTTCACCTGACCGCCGCTGAGCACACAGGCACGAGCTTCCCTGCACACAGACAGGACAGCGACGGCAGAGTTACACAAGTGATGAAAGAAGTGTACAAGTCCTTTACGTACTAATAATACCATATGAAAGTTTTCCAAATACTTAACTACAAAGCAAAACTACAAAGCTCTCATCCTGTGATCAAAAGGTTCCTCTCAGCGTTTAACTTTTATATAATGATGTGCTTAAATTGATATTATTGATGTTTTAAAAATGAAAAGCACCAGTAATTCTTAGTTACATTTCACTGCTCGTCACACACAATAAATAGACAAAGACATGTGCATGACACGGGGGGGGGGGCTGCAGTTTAAAGTAATGATAAGGGTGAAGCTAATACCTCTTGTTTACTTGTTCAACAGGTATGCGCTTCCTCTGGGCGATATCCTCCACAGTTTCACTGCCCTCTGAGATGATACCGACATTGGCTGCTATTGCCTTCGCTGTGATTGGATGGTCCCCAGTCACCATGATAACCTGAAGATCAGGGGTTTTAAAGTTATAAGACAACAGGAGAGTAAAGATGAACAAAGTGATCACGTAGTCTCTTGCAAAATTTTGCATTACAAAAGAAATTTCAAACATATTTTTCAATATTAAAGCTGTTTGTGAGAACATGGGGCAACGTGAACGCACCCTGATACCAGCGGTACGACATTTCATCACAGCGTCGGGGACAGTGGCTCTTGGGGGGTCAATCATTGAGATGAGACCGGCAAAGCACAATCCAGATGTGGTGAAATTCATCTCATCAGTGTCAAATTGGAAGCCACGAGGAAACTCTTTCTCGTTCAGATAGATGTGACAGAAACCTGGGAGGAGAATAAAAAGGAACAGCAGATTGTTAAAAACATGACTTTCAGTTTTGGGAGAACGATGTTCAATTTAGCAAAGATACATGATTTAGGTCACATTAGGGGTCATAAGAGGTGCTCTCTAACCCAGCACTCTCTCTCCCAGTCCTCCCAGGTCCATGTAAGCTGTCTGAAAGGCTTCTCTCCACTGCTCATCCAGAGGCAACTCCTGGCCTTTTATCAGAATGGTGGAGCAGCGCTCTAGGATACGTTCTGGGGCTCCCTTCATCACCAACAGGTAGCGTAGGTCCAAAGGATCCTCCAGTTCATGGATGGACAGCTGGAAGGTGAGAGTGAGAAAGAGAGAGAGAGGGCTGGTTAATAGAAAAACAAAATCTTTATGACGGATCAAGGATGACATGAAGGCCATTTGTAACAAAACTTCCACCTGTGGCTCACCTGGAACTTGTTGGTGGAGTTAAAGGGCACTTCCACAACTTTCTTAAAGCGGTCGCGATAATCCATGATGTTTCCAATAGTGAGCTCGGTAAACTTGAGCAGAGCTGTCTCTGATGCATCTCCCACCACGATCCTCTGTGTGAGACAGTATGAGAGAAGCGCAAAGAGACAAAAGGAACAAATATAATTTAGAAAAAGAGGGGAACAGTTTCTTTTTATGAAAAAATGCTTTGATTCGTTTAAAATTTAGATTAAAAAGTTAAGATTAAAATGAAGATTGTATTGGCTTAGTGTGATAACAAATGGATGTTTTAATGCAAATGATAAAATAGTACCTTGGGAATGGGTATACCCTCCTGATCAGGTCTGAATGTAGCTCTGTTACAAAGGGAAGCCACTCTGGCCAGTGAGCGCCATGTTTCTGATGACTGGTCAAAACTCTGGCCTGGAAACGACACGATCACATGATTACTGAACGATTACAAACTTAAAAATACCACTAATCCAACTTTTACTCTAATAATAGTTTAAAAAGCTACTCAAGTTCCCTTGTGGTAACTTACTGGATATTTTTGTAACATTGCTGACAACAACATCACTAATTGATTTAAAGTGGAAATGCTGTTTACCTGACTGATCTTCAGTGGTGTCAGCAGCGTGGATCTGGTTGTCAAACCAAAGGTGAGCCACAGTCATCCTGTTCTGGGTCAGGGTACCAGTCTTATCAGAGCAGATCACAGAAGTGGAGCCTGAACACATGCAGCAGAGACAAAGCATCTCAAGTCAAATTATTATGACAAAGTTTATTTTAAATTTGTTTCTGCATGAGGTGTGGGGTCGTAGTTGACGGTGTACGCACATATGATCCAAACACTTCTGTTAGATACCAAAACATATACCAAAAAAGGATTGAAACACTTTTATTCCACACTTTGCAACTATAAATAGCCTGGACAGAAAGAAAATGTTAACTAAGGTCACACAACAAACAACAAATTGTCCCTGAACTAATCCAAACAGTCAGGATCAGGATGTACGTGGTGTTCAGGCTCACTGACCTAACGTCTCCACGGCCTCCAGGTTCTTCACAACACAGTTCTTCCTGGCAAGTCGTTTAGCAGTCAGAGACAGACACACCTGTCGGCAGAGGCAGGTTTAGATTTTTAGAATGTACAGAGCATGAAAAAGCCGAATCCACATCCATTTTGAATAATAAAACAAAATATTGCATCAGTGTCATCCAAGATGATCATTCCTACACTCCAGACTCTGACTTTAAAAGTAATAATTGAAACTAAACACCAGAAATAATACTGTTTTGGTCACTCACAGTGACTGTAGCAAGTAGCCCCTCTGGCACATAAGCCACCACGATAGCCATGAAGAAGATCATGGCTTCCAGGAACTGATATCCGATGAACATGGCAACCACAAAGAAGGTAAACCCGAAGAAGATTGCCAGACCAGCGATGATGTCGACAAAATGCTCAATTTCAATGGCAATGGGAGTCTTCTCGTTGCCAACACCACTTGCCAAGCTGGCGATCCGACCGATGATGGTACGATCACCTGTGTTAATGATCACACCTGTGGCAACACCTGGACAGAGAGGAGGAGGGTTACTGTCATGGCTCAGGCTCTATACATGCAAATACCTGAATGAATGACTGCATAGTTTATATCTAGGTCAGGCTGTAAGCATGCACAGTGTGCACTTTGCACTGTACCTTCCAGACAGGTTGTAGAGAAGAAGGCAATGTTTCTGGTTTCCAGTGGATTCTCATGAGTACATTCTGGGCTCCTGGTCTGTGGCTCAGACTCTCCTGTCAAGGACGAGTTGTCCACCTGGCACACAAAGAACAACATGTTCACAAAGGTTCATATTCACTTATCAAGGCTCAAACTCAACTCTAAACTATTAAGTAGGTTTACATTACATTATCTGACATTCTGAGGATGCTTTGATTAAAAGGAGATGTTTTTTCAGTTGAAAATGATAAATCAATTGACAAATGTGGACATTGTTGCACTGTATTCTGTTGTTAGACAAATAGACTGATTTTATGCTGACACTGATAAAAAAAAATATTTATTTCAAACTCTGAGCTTAATATTTGCATTATGGCGTGTTTCATAATCTGTTGTCCTCCCACATGTGTGTATGTATGGATATACAGTGCAGTATGTGTGTGTTATCTACCTTGCAGCCCTGACCAGTGATGATACGGATGTCAGCAGGAACTCTGTCTCCACCTTTAATCTCCACCAGATCTCCAACAACCAACTCGTTGGCATTGATCTGGTTTTTCTGACCATCACGGATCACGACAGCTTGCTGTTTTTGAAGAGTGGGAGCAAGATCAGCAGAGAGGAAAGGAGAAAGACAAGGAGAGAAAAAGAAATGAAAAGAGAAAGAGATACGATGACAGAAAAGCCATTTGTTTTAAATTTCTACAGTATGCTGACACGGTTTTGCACTTTTTATGGGTTATGTGCAACTCACCTGTGGCACCAGATTCTTGAAGCTGGCAATGATGTTGGTACTCTTGAATTCTTGGTAGTAACCAAAGCAACCAGTTACGACGACAACAGCAATCAGAGTGATGGCCAAGTACAGCTGGAGAGAGATAGAAGATATAACCATAAAAAAAAAAACATTCTTTGCCTTTTTCACACATCATTATAAAGAAAAACGCTTGAAAAAGAAAATATGAGTCACATCATCAAAGCTGGTGAAGTTTCCTCTGGCAAGTTCAATTCCGAAGGCGATGAAACAGATGACAGCGGCGACCCACATCAGACACTGCAGCCCTCCAGCCAGCTGCCTGGCAAACTTAACGTACTCTGGAGTTCCTTTGGGAGGCTTCAGTTCATTGGGACCATCTCTCTCCAAGATCTGACGGGCATAGGTGGTGGTCAAACCCTGAGGATGGAGATAAGGAGAAGGAAAGAAATCAGTGAACAGGTTTTGCAAATGCACAAGAAAAATGGAGCTTGGAAACATCAGTGTTATAGAATTTGTAGGAACCACAAAAAGAGAAGACAAGAGTGCTGGCAATGGGTTAAGAAAAGGGGAATTAAAAAAATAAATAAAACACAAGAAAAAAATTCTTACCTTGGTTACACTCGTGTTGTACCTCATTTCTAGTTCTTCAATTGTAATTTCATGGTCGTCCTGTAGGAGGAGACAGATCACAACTTGGATTCAGATCAACCGAGGCTTTTGAAGGGCAGACCAGAATGATTCAAGGTCATTTCTTTATAGCTACCTGGTTTTAACTTAATGGCAATTCTGATAAGTGGACAGTAACTGGAACAAAAGTTTGTTTCTTTTTCTAATAAAATAAACTACATATTCTAATTGCAAATCACAGGTAGATCTTTACAGCACAGAGCTGATTATTGACCCAGTGATTTAAAGACTGCAATATAAGTACTTTTCATGTCCCATCACCTATTTAAATTTTTTCTGCTTATACTACTATGGCCATATGACTCTTACTTACTATGTCCATTTCTCTCTTCATGCCCTCCAGTTTCTCCTTCTTCTTCATTTTTTTCTTCTTCTTCTTGTCCATGTCCCCGTTCATCTCGAACATGTCGTACGTGTCCTAAATTCAGACAGCAGTTGTCAAAATATTCTTAAACATGGACTTGTACAGGAAATCTATATGGTTGGTATCTTGACAGTTTTGATTATATGGATATCAAGTACAGATTTTTTTTTCAATGTCTTCTATTTGCTGTGTGACCACTTAAGAGGCTCATGTGATTAAAATACTTTCTTAAGATATATTACCCTACACATCTTGAAACATCAGTGGAGTTTATTATGTCTATGCCAATCAAAGAAAACAATTGCAGTTCGAAACAACTTGACTAGATTAACCTTAGCATAAGTTCGATGCATATATTTGAAATAATACAACTGAATGACTTTTAGTGACTGATTGAGAGTAAAGGAATCTCTATCATAAAAAATTGCACTTTATACAATTAAAATTATATCATAGATGAATAGGGTATCGTATGAAAAAGACAAAGAGGTCATGTAAGGTAATGTTCTTAGTAGGGTTGTGAGTAAATGTGAGTCCTCTGTTTTGTTCTGTGCTGATATGCCAACAATATAGCGGCTCAAAGGAATTGGTGATATTTTTTTGACACCCAAGAAGAGCTTAAAATATTTTCAATTTTTAAATACTTTTAAAGCCTCAATGCTTAGAATTGAGGAGCAAAATTTTGTTTAATCTTTTTTATTTCAGCTGTGCATCTGCATTGCTCGAAGCCATCATTTTTGGAAAATTTATATCCAGTTAAAGTTTTGTTTTTATTTTCGCTTATTTTTACATCAATAAAAACTGTGTGGTCATCAGCCCATCTGCTGGGTCTCCTACCTGTTTACTCATGGTTGCAGGTGTGACGGGGGACTGTTCTCCTAAATCAATGGAGGTCCAGACCACTCGATCCTTCTTTGGTCCCGAAATTTTGTCAGTCAGTTAGGGTCCACTCCCAAACACACACACACCCTGTTTCTCCCTCACTCATACAGACAGCGGTCAGAAACATGAGGATTTGACTGGAAAAGCCTTTTATACGTGGCAACTCCCTTTTCTATTCACATGCGCACAAACATGCAAATGAGTTTAAACGTGCACTTTGTTACAGCTACCTGCGTAAGATGGCACCTTAAGTAGCAACAATGTCACCCCTAGCAAGAACACACGCAACACACATATACATGCAAATACACTCATATCATGAGCGTGGGCCAGTGTTTCTCTAGTATCTCTTATCTCCTCTCAGCACGTTTCTTATCCTGATAAACTGATGAGAGTAAACAGATGAGGAAAAGTGAAGGTTAAAACAGACCAATGTCACACCTTAACACTGCGTGCACTACTTTACACTGAAAGCTTGAGCTACACAGCTGATACTTATATTGACTGTTGGGTCATTCTGGAGGTCAAAATGGGATTGATTGCCTTCATATTGTGCATTAACTGAGAATCAGAAGAAGAGAGAAGGACTCAAATTCATGTGTGCACAATGCAGAGCCTTACATCAGTGTCACCAGGCCAGACTGTCAGTGACGCCCTGTGGGAACATTTAGACAAAGGGAGGAGACATCAAGGAGTAAAGTGCCTAAAGCTGAAGTAAATAGGCAGTCACACCTGATACCTGTTTCAGCTTATCTGCAGAGCTGTAACAGGTAACATCAGGCACGAAGGAAAGTTAATGGTGTCAGCATGTCCACTGGCTGTTTTTCCTCTGCCTGTAGGCTTAGTGGTACAGTGACAGGCTGTATGTTCATTCTGCTGTACACGCATTTCTTCTGACTTTACCAATCTCCTCCTCGCTCTGTCATCTCTACCCCACACAACAGCCATGTTTGATTAATACACTCCTCTCTGCAGGTGTGTGCACCACATTTGTCATCTCGTCTGGTTGTTATGTCCAGCTTGAGTTTCTACCAAACCTGTCTAAAAATAGAATTCATGTTTCTACCATGATTCTAAAATGAGGAGTCTTCATTATGGCAAAAAAATTACTTACCTGGTGGTTGGAGAAATGCACAAACAGTAGTAGTAGTGGTAAGTGTATTAAACCTGCATATGGTTATGTGCCGTGGTTTTAAATTCTGGCACTAATTTGCAAGGATGATACAATAAAACTTTGTTCAGAGTTAGAAAGCACAACCTTCTGCAAAGAGGAACTAAATTTGTGGGAAAGGAACTTTGAAAGATCCAAAGCATCGTCCCAATTTTGGTGAAATGTAGAAATTAAAATAAGTAGATATAGCCTGTATAGTCTTCAATTACTCTTTCTTGACAGCTTCTATAATCTATTCATCAGTCAACAAAACTGAAGCTGAGGCTCTGCACTTATTGATTTTGCCTTTTGAAAAATATTACTGAGGGCAAATTTTAACACAACACTCATATTCTATTTATTTTAGTCTATTGTTTGCCCGTCCATTAAAAGATTGTATTAAAGATTAATTTAAGGTGACAGAGGTTTCTTAGACTGAATTTTGAGCTTTGTTTATATGGTTCTTGGATTAAGAGCTGTTCAGTGACGTTGAAGCCCAGCACTTAGCAGTGTTTGGCTGCTGAGGGTCATTATATCAGACATGCGTCAGCAGCACGCATTACCATGCTGTTACATATGCTACATATCATAAACCTCCAGCAAAAGACAAATATGCTTGTAGAGGTTAAAAAGGTTCCACAATTATAAAAACAATGGAGACTCATGAAATCTTATAATGATTATATTCATGTAATGTTTAGTTATATGAGACCATATATTCACACAATGAACCTTCTAGTTTTAGAGGCAGATATTATAATTATTTCCCCTAACTAGACAGGAAAGAAACATAACCTTATTAAATTAAGCACTATTTTGAATGCTATTACATCTTGTTATCCTGTATTAAAGAGAACTAAGTAAAAATTGAGCTAAGGTCACCCTGTCCCTTGTGTTTCAGCCCAGAACATGTTGCATGCTGGGTAAATAAGATCCAGGAAAGAGTTTTAGAAAGTCAATATTTGCTACTTTGCTAAGGTGTTTTATTGCACAATCACAAAGGCACATGTCACATTCAAGAATACAGCAAACAAAAGGCAACAGAAGAGGGAGCAAGCAACAGCAATAACAAACCGAAAAGAAATTATAAGAAAAAAAATAAATAAAATTAAAAAGAACACAAAGTTAAATTGAAAAACAAGATGCGTGGAAATTCAGAGAGGCATAGAGCTTTTTTGGTTTTACAGCAATTATTGTTGGTTTAGATATACAGCAAATATAGGGATAATTTTTTAAAAGCAACATTGTGTATGAAATCATTTATTTATTTTCTCTAATTTCAATTTTCTTGTCTTCAAGAGACAAAACTTCAAATTTCCATTCATTAGAATCAAAGTTATTTTATCATTGTAAGTTATCCAATGTTAAAATGCATCTCAAAAAGTTGTGGTGAATCTACAAGAGAAACAAACTCTCTGCACCTGAGAGTCCCTCCTCAGCCCCAGACACTGAGCAGCCTGTAAAGAATCAGGAAGCAAAGCAGTGAGTACACATTCATCAGCAGTCACATCAGACAGGCAGGCAGCACCTCCCACCTCCCACCTCCCAGCTCCTAACACAGTTGTGATGGTTTTTCCCGGCTTGTGTGGAGGTGACACAAACTGCTCTGTGGGTTTAAAAAGTAGACACAGTGGCTCAGAGTAAAACTTGGTTCAGCTGTTTGAAAGGGTCATCATCAATAATGTGAATAGTGTCATTGTTAGATAAAGTAAAAACAGCTGCAGTGGCAATGAGATCTGATCTGTATCAATTCCAACATCATTTGGTCGGTAATTTACATTAGTTGCAGTTAGTGATTGTGGCTCAGCATTAAAAGGCACATTTATGGCATTATATTTGTGACTTATTCTTGGGTGAGTCTGTGCTGTGTCAGTTTGAGTTGTTTGAAGCAGGACAGAAAACAACTATATTTTCAGCAATTTTAGGAAAAAGTTATCAAATTAATGCAGGGGTGTCAAACTCAATTGCACAGGGGGCCAAAACTCAAAGCACACGTAAGGTCGCAGGGCAAATGTCCACATTTGGCCACATGTAGGCGCTTCCTACTTGTTTGTTTAACTTAGCTGCACTTATTCATCAAAATAGGCTTTACACAAAGAGAGAGTTTATTATCTTTGATGATGGTAATGAACTTATTTAATTTATTTACCCCTGTTAGTTAATTAGCTTTCATTTAAAACCTCATTAGAGATATGAATGCTTACCAACTCTATGCTCTAAACTCGATGAAACAAAAATCTAGCCAATTAGAACCATGTCCGTAGATCACGTGACTCCACCTTTTGGCGTCATTTTCCTGCGACTCTAACTGGCAGATCGCTCCATGTGAACCGGCCTCACCAAATAATAGTGAATTAATGGTAAGTCATGTGTTAATATGGTAGCTGAGGGTGCTGTGAGGTCTGTCTGTTTTGTGCCTTTGCAGGTTGAACTTGTGAATGAATTAAAGATAAACGAAAAGTTGCTGAACAGCGGCGTTTTGAAGCGGCTCTTTCTTTCCGCGACAAGGTCAGGATTTGGTGTTACATGACAGGAGAAAATCCAGCATTTGGCTGCTGGTTTTGTTGAGACGTTACCGTAACATTACATGATATGCCGTTTCAGTAAATGCTACAACAACGTATATATAGCTTATATCAACCTAGCTGGACATTTTTTATTGTGTAACCCAGACAAACGCCTGCGTTATGGGTTACACAAGTGTTTTATCAGTGGTGGCATTAATTTACACGAGCTCCAACTGTCACAAATGGCTAATTAAAATTGGATCGAACATTTTGTAAACATGACGGTAAATTTGCGACGGATCAGGTTCAGTTCATTGTTGAAATGTTCCTGTAATCTTACCCTTCAGCCCCACTTCTCACTGAATTCTCCTCTGCCCTCTCAATGTAGATGCAGAATGTTAGCATCAGCTGCTGAATCGTGAGAAACCTTTTCCTCTCCTTTCCTACCTGTGGCCACTGTCTCACTCTGTCAAACCCAATGGCCAGCCGTCTCCTGAGCAGATATGGCCGTCTGCTCTGCAGGGCCTCCTCCAGGGCTTCAGGTACTGCTGCCGCCCGCCTGCCTCCATCTGTGGCTGAACCCACAGAGGTGCAGAGGGTTCAGGGATGGCCATGGGCTACAGAGAGGTTCATGTGTGAGGGAGGGACAATTGCCAAGCAGGACACCTTTTCAAACATGCCTACGCACACCCAGCTGGATGAGCTGGTGGATAAGGCAGCAGTGCCAGAGGACGTCCTGCTGGCCTGGTCAGAGTACGGAAGAAATGGTAATCAAGCAGCTAATGCCCTCACTAAGTGGACTCAGTTGATGCTAAGGACGAAAGGGAAGTTCAAGGAACAAGATCCCGAACTGATGAAGGATTCAAGGCTACAGGATATGATGGATACTGTATCACGGGAGGTAAGGAAGCCAGAAACAAAGATGGACTGGCACTGTCATGTAAAGTGACATCTTGTTTTTGCCCTTGTGCTGAAGATTAATTTGCCATTTTGTGTGTAATTGTGTCTTTTTTTTTTTCCAGGTGTCTTTGGTTTGGAACAGCAGTCTAGTGTCTGTCCTACGACATCTCTGGATTATGGGTCTGCCCTCCACTGATTCATTGCTCGGTTCTGTCCAGACTGAGGTCCTGTGGCGAATCCGTAGGCTCACCTACAAGCAGCTGGGCCACCTGGTAGACTGGGGAGCAGGGAAGAAAAGAAAGCAGGATGTGGCAATTGTAAATGCTGCATTAAAACAACTGGAACTGCGCTGGACTGAAATTGCTGACGCTAAAACTGTCAGTGCGCTAATATCCAAAGGACAATGCATGTCACCCATTTTGATGGACAGACTTGAAGATAAGGTATCACGTTGCCTTAAACTCAGTGCATGCATGATACTAGACTAGTAAAAGAGATCAATGAAGATCATTGAAAGGAGAAATCACATGTTTAATACCATAACATGTAAAAATACAATAAGAAGCACAATGATACCCAATGATTTACTGATAAGTTAGCAGGCTAAAATATACCTGAAGTCTGAAGCTGTCAGTCTGAACATAGTGAGACTGTATGTTTTGGAGGATGAACATGTTAAAATTGTACACCTTTGAACAACACATTATGAGTCTATCCTACAGAGTAAGAGCATATCTCACACCATATGTCTCTGAATTGCAGGCTTTGGAGCTTGCAGAGAGCTTCACAGGAGAAGAGATCCGCAGAGTCTGTGTATCTTTGGCAGCTCAGAGCCGCAGATCTGTCCCACTGCTCAGAGCTTTGTCCTACCACCTTCTCCAGAAGCCGCCGTCAGAGTTCACCACTCCACTGATAATTGACATGGCTTTTGCATATGGTAATGATAAAACTGATGATTATAACATGTCCAGTAACACTGAAGGAAATTCATGCATTAACCAAATTAGCATAGCATATATCCACGTCATAGTTTCCCTATGTTTCATTCAGTTTTTGCTTCAATCTTGCCCTCTTGGCCTGATATGTAGATATCTTAAAATGTTACTTTTTGAATTCAGACAGGAGATAAAGTTCAAAGCATATATCTTTTTGTTTATCAAATTCAAAAACACAGTTTGTCATATTTTGAACGTTACACTGGCTGATCGAAACCGGTGGCAAAAATTCTCCTCGATAAACAGCTTGATGTCTAGTGAAAATCAGAGCAGATTAAAGTACTGTCTGCTCAGAAACATAT
The DNA here is from genome assembly GCA_029783645.1 of Ctenochaetus hawaiiensis. Taxonomy (NCBI): domain Eukaryota; kingdom Metazoa; phylum Chordata; class Actinopteri; order Acanthuriformes; family Acanthuridae; genus Ctenochaetus; species Ctenochaetus hawaiiensis. The sequence continues at coordinate 12,376,050 of JAPZDY010000025.1, forward strand.
TGCATAATGCTAACAGTAGCAACTTTGTCGCTGCCTCTCTTTAGGGAAGCTGAATTTCCACCATTCTCAGGTATTCCAGCGAATGGCGTCAGAGTTGTTACCCAGAGTCCCTGAGCTCAACTCTGCTGATGTCACACGTTGTGCTAAATCACTGGGCTTCCTCAAATGGCTCCACATCCCTCTCTTTGAGGCCTTTGCTGAGGTCAGTCTTACACTAAGGACTAACTCTAATGCAGTTCATTTTAAAGGGCCTAATCTTAAATCTCAGGTGAACCAATAATTTAAATGTAATTAGTGAATATCTAACTCTCTCTCTCTCTCTCTCTCTCTCTCTGCATTTTTTCGCCAGCATTACACAGCAAACAGTCAGAGCTACAGTACTCTTCAGCTCTGTAATCTTCTCATGACGTTTGCCAGACTGAATTTCCAGCCCAGCAAAGTTGAAAAGTTCTATAGCAAGGTACTAATATCATTAAAGGCTATTTGATAACTGCACACTTTTGCTTTGACTTCCTGCCTTAAACATATCTCTATGTTTGGTTATTTTTTGTCAAGGTTCACTCTGTGCTGGAAGACTCCCTCTCAGGCCTGGAGCCCTTCCTGCAGACAGACGTGGTTTGGTCTCTGTGTGTGCTACAGCAGGCCAAGCCCCACTACCTCACCCCCCTCACACAAGAGAATCACATCACCAAACTGTCAGGTAAGACACATTGTGGCGTGTTCATTCTTCTTCTATCTGCACTGTCCATTTTTGATGAATGGTGAACTTGTAAATATGCGGATATGCACTTTTTATTACTAAGTAAAGCTTACACGTATTGCTGCATACATCACTGTCAGCAGTTCAGGCAAACTTTGGAGTAAAGCACCTGCTCTGCTAAACTAGGAAAGTTGCTAAAAGTGATTCAGGCACCTGATGCCCCCCCAAACCAAGAGCCCACTTTATCTTTCCATGGGACAGATACAACATAACACTACAGCATATGTATCAACCATTAAAAACACATTAAACCAGCATGTCATCAAACACAATAACATTTTTTATTAATCAGGTATTCAGTGAACCGTCACTGTACTTGTAGTCCTTTACCCAGTAAAAATATCAAACATTTCAGGTTCCAGCTTCACAAATCGCTGCTTTTGCTATTTAATTTTTGATTGAAATTCAAATGAATGCAAGTAATCAATCAATAAAATATTCTATTATTGGCAGCTCAAAAATGTGATAAATAATGTATTCAAACCCTGTAAAAATGATTGAAAAACAAACAAATGACAGATTAGACATAAATAATAGACACAAGTAATAGAAAACCTGTACACATCAGAAGTTGCAGAGTGTTAACATACCCCACTTTCTCACAAAGAAAAGGCTCAGTGAGATAACATTACACTGAATAACACTGAACCTGATTGGTTGAATAAGCACATACTTTTGTTCTTCAACAGGCATTTCCATAAATTATTAGGCCAAATAATAAATGGTATTTTGTTTGTGACCATAAAAAGGATTAGACTCCATTTCTTTCAATATCCTGAACTGCTGTGTAGTCTCCTCAGGCTGTGGGATCTCAGTGCTGGAATACCATTGTCGCTCAGCAGGTGGCAGTGTAGCACCAGTAGATTCATGGCTAAATGTGCGCCTGCATCCTATTTTCTCACAGATATGTGGCTCAGCCTTGATTACTGAAACATTCTTGGTTAGATAAACACTGATATCAGTGTATCGTCAACACTTATTATTATTTCTGTTATTTTTTTTCTGTCTGTAGAGGGCACTCCAGTTCGTGTGGAGAACTATCAGCTGAAGCTCCTCCACATTGCTGCTACTCTTCAGTTAGAGCATCCCGACTCCTCAGATACTCCATCCCCCCTGAGAGCGCTGTCTGTCCTGGCCAGCAGCTCCCCTCTCACCCCCCTGCAGAGCGGTCTGAGAGAGGCTTTACAGACTTTGGTGGGTGAGAGGACAGAGACCCTTCGAACTGGGGTCGACACTGTGTATGGATGGACGATTGGTAAGGGGACCAGAGAAGCCACTATATTTATATGTACTTTAAGATTGCATATGTCACACTCTCTTTTTGTTATATGTCTTTTGTTTTCCAAGACTTTTATAATCAAAGAGCCAAACAGAAACTTGATTTTTGAGAGCATATGCTAATACTGCTATATCTCTTATATATTTATGATAGGCCAGAATTTTATTAGCCAACCATCATATCAGTGGGGCTGGCTCAAAGTAACATTTACCATATTTCTGTGTGAACCTGAATGTGAGTGTCTGAGACACAGAGCTTTGTTACAGCAGACATGTCCTTCTCTAATCAGATGGTGAGCTGGCGGTGGATTGTGACAACAAACCAATCGACATTTCAATATTGAAAGCCCCTCATCTACCCGGTGGAGGAGGAGACCAGGTTTTACCTGCAGGGACACGGCGGTGAGTCATAGTGAAGAATTATGCATCATGCCCCCTCTGGTTTGTTTTAAGATTTACTGTATGTTTTCCTCTCTGCCTTTGAATGTTACATCTAGTTTTCTTTTGCTCTTTCGCTGTCTAGAGTTGTTTTTGCTCTCTGTTCCACTCATCTCTGTCTGTTTTTAGACTTGCTTTCTTGGCTTGGGAATTTCCAAACTTTGGCTCAAAGAGTAAAGATCTTCTGGGACGATTTGCCATGATGAAGCGACATCTCCAGGTGGCTGGCTTTATCACAGTGGAGGTAGGGAGAGGCAGGAGTTGGGAAAACCCATCTATGCAACAGTGTTTGTGACTGTGGTTGTTACTTCAAATAAAAGTGTCCTTTTTTTATCTCTATCCCTGAAAATTTGATGAAACTGGCTTTTTCTTCTTCAGATAAGTTTTTCATTACACTCTCACTAAAGCAAGCTGCAAAAGGAAGTTTCTGGTGTGTTGTGTTTGCTATGATAGTTATATTTTAATGAACAGAGGCAGAGAAGCGGCACTGCTGCAGCTGTATCTGACAGGTTATGCAAACAATGAACCTAATACTGTGGTAGAGCTGAGAATCAGGTGGGTCCCGCTGCAGTCTGTGGTATAAATAGAGCTCCAGCCGCAGCTCTGCCTCATCTAGGCCTATCCAAGATCTCTCTCTCTCTCTCTCTTTGTCTCTCTTTCTCTCTCTCTCTCTCTCTTTCTCTCTCTTTCTCTCTCTCTCTTTCTCTCTCTCTCTCTCTCTCTCTCTCTCTCTCTCTCTCTCTCATCTAGGACAATG
>JAPZDY010000025.1:12413887-12443926 GCA_029783645.1 Ctenochaetus hawaiiensis
TGATACTTTCCTCCCTCCGTGCTTCTCCTGGCTCTCTCCTCCCATCTCATTCTCTACGACCCCCCCTTCTTTTTTTCTGAACATATTTCATCAAAGGTCTCCTCGCAGGTAACACTCACCCTGATCTCATTAACTGCTGCTAAGCACAGAAGACTTGAAAGAACACACTGTCTCAAGCGCGCATGCACATACACATGCACAGAGCCGCAGACACACGCTGCTTGTATAACCCTAACAGCAGCGTAGGACAAGAGAATCAAAGACAGAAACCTTCCAGAAGGCTCATGTATAATTCTTAAACTGAGGATAGTTATAACAATCTAATGATTTCAGGCTACTGCACGAGCTCTGAGATAGACCTTTATTTTGCATCTGAATGCATGCGTTCATGCGTGTGTGTGTATAGGCCCTTATACCACCTTACTCAGTCTCTGTCCTGTTAGGAGCTGTATTAACCTGGGGTCTCTCTGCTCGCCTGATCACTGTAACCCCATTAACTTCCATTAAGTCTCATTACCACCCTCGTGAGGATCGTTACCGCACTCTTTATCTCATTTCCTAAACACCACACTATGCATTCTGTGGACGTCTGCTTGGTGCAACACAATTTTAGTCAGTAATTGCGAGTCGTTAAGCGTTTCATTGGAGGCGGGACCAGGTGTGAATGGTGGTTTGCCAGTCAAAGACTGACAGTAATTGAGCAATCCACTGCCACCGAAAGACGACAAGGCAGCCCACACTGCCAGAGAAACAGGTTTTTGAGGCCTGAAGGGCTGAGAGGAAAAACTACTAGAAAAGGGGCACCAGAGTGACAGTATGACACAGAGTCAACTATAATTATACATGACTGTAAGACTGAAATATTCAGCAATGTGTGGTCATGGGGATGAATTATATATTCACTACTGTTAGGACCTTTGTTCCAGAGTGGGATTTGATGTTGTAGGAGCTGAGGGGGAGTTGAATTTGAAGTAAAATTGAGGGAAGAACAGAAAAAGGCGTGAATGGAGTGATTAAAGACGAAAAGGGAGGGTAGATTAGATTAGACATGGAGGAGGTGAAGTTTTATTTCTACAGCTCACTGAAGTCTGAAATGTCCCTTGGTGCAAAGATGTATATATGCCAGGCACTGCTGACTTATAGCAAGAGGAAAGGGATATTTCTGTCACATTTTTTATTCAGAAACTTTATTTAAATTTTAGTTTTCAGTATGATTCAATCAGGGGCAATTCAAGGAGTAGGCTTTTTTTTGCAAAGCCAATATGTGACGTTCAAATGCTTCAATTCACTGTCTATAAAGTGCATTAAGTTTACCAAAAGGCTGAAATCCATTTTGACTACCTAATTAAAAATAATAAAGTCCATCAGTTAACTGACTTGTGCAGTGCAAGCAGATTAGCATGGAGAGCTAACATTTACTAATAATCTCTAACTGTTAGCAAAAAAACATCAACTAGCAGTTAACATATATTGACAGTGCTGATGCCATGAAACTGTAACTGGAGACTTTCTAGTAAATGTTTTCTGTACCATTGCCTTGAGGCAGTGGTATTTATGCTATTTATCTAGTGCTCTCGTTTCATTGCGGCTCAGCGTGAGAGTCTTGACTGAGTGCGCCGTCATTCAAAGACGCCTGCTTTCTCTCCTCTCCTCTCTGTGTTTCACCATCGCGGGTGGAGCTACTGCCTCCGCTGCTCACGCACACACAAATACAGAGTGCGGTTAAGGAGAGACGATGAAGTTACTTAAGATGATAGCAACTTCTTATGTTACTGTAAGTGCGATGAAAACTTCCCAACAAGAGCAATTCATTAATGCATTAAGTATAAAACCACTATTTTAACACATAAACAGATGGAATGAAACTGTGCTTGTGAAACCCTAAAAAAACCACAACTATTACCAATGCACTCAGTAGTTTTAGTTAATATGTTCTTTCTGGACATTTGTAACAGATGACTCGTTAAAATGATTCACGCACATCCTGTTTAAGAAAGTGCTGAACAGAGCGTACTACTTCCAGTGTGTTTAGTTTCAGTTCTTGTTTCAGTGGGTTTGGTAAGATCTGACTTTTGTGAAATATATATATATATATATTATTACACGCAAAGTAGGTCTGTTGTAACTGTTTGCAGCAGGTATTTTGTAATACAAAGAGTAAATCAAAGATGGCATATATGGAGCAAAGCCTGCAAAAGCTAATTCAAGCAGACAATTCAAATTGAGCTGCCACACTCACATCACACACTGCTTCATTGCTGCAATATCCAACAGATCCTTTGTAATAAGATGGTGGATTTAGTCTGTCAAATGGGGTGGTTACACTTGAGCTCTGGGTTGCATAAGTTACGTGTTTTTTTTTCTCTCCTAAGTTAGACTGTAAAGTCAGCACAAGGCTAAATAACTACTAGTTAATTTGTAAACCTATATAAAGCAGGTGGTTTATCAACATCAAAGACAGGGTGACATCACCATCATAATATGAAAGTACATTTAGTAAGCCAGGTACTGAAATATCTAATCAAAAAAGTCGGCCTTCATCGGATTACTGTGTTTCAAAATTGCATGCAGTCAGTTAGATTACGCTAGTCAGTATGATTATATGACATTTTATAATGTACTCCCACCCCTATTATTCAACTAACTATATGTAGTTGCAATATTTAGTTGTTGCTTTGGGGGCATTTTGTTTGTAACTTATTTCTGTAGTTTAACTGCTTCCATTTAAGTATCACAACTAAGCAGTTCTTTACCTCAAAACTGCGCTAAGTTGGACCTTTCACACAGCTGGTGCAACAGGCTGCTGTCCTGTCAGTGCTGCTTCTGGATTCAGTTTGCAACTAGTGCTACAACAGTTACTACTGCATCTGCACTTCTGTATTCACTCAAAAACTAGTTCCTGACCTTCACGTAGAGGGTCTCACAAGATAGATTTTACTGTTAAGAGCTTTGAGGTGTCTTGTGTAATGGACATATAGCAGTTGACACACAGATAACCCCACATGATGCTAAAGCTAATGTCTGACTGACTCTGTACCAAATGTAGCTAGGGATTTGAAAGTCACATTGTCAACACTTTAAGGTCCAAAAAATATTACAGTGTTTCCTCTTAACATTAAATAACTCTTAACATTATTTATGAATTGAATTGAATTAGGCAACAATCAGGGTTAAAAGAAACATCTATAGCTGTTATTTATTAAGCATTAAATACTCCAAAATAATGCTGATTGGATCTTCAGGACTGTATGTGTGTGTGTGTGTGTGTTTGCATGTGTGTGTGTGTGAGTGTGGTTTGATCAAATTTTATTGACTGTGATCAAATATTCCAACAGCAGCAATCAGCATGTGTAGCTGAGATAAAAATGATATCCTTAGTTCTGCTTAAGAAACGTGGGACTCTTAAATAAGAGTTAAATAGCTTATGTCATGACCAGTTGCTTCAGTTAACTAAGCTTCAGTTTTCAAAAAAATTATTGTCTGCTGTCAATTTGGCATGAATGACTTGTTCAATAACTACAACTCACATGACTGTTGGCTGTCACTGTGAAGCAGAAGCCAGTCAGATGCATGCATCAATGAAGTCAGAATCCAAAAGCCTCTGTTGCTGAATTTGTGACCAAAACACAGCGCCAAAAGTTGAATTTATCCAAAAGAGCACGAGACTGAAAATAAAAGCGTGCGACTAACCAGAATTGGCAATCCTGAACAGGTGAGACTATGAGTGTGTAGTGGCTTCATGTTTCTTTTTTGTAACACCGTCACGTCATATTACTTTTGATTTTTGGGGACAAAATGGATGGTGTCCGCTGCGAACACACAGGTGGACCTTATATCATTGTCTCTGTAATATAACGTGTGTCAGTGTAACCACAGAATTGCAGCTCACTCATTCAGCCAGCTTTTACAGCCGCTGTGATTAGAGTCCCTATAAAGCTGAGATCATGTCCTGATGCTGCTATGATTGTAAGAGACAGAAAGAGAGACGGGAAGATGTGTGTGAGTGTGTGCGTGAATGAGGAAGACAGAAAGTGAGGTATGGCATGTGTGTGTGTGTGTGTGTGTATGTGTGTGAGTGGAGTGTTACAAGGAAAGATTGGATCTGACCCATTAACTTTACAGGCCCCTCATTGAGCACCGGTGCAGTAGGGGTCAGTAGGGAGATTTCACTGTAAATCTCAACAACGATCACAATGACAGAGCACCAAAGAGAGAGAGGGACAGGGACAGAAAGAGAGAGGGAGGGAGAGAGAGAGAGAGAGAGAGAGAGAGAGGGAGAGGCACAGCTTGCATCACTGTTCCTGACTCTGTCCAAAGCCAAGATAAGTTTCACTAAGGATATCATCTCCTGCCAACCAGCCAGCTGGACTTTCTACTTTCTTCTGTTACTCATTTAAAAGCCCTACAAAAAAAAGGGCCCTTTGACAAGTTAGCCATTTTTTTGAGCAAATCATGAGAGCGTATGGCAACTTGTTTTTCAGCCATCGCATATTGCCGCCTTAAGAAAAGCTGTTTTTAGATGTGGCCTTTCTGGTTGTGTTAGGACATGGCCTGTGAACCCAAAACATAACCTCAAAAAGATAGCTGAGGGGGGCTCATATGAGGACACTCTGAGCCTGGAGGAAAAAACGCAAACATCAGATGTGTCGTGCAGAGGAGGTGAAGCGAGAAGAGGGAAAAGTCACTCTCCCAAACATGGGCCTCAGACCAGGATGTTTCTTGCTCTCCGTTTTTGCCCTGCGGCGCGGCAGCTTCTTGGCTTGGTCACACCTCAGATCTAACAACCTCTACCCTCCAAACCCCTGCAGTAGTGTGCAACCATTATCTAGCAGGGCTTCTAACACACCCTTCCCCCTCACCATACCATCTCCTCTCTTTCTTTTTGACATCAAATCACACTCTGCAACAAATCTTTCCACTGTAGATTATTAATAATTTATCCCCCTGACCATGCCCTCCACTGAATAATTGCTACAGTTATTCATGTATCTGATAATCCATCACCTGGGGAGCATATGCTCTAAAAACCCCATCACTGCACAAAACCTACATCGCCTCTTCCTCCCTCAGCTCTCTGGTCACAATTATACATTTATTAGAGCCGCCTAAATTTAGCACAGAAGCCTTACACTTGAACAAACCTAACACGTTGCATTCAAAAATCAATCATCTTGATTATATAGCACGATGATCTAGAAAGCAGGATGTTACTTTATCAGTGAGCCTCATTTTATGCACCAGAATTCATTAACATAGACTTGGGGCTCTAATGCACCCTGCGTTTTGCTTAGACAATCAGATATTGCACAGTGTAAAGCCAATCATGGTAATGGCTGCAGCCTGGGAATACTGGACGCTCCAATCATCACCCTTGCCTGTGAGTGCCTTTTTTTCCAGACTTGACATTTGATACGTGATTGCGGCTTCCCTCCAGTTTTGTTTTGATCATCAGAAAACCACCCGCGCAGTTCAGGGCTTGTTGAGGCTTGATTGTTTAGTTTGTTGCTCATGAGTGCTTGACTGCAGCTCTTTGTGTGCTCGCTGAGGTCGAGCTCTGTTCTTCAGTGCCTTTGCTGTAGTTGATCTTTGGGTTTGACTTCAGGGGGCAAGAAACTCTGGGTCAGTTATAACTGACCACTCGACATGGGAAAATATAAAATCACACCACAGCTCACAAAATAACTCAGATCCCATAGAATTACATTAAAATTTAATACCTTTTACATGAGCCATTCTTTTATTTGCTCTTGTTCTTATCTACTGTTGCAAAACCCTGTGATTTTCTTTGTTTATCAAGACCTTTCCATCTCGAGAGCATCACTTTATTTTCAGATCTTGTGGGAAGAAGAGAAAGCCAATAATTGTTTACCAAACTGCAGGTTAATGCTGGTCAAGTCTCAGGCTAATTACTGCTCAAAAAACCAATCAGGGCCAAATTTTATTACATTATCTTGTGTATGTGTGTGTGTGTGTGTGTGGGATAGTAAAATACCATTAAATTTGTGTCATGTGCAAACACACACACACACAAGCACACGTGCCGGCCAGTTGGGAGATAGCAGAGCAGAGGGAGTAATTACAGCATAGGACAGGTCACTAGGCCTGTGGTTCACCTCAACCCTGAACACTGGAACTATTCTGGACCTCTGGGAAAATAAGAGGGGCCAACTTCAGCTATGAGGTCTAAGAACGTTAATTACTCATAGGGGCAACACAAGGGTTCAGATTAGACTGTAATTGGTGGGTTTGCCGGCTTGAATGAATCAGCGAGCGCCTGCACTGACCGCCATTTCAGTGCCTGATTATAAGGATTTGGTTCTTTCACTCCAAGTGCACAGCAAATAACCTGCTGCTGATAAAATTGTGTGTTATTTGTATTGTACACATGTCAGGGTGATTATGCCTCTCGTAGGGCGTGTGAATGTTATGGTCACATAATAGAGATTATGCAGAGAAAAAAAGGAGGGGGCTGGGTGCATTCTAGCACTTTGTGCTCGCATACCATGACCCAGACTTGGTGAAGATAAAGTATTTGTAAAGAGCCTTTTGTTTTACAGTTGTGTTGTACAAAATTGCCAGCTATTTTTTTTTTTAACTTTTTACCCTCCACCTTATCTAGTAAATGTTTTGAAAAAGCTCACTGCATTCACAACCAGAGGATGTGTCAGAAAGCCAAAAAGATCTAAGTATGTTAAGAGGAGAGGAATCCATTCAAGTCTCTTTTAATAGATAAAAAGACAAGCTTTTGGTCACAAGACCTTCATCCACCTAATCTGTGACACTGGTTAAAGACTTAACTTTGCTGTCACTGCCTTAGTTTTAACCTGTTACAGCGATCCTGTCTTTGAGCAGCTTACATATAAAATCTGTCTCACACAGAGTCCATCAAAGAGCTCTTTGTGGTTTTTAGGTGTGTGTTTACTCTACAGCCTAAAATTAACCGGGACTCTCACTCTCTCTCTTCCTCCATGTGCTTTCCAGAAGTGTAGTCGTGGCAGTGTTTGGTAAAACCAAAAAGTCCACCAGTGTTTGAATTTGAATGTATTAAGTGATGTTTTCCAGTGTTGCATAATCTTGTTTCCCAGAAGAAGGCCAGACTTGACATTCTGCCACAGTATTTCCTAGTCTCACATAAGTACACACAAGCATGGACTGACACAGATTTTGTACAAAGACAACATAACCTCGCACAAACACTCTGGTGTCCTACCTCTTGCCATGGGGTTTCCCAGTGTACACAGACATCACACTGAGGCATGGGAGGGGATGGGCCAATACAAAAACTGATTCAAACTGAAAAGGCTGTCAGTCTGGAGAGTAAATGTGTTAGAAGAACATACACGTGGGCTGGAAGGGCAGACAGCCGATTCACCGACACTTTTTTTAGCAGCACCCAAAGGAGTGGTTACTTTGAAGACTATTATTTTGTTAAATCTGCCTTGAATCTGGACACATTAGTCAGTCATATTCCAGTAACTGTCTAAGCTTTGACAGAAAACCTGGTGGAGTTCTTTGTTCACAGGAGATATCTGCAGTATTTGTGTCAGACTGAAGCCGTGTCGACTGACAGACTGAGCAGCATGTCAAAGGAGGTGAAGCCAGAGAGCGTGTCGCTGTGTCCTCTGGGCACAGCAGCTGCCCCTGAGCAGGAGCTGCTGTGTATATTTGGGACGGGGGACTTCGCGCGCTCTCTGGGCCAGCGTCTGCTCCTGTCTGGCTACAGGGTGGTGTACGGCAGCCGCAGACCTCACAGCTGTGGCCCCTTGCCTCAGGGAACTCAGGTACAACACGTGGTATGCAATCCTACCAAAGTCTGGAGCTAAACTCTTTTTTTCTTGAGGATTTTTGTTGTAAAGTGTATTGCATGATGGCCCTGAAACAGCTAAAATAGCTGTGTTAATAAAAGCCAAAGTGCATAGTTACAAGAAACAGTTGTTATCAGACTTTGAAAGTTGACTGAGTTTGACAAGGTCAATGATCGTATGTCTACACATGTCACTGTGTTTGGTTTGTGTGCCACATTCTCCTGTATTTTGTTTTCATTCTTTGTGCAATATGTGCTTAACTAGTGAACTATGACTGAACACGCTGAGCCAGTTATTACTGAGTGTGCTGGTGCATTTAATGGCCATGAAATATTTTTATAGTACTGTGTTTGTGTGCATTGTGCAGGTGATGAGCCATGGAGCAGCAGCCCAGTCAGCCAGTGTCGTCTTTCTTTGTATTCACAGAGAACATTATGATTTTCTGGAAACTCTTGCACCTCAGCTCAAGGGGAAGGTACCTTGTTGCAAAGCCAGATACCTTAGTGCAACTTAGCAGTTGCTTAATTTCTAACTTTCCATCCTCTCTGCTGATTTCTTTAAAAGGTACTAGTGGACGTCAGCAACAATCTTAAGAAGAACATGTATCCAGAGGCTAATGCTGAGTATCTGCAGAGGTAAGAGGAAATTAGGTCATAAAATACTGGAAGATCTGATGAACCATGTGGTTTGAGTTTCTGACAACTGGCGGAACATGAAGCAAAAACAAAGTTTGTTGTTTGTTGTGCAGGCTAGTCCCTGGAGCTCATGTGGTGAAAGCTTTTAACACCTTGTCTGCCTGGGCTCTGCAGAATGGACCCTCAGATGCCAACAGACAGGTACTGAATGTGTCGCTTTGTCATGCGCTGTTCATCTTAATTGTCTTTTAATTACAAAGTTTTTTTTAAGACTCACTAAAACTTAAAAAGGACCAAATTGTTTTTTTTTGTTTGTTTCTTTTTTTGGCAGTGCCATTTTCAAATTAAACCATTCAGCACCGCTTGTCAATTTTTTCTTCCACTGCACAACTACAAGCGTTTTACAATTCTCTGATGTGTTTACACGGTGGGGGTGTTGACCAACAAGTTAAAAATAATAGTGTCCTTTAGAAAGGAAGGCATCTCAGTCCAAATTATATTATTAACTCATTTTGAAGTTTTGATCAAAACAAAACCGAGTAAAAGAAGCCAAATCGAAGGAGTCAGCCTTGTGTCTTTGCTGTGAATGCCATCTCTGATGTATCCTTGAATCAATTAACTCCACAGTCTCTCTTAGATCTGAGCTTCCCATCATATGCTTTGCTCTCACGCTCTGTACTGCATAGTTGCAGCATATGTGGGTTTTTCTGTTTCATTTTGATCTAGTTGTGCAATCCCAGAGGACGATAAAAACCACACAGGAAAGTGTGTGGGCGTGTGAGTAAGTGTGTGCGTGCACATTTGGAGGGGTATGTTTATGTATTGGTTTGTGTTGGGGTATTTGGAGCACCATAAGCTACATCACATAGGTGTTGACTGAGCATTGTTGTTGCTTGTTACCTGCTTTCTTTAACTAAATTTAGTAGTTCATACAGGAAGCCACAGCATCGCCAGGTGCTTTCATCTTCAATCCTCTGGAGTCCTAACCACCCTTTTATCTTTGTGTGTGCAACTGCATAAACATAAATGCATCAGTATAAAATAATGAGGATACACACTCATCCCGTGGGAAATTTCAAGCGCTTTAAAGGTTATGACTCTTTCATGCTCCAGGTGCACATGTGTGGGAACAGTGCTGAAGCAAAGCAGGCAGTGGCAGAGGTGGCGACCAAACTGGGCTTCACTGCACTGGACAGGGGCTCTCTGACTGCGGCCAGAGAGCTGGAGGATTTCCCGCTGCAGCTGTTCCCAGAGTGGAGGCTGCCGCTATGCCTGGCTGCGGGCCTCGCTGGCTCCTTCTTCATCTATGTCGTCATGCAGGACGTCATCTATGCATATGTTAGTCAGGGAAAAGACATCTCCTTCAGAATCATGGTGTCCATGGCCAATAAGGTACAGACTCGTAAGGTGTTTGTATGCTGTCTGTATTATTGCTCACTCTCCCATAGTTTATGATAAGCTGTATGCGATATCTCTGTGTGATGTCTCATGTTTCAAGTATTGACATTTAGTGTTTTTTTTTTTTACATGATACCTTTCATATAGACTTGTAAACTTTTAAAACTGACAGATTTTTGTTCCTGGTGTGTTTTAAATATAACATTAAACTTAAAAATGGTGAATGTTATTCTCACAGTAACCACTCATGTGCATATGCTCCATGTTTCAGGTGTTTCCCATTGTGTCTCTCATCATGTTGTCTCTGTGTTACCTGCCTGGTGTCATAGCAGCTTTCCTTCAGCTCTACAGAGGAACCAAATACAAGTCAGATATCAGTACAAAATTGACTGATTTAGTTCTTGCACACAGGTGGACTATTTCCAATATATATTACATGATGTATCATACAAGTGAAATTATGTTTTTTGCAGGCGTTTCCCAGACTGGTTGGATCGCTGGATGCTGTGCAGAAAACAGCTGGGACTGCTGGCACTCGGCTTTGCTTCTCTTCATGTGCTCTACACTCTCATCATCCCCATTAGGTATGTAGCAGGTCATATTTCCTCTTACTCTTCAATTTATCTGAAAGGAAGTAATCAAAACTTTAAATGCACTCAGTTGCCATTTTATTACGAGGACCTAGCTTCAACTAAAGCAATCTAAACACTGCCCTGCAATAAATCCCACCTCTGTTTTAGTTTGTCATGACACAGTTTTGGAGAAGTGTTGTTTCAACCTTACATACGTTTCAGACACTGTAGTTTGTGCTTCTGTTGAATGATGCTGAGAAGGGTTTTTGACATTGTATCTGTCCTCATTGTTGTATTTGTTATTTTTCCCCAAGTTCAAAAAGACCCAAATGTAAAAGAAAAAGCAAGCAGAAACAATAGATAACTTTTTTTAAGTTACTGAAGGGTAAAGAAGCAGGCAGGGCAATGCAAAAATACCTACAGGCAACTGAAAGTCCAGGTAAAAACAAACAAAGTCCAATAAAGAATAATCCACAGGAGAATTTTGCAACAGAGCAAAAAAACAAAAAAAACAAAAAAAGGAAGCTAGAGGGTAATCAGGAGAAATCAGGAACAGTGAGAGTAAAACAGACACAGGGAAAATACAAGACTGGGGAACAGACGCAGACAAACTGACAACTCAAAGAGAAGGAAACAGGCTTAAATACACCAGGGAGGGAAGTCAGACGGAGGAACAGGTGAAACTCATCTTCAATCAATAAGAGGAGGGGAGCAAACAAAGACAGGAAGGTTAACAAAAGCATTAAACAAGGAGAAAACTAACAAAATAAAACAAAAAAATGACTTGACTGTAAAAAAACAAAAATACAACGGTATTAATCTGCCTTACATTTAGGGAGGTTTTCCTAATAACCTTGTAACTGCTGAGTAACTTCTCAAACAGTGGCAAGAAATATGTAAAAACAGCAAGCTCTGAATGAATCACGGTTGTGTACTAAAGCCCTGTGCATGAAAAACAAAAAAAAGTAAAAAAGGGGGCAGAGTGCAATTCAGTAGGAATGAGCTGTGTGACTTATTTTGCAGAGATTAATTGAAGCACACTGAAAGACAATTTACACCTCAAGTGCCTACAAGATCTTTGAACTGAAGTGCACCAAAAGATATAACTAAAGAATGTGAAGATAAATTAACTAACACTGGGAGTCGCAATGTGTTGTGGTAACTTGTACTTATGTAAAAGAGTTAAAAGGCTGATCTGAATTTTTCCTCAATTCCATCTAAATAGTTTTGTCTTTGTCGTCCCCAGATATTATGTGAGATTCAAGAATGCTGCGAGTATCATCTCAAAGGTAAGACCGTCACCTAATGAGCTTCATAATAAGTTTTGTGTTTGCATAAAATAACACCTCCTTTTTAAAATTCAACCATAAATTTAAGCCATTTAGCATAATTCTGCACTGTTTAGATCAAACAGAAACCATAGTAACACTGTATTTAGAGGTGTGTGCATAAGACTGTCATGACGGATATGACCATGATGAGACCCCTGGAATAAATATGGAGGAGTTATTATTGTTATCGATGTGTGTAATTGCCTTTGTTTTTTACACAGAACACACTGCTTTTAGATATAAAGAGGCAAGATAGTCGTGATTCAAGCCCAACAGTGTCAGATGGCAGATTTTAAACAATAACAATGGCATAGCGTGGAAATAATGATCATTTATTTACAGTCCCTGTTAGAAGTCGGTCGAACCCATTGTCTATTTGGGGCCGAGCAGCTTCCAGACCTCGTTAATTTGCTCACATTTTTAAGTTGCTTTTCTTCTCTGAGTTGCTGCAAACTGCTGCTGTTAACACATTGTCTAGATGCTATACTCCAGTCCCCACATGCCTGCTACATTTTCTACACATACATGGATTCAGCACAGTTACCTTTCTCATCAGTTGAGTAAAGAAACTACAATGATCTCCATATAAAATGGTGAGGTGCAATATTCCTGCCTTGAACAGACAGCGAGGAAAAACCCAAACCCCACAAAAAATGACTAAAAAACACCAACTTTAATCATAAACATTTATAAAGACTCACATTCCCGTAAGTCTTATGCACACCTGTTCAAATACAGTGGTCCTTAAATAGTTAATAAACATCCCTCTGTCTTGTTTATCGTCACTTTCAGATCAAGGAGAACCAAACGTCAGAGTTTGACACCACCCTGGCCTGGCGTGTTGACTCTTACTTCTCAATTGGGATTCTGGGATTTGGTCTCTATATCCTGTTGGGAATAACCTCTCTCCCCTCTGTCAGCAATGCCCTCAGCTGGAGAGAGTTCAGCTTCATACAGGTGGATAGTGACATGTGTGTCTGAGTCACGTGATATGTGTGGGTTTCTGGATGTCTTTGAGCGTATGACACAGAATACAGATCTCTGCATTAGCTGTGCAGGATGCTGTGCAGTCCATCAAAGTTTGGCTGAATCCCTGCATCCTGTTTACTGTTTACTGGCAGTCACAACTGGAGGAATAAGAGCTGTGGGAGTCTTTTTAACAGCTCCCAGTGGTGCTGGCCCTGTGGATTCCCCAGCAATCTGTTCTACAGCTTTTCCCTTATACACAAACTGGTGTTTGTCTATGTCTATGCCGAAATTTTAAACAACAAAGCCTTTTTTTATTGCATTTCAGCTAAATATTTTGTAGAACTGTGTCCTACAAATTAAGGAGGTACATGTGTGTATACTCTCCACTTAGATTTGCACCGAAGTGTTATTCTCACTTTAGAAAATGAAAGATAGCAATGTCTTCACCTCTTCTGTAGCCAACAGATTTGGCACTCCACGAAAAGGACACAAGCAGTGGTAGACAAGCACATTAGCAGCCATTTTTAGAGCCATTTCTCAAATTTCATGAGCCAGCTTTTGATCAAATGAATACAAACAAGCTCATTGGGAAATTTAATTTGGGACAACTGATTATCTCACCTCTTCGCTGTGGCCTTGAAAAGCTGCAAATGACAGCCAGATTGATGATTCAGTTAACACAGGGTTACATGCTCACAATATTAAATAGGCTCAGTTGGTGCCCACTCACAGCGTGCCCACTGGAGATATTTTAAAAGTGCGTTATGGAATTTTCTGCATAGTGCCACAGCAGTATTGCACCTGTTTATGCTCCAGGCTGCTGAGGCTCAGTAAGTGTGGAATTTTGCTGGACCTTTAAGGAATGTGTATACTGGCAGAGAAAGTGTTTTTCACGATCTTCACATCATGTCCATTAGCCAAGTTTCAAGCTATGACTCATGAGGACGATTCAGTGCCTCAACCCAAATGGAAAATAGTAGCGTGGGACAGATTGCTGCTTCCATCTTCCTGTTAAGGGTGTGTTAGTAACATTTCCTTTGCCGAATTTTCCACTGTGATTGTTTTTCTCCTGGGCAGACACAAATGTTTACCTTTTTCCCACTTTGACCAATTGAGAATGAAATCAGCCTCACCACAGGGACCAAACTCATTCATAAATGTAACTGGGTCATGTCAAGCTCATTTTCTCATTCCACACCCATCCCTTTTACTCCAGTCTAAATTAGAGCAGTGCTTTAAATGTTAAGTTATTCATCAGATGTAATTTAGGGGGCATATATTATCCACAGTCTTTAGGTTCTGTTCATGTGTATGGAATGCATCTATGTGCCTCTTCAGCAGCAAGTGTGTATGTGTATGCACATCCTCTATCTACATTAGCTAAATTATCTCTATGTACATCAATGCACACAAAGTAGATGAGTGTTTTGGAGTGTGTGCACATGTGTAGGTCAAAAGCTTATCTCTGTAAAGGTCAGTCTCTCACAGTACAGCTTAGTGAGCTTGTTACACAGGAATTAGCTCTCAATGCAAATTATGTGAGTCTGTGAATGTGCACACACTCATTTTGTGCAAAAACTCATTTTTTTCTCTCTTTTTTTTTTTTTAGTCCAAGCTGGGATACCTGACTCTGTTTTTCTGTACACTTCACACCTACCTGTATGGCTGGGACAAGTTCCTTCGCCCCTCTTACTACAAATGGTACACTCCTCCAGCCTACATGCTCTGCCTGGTGGTGCCGTCGGTGGTGTTGGTGCTCAAACTGCTGCTCCTCCTCCCCTGTGTGGACCATAGCCTCAGCCGCATTAGACGGGGCTGGGAGAGGGCTGATCCAGAGGACGATACCAAAAAGACCCTGCTAACATAGAACTTTTCCAATTACAGGCACAAGCACAATGATATGCACAGAAAATGTGGATAAAAGGCACCAAAATGCTTTGCATTGTAAGTGCTCTGTCATCAGGTAAATCAAGTAAACTGTAAAGACATCATAGATCCAAGATAACACAGTTAAAGCTATTGTTTTGCTCTCTGCTGTCTACACATTCAGTCTCTTTTTATGCAGTCATATTGAAAATGTGTTATTATGTGGATAATGTATGCGATACAATGGCATTATGAAGTTTTTTTTTATCAGTTTTAATCAATAACATACATTGAAGCAGCTGTAATGCATTGCAACGTTAGTTTGTCTTCTTTCAAATATCCTCACTATACTCATGTAGTACATCCAGTATTGGTACAAAGTCTTACACTGAGATGAGTGTCCTAGTATTTCATTTATTTAAACCAGCAGCAACCGTTTGATCAACTTTTAGTTTTATACCTTTGAGTTTTGAGGGTTTTTTCTGTAAATTTTGTTTTTTTGGTTTTAAGTTCTCACTGTTTTTCTTCAGTCTTTTCACCTTATTAATGTTCCCATATGTCAAGTGTAATCACTGTGATATGTTCTTCAAAATAAACTTAAAAGTGACTGAACAACATTGTCTCGTCTCTCTTTCTCCCTTGTCTCTCATCCTGTCTGGAAGCTCAGTCAAACTCAGAGAGTTTTTCCCCGCTGAGTTGAGTGTTCTCTGTCTTGTCGTCTCGGTCTGATCCCTCTCCAGGGTTCATCCCTCTGGCTGATCTGATGCCGTTTTCCAGGAAACATTCACTCTGAGCTGCAGGCTTCTCCCCACTCACCACTGGATCTCAGCACATCAGTGCAGAGAAAGGACAGGCTCCATCACTGAAGTTATTGAACAAATAGACCCCTGATGCTGTACCACAAAAAAAACACAACTGTCATGACCATATAAAAGTATTCATTACATGCTTAATTCACCATAACTAACAAAAACAAACAACTGAATTATCGAAAACCTAAGGAATGATTATGCTACATTTTGTTTATCATGTTTAGGAGTTTTTTAATTTCATTTTTAATTTATTTTTTATTTAAGCACAGCAAACCTGCTGCTTTAAACTGTGAGATCTTAAATCGAAAAGGCATCAAAATAAAAAATATAAGATAAATCAGATTGCTTGGTGTTATAACATGTCTTTAAGTTTAAAAGATTAGGGTTTGTATAGGAGGAGACTGAAATGATGTCACACATGGGTATCACAGACATCTTACAGTTATGCATAAATATGACACAACTGAAGAACAACAGGAGAGCAATGGAAAAGATTCAGTTATACCATGCTGAGACAAAAAGGAGCAGTGGTTTCATATGTTCAATCTGACTACTTAATTTATTAGGAATTATCCATCCTTTAACATATAAATAACACCTGAAGTGTAGGGAGAGAGTTGGCTGGTTTAAGTCAAAGGAGACTCTCCATCTGCACTGCTACTATCACCAACAACCCCACGTGTGGATGTTTTGTCACTTTTGTGATACAAAGTGTGTGTGTTAGTTTTTAAAAGTCCTGCATTAGCCTAATGTTTGTTTTATGAAAGACTTCACCCTTTACTATGAGTGCAACTACTGTCCTTTTTTGAAGTCTCTCATGTATGCAGTATAGGTTATGCAATGGATAATTGTTAATATTTAGATATTCTAAAAATGCAATTACATAATGAACCATAACCAATATTATTAATTTTTTAATACATTGCTATGTGTAGCCCTGATCTTGCGCCATCGCATAATGACAACACAATATACCAGATTTTAAAAAAAATACAGAACATGATGTTTTAACAGGAGCAGAAGCCTTTATAAATGGGTGTGGTGAGGTACTTAAACTTTATTTTGTTGATTCATTGGAATTTTGAGATATCAGTGCTTACAACACAGAAACAGCGCAGAAGAGGTTACAAAAAGACAGAATTAAAAACACAATAATGAAACAGCACATGTGTATAAAACCCAGTGTTACACACAAAATCCTGACAAACTTTAAAGGTGGTATATGTTACATTTTAGCACAAAACAATAAAATTGCTTTACAGAGGTCAAATTAATAAAATGAAGTACAAGTATGGGGTTGCTTTTGTCCTAAAACATCCTTAGGAAGTACATGAGTGTTTGGCAGTGTCACAAATGTTGACTGTAACTGTTACCAGCAGGAATTGAACTCAGGCTGCCTGGGTTAAAAACAGAAACCTGAATTTTTAGACCTTTAGGCTAGTTTCACCACCTTTGAAGCCAAATTAAAAAAAAGTGTTGAGAGCTTAAGTGAGGAATTGTGCAGTAATCGGTGCTAAATGTTCCTTATAGTATCCTTAAGGTAAGATCACAGCATGATGGACCAGAAAAACAGGGGAATTAAGATTGGCATGCAAACTCTTTTTGCCTTCACTTTCAGTACTTGTTATTATTGCAAGCAACAATAAGCAACAGTCACTGAGTTTGTAGTCCATTAACCACTGAAATTGAAGGTATTTGTGACAACACAAAAAAAACGAATAATGAAACATACCTATGGTTGCATCTAGTCTTTGAATTAGATGTTTTAGAATAGAATGTATAGAAGTTTTAGCTTCAGCTCAGCCCTGAAGAAATATGTTCTTATTTAACAAAAAGGAATAATCACAATTAAAAGTGAAGAAAATTTAGTGTGTCTGTCTTTTACTATAACCACTATTCAAGCAAAAGTACTAACAGCTTTTCTTCTTTACAGGATGTAACTAAAGAGGTTTTGTAGTATATTCTCAGATTAACAACAGACTTTATTATATCAAGAAGGAAATCCAGGGTCTCCAACTGTAAAAGTAACAAAAGGAAATCTTTTATTGTTATGGTTAAATCATTTTTTTAAAAAAATGACATGTTTCTTCATCAGGACTTCAAATAACAGGCAAGCAAACAGCCCGCATGGGTGTGACCTCACCTATATAACAACAGCAGCTAATGAAAAACAATCACATGACCCGATAATAACATGACAGGTAAATCATCTTTAATAGAAAATAAATAACAATAAGTTTAGGAAAAAATGACTTTATTGTGTAACTGAATTTGTTTTGTTTTAGGACATACAGGTACATTTGCTTGATTCAACACGTCCAAAACAATGATGCTCATTCCTTCTCAGTCAAGAATTGTTTACAGAAAAAATGTATCTCTCAACTAACTTGTGTGAAATGAAAACACAGTGGATAAAATAATACGAAAAACTCAAAAGCTAAGCGGGATATCAAAGGGGATTTTGTTAACAACATTTGCTCTCTTTGTATGGAGCTTGTGATTGACTGGATTTTAAAAAGCTTCCTCAAAGCTTCAAAGTCTGTCTTTCATAAATCATGAATGATGGGTTGGCCACAAGGGGAGCAGTCCTTACATGTAAGCCATTCAGACTGTGAGAGCCAGCGGTTCATAAAACTCTGCACAAGGACTTACCACAAATTGTTCACACATTTCAATTTTATCATCAGTTCACTGGCAAAAATTCTGTTCTATGTTAATAAAAACAAAGCTGTTAATCATTTTGCCTCAAAATATCTTGTTTTTTCACTTGTTTTTGATCCTCATGGTAAAACGTTCCACCTCTCACAACGAACCAGCACAGCTGAGGTGAAGCTGATTACATCAGCACAGGTTTTCAGTGCTCCGTGTCTCATGGAATGTTGATGGTTTAAAAAGACGCCATTGTATCTGTCACTGTGAGAAGACAGCATGCATAAAATGATTGATTAACAACAACTTGTGAACATATATAAAAACATGCAACACTGACCATGGCTCAGACCATGAACATGACCTTTACTGTAGATTGTGTTGACTCAGCAGAAAGCATTGGGTATGGAATAACAACTTTGTGGAAGCAGATTAAGGAAGGAAGCTTATGTTTAGAAATAGGGAAGCAGTGAGTGCCCAAAAACTCACAATCCTTTTTACTGCTGACACACTCATCCAAGACAGATTTCAAGGTAGGATCTACACATGCAAAATAGCAAACAGAAGATCTAACAGTGATTCTTTATTTTTTCTTACTGTAGCTGAGAACAGAAATTTCATTGATAGTCTTTTGCACAAAGAATAACCGGAGCAACTCAAAAGTATTTGGTTCACTAGAGCAAAAACGCAGGGTCTGTTTAATTTTTTGTTGTTGTTGTTCTATTAGATGGAGTTTTTTCTGTT
The DNA here is from genome assembly GCA_029783645.1 of Ctenochaetus hawaiiensis. Taxonomy (NCBI): domain Eukaryota; kingdom Metazoa; phylum Chordata; class Actinopteri; order Acanthuriformes; family Acanthuridae; genus Ctenochaetus; species Ctenochaetus hawaiiensis. The sequence goes on from JAPZDY010000025.1 coordinate 12,432,669, forward strand.
GCTGACGATGCTGACAACATGTGCTGCAGTTCCTCAAGGTAAGAAGTGATTTCTTATTTAAATAGGGAACACCAAACAGATAAGCTTGCATGCGTGTGTAGACACTTTGCTTTGAACGAAGAGCAAAAAAAGACACTGAAGGCTTTTTTTGATGAAAAATAATTATTTCAGTTGTGTGCCAGTGTCCACTGGAAGGAATGTTTTCAGAAGACAAATAAAAACAGTCATATTAGTAAACCAAGACAAAGCAATGGATGCAAAAACACAAACAGAACTAATTAGGACCCATTACATCAGCATTTTCCTCCAGTAGGGTCTGTGAGGTTAGTCCTTGGTTTTTGGAACTTTAATTGTCGTCTGTGGCAGACACTTTCACAGTGGGTTAATTGAAGTCAGGGGGATTAAAAATGCCTCTGCCATGATCTCTTCGTTCCGTGCTGTAAATACACTGTTCAGTATGCACTGAAGCATGTGCGTGTGTGTGTGTTTTTGTGCCTGTGTATTTAGGAAAAAGTTAGCCTTCTCCTGGTCTGATAAGGTCTTCTTGGGGTTAGCCTTTCAATAGATCACTTTACCTGCCCCAAATGGGAAATTGATTTCCTACGTTTTTCCTTGCTCTTCCTCAGTGAGACTAATTAGAAATCACTTGGCAACCCATCTTTAACGGAAATATATAAATAACAAAGCCATCATGTGCATTGTTATTTTTTAAGATTTTGGGTGGCATCTTTGCTTCATCCAAAGCCTTAAAAAAATTCTTACAGATTGTCTTTTGCCGCTTTTCTCAGACCTTTCCACTCTCCCTCTTTCTGTCTGTCTGTCAATCTGCTCTCTCTCTCTCTCCCCTTCCCCCCCTCTCTCCTTACCTGTCTCTTGCTCTCTCTCTCTCTCTCTCTCTCTCTCTCTCTCTCCCTCCCTCCCTCTCTCCTTACCCGTCTCTTGCGCTCTCTCTTTCTCTCCTTACCTCTCTCTCACAGTGTAGTGCAGAACTGAGACTGGCTGTTAGCAGCGAGCCGGAGCTGTATCTGCTTTTGAATGCTCACCCAGCGTTATAAATCAAGAGTGTGGGTCCCCCAGGTGCCGTCACTACCGCCATCAGTTCCACTGTTTTATTCATCTGCTCCTTTGTCTCATCACGAGTCTGCCCCACATTAAATTTTGTGTGTGTGTGTCTGTGACTGTGTGTGTGTGTATCTGCACACTGCTGCTAATCCAGGTGGGCTGTAGGGAGTAGGGGGAGGGTGAAAGGTAAGAAGGATGTGACAAGAATGAGAGAAATGAAGAAAAAGGCTGAGGATGGCAAGAGAGAGAGGAAATGAGGACTGAGGTGTAGAAAACAGGAGATGGAAAAGAGAGAAAGTTAAGGAAAAATGAGAGGAACCAAGGAAAAGAATGAGAGTTGTGACAGAGAAAATCTAGCTGAGAAACAGGAAGATGGACAGCAGAGGGAACAGCAAGAGATACTAGGGCATAGAAGCAGTCTGCAAAAGATCAAGCAGCAATTAGGTGAGAAAGAAGAAAAACAGTGATAATGAGAATATGGAAGAGCAGCAGTGAAAAAAGATCAGAAACCATTTTCATAACAATTGATGAGCAAGATAGAGAAATAAACAAATAATGAGTTTGCCCCTGTTAACGATCACAAAATACTTGTAAGTAAACAGCACAGTCGGGGCCGAAGTCCTCCTTTAGCGTCAATGATGGCAAAGAACTCTGTGTCCTTTAACTTTTTTTACTAGAGGACCAGATATTTTCAAAACCAGTTTTTCAAATTTTATGCAAGTGATATAACCATTTATGCTTATTCAGCCTTGGATGTGCTTCAACCAACAGTCAGCTAACACTAGACAGAAAATGAACAAGACTATTACTTCTGGAAGCCTTTATGCCTGAATAATCTCTCTTCACCATCTATTTGGTTTTCTTATTCACCAGTGATCCAATGTTTACTCATGTAAGTGTGATGGTTATAGAGGTTGTTTTACATAGGTGAGGCCCCATGGGATATGGATGTGACAAATGATGTAGGTGACACTGCAATTATTTGTACCTGTAGAGATACTGAGGTTTGTATGGGAGAGGCCAGGGGATTTACAGCTGTGAATATACACGTTTAATTGTAGTTGCTACACCTGTCATAGCCTGCCAGTTTATGATTTTAAAGTGTTTTTTTAGTCTTAAATTAAATGTCCCATGTGTACCTTTGATCCTCTCTGTCCCATCCAGAAAGACCTGTGCAATGCCCATTTGGAAACATGGCTGTTCTAAACAGGCCGATTGCAATGCCTCTGTTATTTATCATCTTCAAACTGTAGAGCCAGAGACCCCCCACAGCTATAGATGTAGTATTTCCAGACCCACTGTCGTAGATGAATCATGTGCCACTCTTTTTTTAATTTTAGAACTTAATATAATAACACAGTAATATTATACATATTGAGAAATTCCTTAAACATTAACCCAACTTAAACTATTAGTAATCATCATTATTCCTGGAGCATTGTTAAACATCATGTCATTTGCTGAAAGTAGGTCAAAGACACACAGCACACATGAAAAGAATTAAAAATTTGATTACAGACTAATTTTATCAGCACTTGAGGTAGATGCTAAGAGAAAAACACTGTCATTGAAATCTTACTTGAAACATCTTTTCATCTAGACATGACAGTGACTGCATAAAATGTTTACTGCCATATAATTCCTGTGGTAAAATTCATGTACTCAAGCTGAAGCTAGCCAGCCACCCCAAATTGTGGCTGGTTCTCTGGCATTGCAAAGGGAAGGGTGATGTTAAAAAGATGTTAGCAACTAACATTAGCTTAAAAGTATTATGTTAATTATTGATTGCATGAGATTATCAAAATTTTTAATTTAAAAACTCAAATTAATGGACAGCTCAATCAGTACAACCAGTGCCATTAAGAGAGAGTTCATCCGATCTGGCTCAAGGGTAAATTTAGTCACTGACTTCTGTTCAAACTTGTTCATTCAGGACAATGCTTGTCTATTTATGTTTTTCTAGAAACACTCATCTAAACTACTTCACACTCAAAAATGGACTTTGTGGATCCTTTACATCCATTAAGGGTGCAGTCAATTGAATGCATATAGAGGTTCTTTCCATTTTAGTAAGATAAACCAGAATAGGTGCGCATGTGAGTAAACAAACAGGCACACACCATTTCCCCTTCCACATCATCTCCCCGTTCCTACTATAAAAACAAAGCCCTGTGACAAGCAGCACCATCAAATGTGCATATGGTGAACTTGTCAGTGTGTTATGCACATAGAGCAGCTGTTTCACTGTGCTCACACTCTCCTCCGTGCATCAGTGCATCACTGAGTGTGTCTATATCCCTGTTTGTGGCCCGGTGCATGTGTGTTTATGTGCGTGCATGTGTAAGGTAGCTTACTCTCCGCAGGGCTTGCTTAACTAAGATTAATTGCACCTAATCCACTGTGCCAGGTGGAACATGGACTTCGGTGGGTGCCCTCCCACAAACACACAGACACACTCACAAATAGGCCCACACATCCCATTAAAGATGTGCTGCTGAAAATTAGCCTTGTACCTCTCCTGACACCCCGGACCGGACCACAACTCGATAACACCATTTACTTCCTGACAACTCGCGCATTCATCACTGTTCCCTCCTTTGGACAGATGAACACGTGGACAGACAAAGTGCCACGACAGAGGGACAAGCTATCTGCTCACTCACATCAGCACCAGCTGACCTTGACAATAGTTAGAAAGAAAGTGTTTGTCCCCTTCTCTCCTTAGAGAAAGAGAGGCAAAAAATGTGTTTAAGTTAAACAGAAATGAGCAGCAATGATTCTTAAGCCCTTAAATGGAAACCTGCATATTACTGTGGTGCTTAGAAATGTTGATAAGCTTGTCACGTTGTACCTGTCCATGTTGACAGAGCCATTAACTGCTCTTAAGACAAAGTATTTGGCCTGAAACTATGATTTGACAATGAAATATAGAAACAATGGAGATGTTATATTTTGACAGTTAAACAGCTAAACTTCAGCTTCCCTCAAGCTCAACATTTACCTATAAATTGAAAAATGTGATTTATATGATCTCTGTGAGAATCCATGGTGATGATTGCTGTTACTCAATGATGGGTAAAACATTTCTGTCAAGTGTTTATTATTCTAAAAATTCTAACAATAAGCCAAGGTCTTGACACATTGTTTTCTCCTTTCCACATGCTGATCCTCACAGATGAATCATCATGTCATGGGATAGCTTCAACCTTATGCAAGCCCTGACACACACACACACACACACACACACACACACTAACATATATACTATACTGTGTGCTCTACTGGGTGTATCAGTATTTGAGAGACAGGCGGTTGCCTTCCTTCCTCTGCTTCCACCTCTTTCACTCTCTCTCTCATGTCTTCATCTGCATCTTCTTCCTTCACTTCCTCTCTCTTCACCTTTTTCTGTCTTTCATGTATATAGTAATGATGTTGAGGGGTAGTCCTCATTAATCTTGTGGCTGTGCTGTCAAGCAGTTACTGTACCTACACCAACGCTCCCAGCCTTTTTATGTTGATGTTCCTACTCAGAGCAGTCAGATGAAATCAAGCACCCTTTCATCAGCACCACCAGTCATGTTTCATATGTGTTCATTGGAAATTTAAAATTAGTTGATATTCAACATTTTTAGTAAATGTACATCAGATGTTGTAATATTGATAATAATATCTTCATAAAGTTAAACTGTACATGTTTAAGGCTGGGTTAGTTAAGATTGCTTTCCATTTGAAGGGGCAGAAGCTGATCTTTAACCCATTTATCCATTACTTTAAGCTAAATGTCTTAATTGTTTGTCAATAACTTTTACTTAGTCATTTAACCTTCCTTTAGTTTCTTTAGTGTCTCTTGACATGAACCATGCTGTTTGAGTGCTGCAGCTGAATCACTGGTCTGCACTTTGATTAATAATTAACATATAATTAAATAATTATGGTCTAGTGTTCAGTGGGGAGGGAGATCTTGTGTTGCCAATTGTTTCCATCATTTGTCATCTTAGCTTCTCTGTTTTCTTTATTACATATCAGCTGCTGTTAGTTTTGCCTGGAAGCCATCGTTGTGCTATATATGTGCTTAAGGACAGCTTCTAAGTCAGACCTTTGAATTTCATTTCTTTTGTTTTTAGAGATATACAAAGAGAGACAGAGAATGAAAGATTGAGAATAAATAAAATAAATCAATTTAGGACTCATATAGGTAGAGAGCTCGCTCAGAGGCAAGATCTGTTAGCTCAAGGCCAAACCGGCACATTGTGACATGCACCCTAATGAATGAGACTAAGATAGAGTCTGGTAGCTTGTTGAAGGGTTTTTTTTGGTGGTTATTAATGGATTAAATAAAAATTTTGACAGTTTTGACGGTGCCTTTATCATTTAAATCTGTTATACATGGGCAGTGTGGAGAAGGAATGGGTAGGAGAAATATTATGCATTTTGAAAATGTCATATCCTGTCTCAGCTGTACACTTTTTTTCCTAACATCTCACCTCAAGGGTGCAGGGTACAGACATTGTTGTGCATTTAAAGATGTCACATCTGAAGTTGTCCTTGAAAATAACTTTCTGCCCTTTTTTTCTCCATTCATTGTGGGGACTGTTACTCACTTTGTAGGTTGATAATATTTCAGTCCACGAGGACAGAGCTTTCCCCACAAAAATGAATCATATTTTCCTCTCAAATATGAACTATAATTACCCAAAAAATGCACAATGAATTCCTGAAAACACTGGGTCTGCAGGAGTTGAGAACAATACAGTTCACCAGTTGTATGTAATGTGATGAACTGACACAGAGGTGGACAAAAGTGCATTTTCATCATCAGGTATTCTCTGCTTTTGTTGAGATAGTTCAGAGCAGTCACAAGGTTAAAGGAGGAGGGGTAAACAGGAAAGCAGCTTTGTAACAATGCAGAACAGACAGCCAGTCTCGAGACCTTCAAACATCGAGATTCACTTTGTTCTTCAACATAGACTTTCATCATAGTACATTTTTTGTTGTAGTAAAGTGTTAAGTCAAGCCAGATGCATTTAGAGAATGCTTAAAAGGATTGTCAGAGGCTTTTTTTCTGAAAAAACTGAGAATAAAATGTATAAAGAACCAATCCCTGCTTTTTGCCTTACGTAGCACCCCACAGTTTATGTCCAGAAGTAAATGAATGTCAGAATAGAGTGCTGAGTGGGTTGCCAGCTGTGTTGAATGAATGGGTCAAGATTGTGGATGCAGTAAATTAGGGTTCGTTGTGTTAAGTCCTTGGGGGATGTTAAAAAATGGAGAGGCTGTAGAGCTACACACTTCTCTTCTCTGCAAAATGCTAGTAGAATAAGGTGTCTAAAAATTATAACGTGCCTTTACATTTGTTTTGTTTTTCCTTAAGCTCTGAAGTATTTATGAAAAGCCAAGATTAGCAGGCTTTGCTGTCATCTGTGAACACCGCTGGAAAAATGTGAGGAATTAGTCATCTAGAGCAGCCAGCAAAACGGCAGCAGCAGTCCCATTAATCATCCAAAATAGCGTTTTTTTTTGTTTTTCAATGTCAACTTTGAGAGGACAGTGATGGGTAAACACAAAGTAAAAAAAAGTGTTTTATATGCACAAGGTAAGAACAGTAAGAAAGCCCATCTCTTGACTTTTACCATGCAAAACAGCACTTCTGCTCTTTCAAGCACAGTTCAGATGCAGCAATTTATTTTTGTGTTGAAACAAACTTTAAAGAGCTTTTTCCTAAAACATCTTTTTTGAAGTGTCCTTGATCAATGGTCCATATAAAACTCATCATTTCTCTTTGTTGCAACTAAGAGAGAATAACTTTTTGACAAAATGTAATCAAGCTTTTTTTGATAGAGCTCCGATCGGCCCACCTGACCTGATTTTAATGAACACACATTTTCTACTCACCAAATTGAGGGAACAAGGGAGGCAAAGAGGGTAAAGGAAGCAAAGCTCACCCAGTTTCAGACATTTGACATTGTTTTATTCTATTATTCATTTGCTGAACTTGACATTAGTGGTTATAAACTTTTGGCAAATGTATGTGTGTGTGTAATTGTGCATGTGTGTGTGTGTGAAGCTGCAGCAGACTTTCCAGGCAAGGCCCCGTCAGCCTGTCAAGGTGGTGATTAGAATGTGTTGTGACACACAGATTCGCGCATCCTCACATTGCGAATCACATACACACTCGCACACATCTTGCTGCCCGAGCTGAGATGTTGTGGCCTGCAGCAGCATGCAAGGTCTGATGCAGTTCACCTCTTGTGTCATTGAGTATTAGAGTATGGACTTTCTGTCTGGTTTATTGCAAAGACACACACATGCACTTCTACACACACACACACACACACACACACACAGAGTTAGTGCCTTGTTGATCTTGACTTTTACCATTACTGCCCAACGTGAGGCATGTAGCTCCAAGCTGATAAAAACCTCTACTCAACTAAATGTACACACACTCACATTAGATGTACAGCATGCAGTACATGGCAACCTTAGGCTTCACACATCTCACACTTTTTCTTTCTGTTGCACCTTCAACACATTTAAGCACTCACACCTGCTCACAAAGCACATTCCCGCTCTACCACATTTGCACTGAGTCACTCAGTCATGTTTCCTTCTCCATTTCTCTTCTCCACGCTGATCTCATGATTTCACACATACTCTTTTAAATACACATTCATTTTGTCTCTGTCTTACACGCCCACACCATCGCCGTTCCTTGCTCTATCACACACACACAATCAAGCGACGCTAAGGGAATGGGCAGGCTCATTCCCTGTCTGGCCCAGGGACCCAGATTGATTGATAGAGAGGCAGCAGGGCAGCAGGAATGAGTGAGGAATAGCAAACGGCGGTCCATGCTCCCACTTCTCAACGCCTTGATGATACCGTCAAATTGGCTATTCTCGAGCTAATTCTGCTGTTAAGGTGCACAGTGTATTGCCTTCATTTTTATAACCAGAAAATATGAGGTCATCTAAACTAATTTGTCAGAAGGGGACCTATATTTTTTAAAATGGCTGAGTCATACCCTTGACATGATTTAGGTAGGATCTAGATGTCAAAGGTATTGTTTTAATTTAATCTTTTATCATATCTTTAACAAGTTATGACCCCTGGAAGCTGCTAACAAAGTTACAAAAAAGAAAAGAGAATAAAAAGAACAGATATGCATATGTGCTGGTTTTGTAAACTCAACTCTGATGAATTTTAAAACTATTGTTCAGAAAGTTTTTTGCTTTAATTTGTTTGCACATCTGTATTTTTACCTTTTGTATGCCACACATGGAATGACTGTACTACTTCACTACACCGTTGAGCCTAAAAACAAATACAGACACATACCCTCCGATGTCAGATGGTCACACAGTTTGTTTTGCTATTTCTCCTCGCTGTTGTAGTTTTTTGGTTCTTGAACAAACAATTCAGTGATCCTGTGGTATTTACGAGGCTCTGAGCTCAGTATTATCCATGGTGGAGGAAGTGCTTGCTGGCCTGCCACTGGCCTGTTGTCTCACTCAGTTGTCTGCATCTCAGTTAAGCTGCATGTCGGTTGGTTGTCTGCACGTGTCCTTTATCTGTGTCTTTCTGACCCAGGTACAGCGTGTAGTAGTTTGTTTGTAAGTCTGCCTGTCTGCTTGAGTCTCCAGTGGAGGCTGCGTGTCATCTGGATTGGTAGAGTAAAACTCAGTCTCTTTTCTGCCTTAAGAAAAACATTCAGTACTCTTCCATTATTTTTATACTTTTTGTGTTGTTGTAGACTTTAATACTAAGTAGTTATATGACTGTACAGTGTTGTTTCATGTTGGGGACACAGATCATAAATCATTCCAAAACTCACAGTGGGAAGTACAGTTATTTAAATACAGAGATTTGAGATTCAGAGGAAACTTGAGCATTGGCCTCACCATTTGGCTCCACTGCCTGTAACTTTAACAAATTAGAAAATGATGTGTGAAGACCAACATGTTGCCGTCCCTGCAGAATAATCTCTCATTTCTGCCAAAAACGTCTATCTTTGCGAGTGTGCTCTGTTGGCTCTTGGTCACTTGGCAACACTCAGCTGCTTAGTTGACTTATCAGCTCAGGGAAAACACTGTGTAGTCCCATGTTCTTTGAATTTTTTGGAACCTAGTCAGCACTTTTGAAATTCTCAGCACTTCAGAAGTAATTTTATAACCTTCCCCAGATCCGCGCCTTTGAATTCAGTCTTCCAAATTCTATAGAAACAGATATTGTGCACACAGTAACTCGGAAGGGAATTGGTGATTGGACAAGACAGGGGAGACAGGTGGTTGGTTTTCTTGCCTCTGTTGTCAATCCTCCTCCAGCATTCGCTTCAGAGGCACATCCCTTTGTGCACAATTTTCCCTGCTAATGATAGAGTGTTGGGGCAGGAATACGCATCAGTGGTACTTGTAGAGGTAAGCACACATACTGATTGGCATAAAAGTGCAGAGACAGTCGTTAGGTGAAAGGCTGCCTTTCCTCTCAGTTGAGCTCTGTGTGTCTTTGGGTCTGCTGCTAGCCTGCCCTCAGGCTGAGCAACTCTCCAACACACAAACTCTGTCTGTGACAAACACACTCACCTGTTCACATGCTCCCTCTTTCGCCTCCTCTGCTAACCATGTCACCCACTTCATACTTTTGTTCTCACATATTTCTCATTCATCACAGTAGACTAGAATAAAGAGGACACTAGACTCCTCTCCCACCTGCTAAACCCACTAGCTTATTTTTCTGTATGAAATATAGTAGACATATAGCCTATTTCTGTTGTAGGTTCTCTACTACGCTTAAGAATCACATCTCAGAAACACACACACACTGTGCGAGACATTGCTTGACACCTCCTCCCTGCTGTAGTTTGTCACAGCAATGCTACAATGATCTGCAATCCCTCTTTTCCCCTCACATACCCTGTCTTCTTCAATTGCACTTCTTCCTTCCAATCTCCTCCCTGCTGTAATCTCCCATCCATCTACTCTGCTTGCTTTTTGTGTCACTGACCGTGTCAATCACTAAACAAAAAGGCTAGATTAAAAGGCTAGATCGGTACACTCAGTGCATCCCTGCAGCGGGCTATGAATAGCATCTCTCTGCCTGTCTGTCCCCATCCAGTGCTCCAGTCCAGATGCTAAAATTCAGTGAGACTTTTTTTTTCAGGAGGAAGAGGCACCTCAGCGCTGCCCCTCTCCTCATGCCGCACTCCCGCAGGGGTAGAGTGTGTAATTGTGGGCAGAGTGGTGTCATTTGTTTTCCATGCAAAGTATAGCAGAGGCAGCAGAACAAATGACTGTGAGAAAGAAGTTTGTGTGTTGGTAAAAAGTTAATTTAAGCCTGGATTAGTTAATGGAAATAAACCAGTCTGCAGACTCCCAAAATGCAATTCTGAGCCTCCTCTGAGTGCTGCATGAACTCTGAGAGGTCAAATGCCAAGGAGTGATAAACCGAGATGATAATACATTTTGACTGAAGTTAGCTCCTGCTTCACATAACATCTCCAACACAGGTTGAGTTTAGACCATTAGAGGGAAGCCAAAAGACAAATTTCATCTTTGTAAAGCCAGTCTCAGACTGCAGAAGTGTTAAAATTCTAACTGATTTTAAAATCGGCTTGCATCACACACAAAAGGAAAAATTTCACAGACGTTCTTTTCTATGAGTCTCAGACATTTACGCACTACAAGATTGAAAATAATGGCACATCAAACACTACAGGATCTTGTTGAGACTATCATGTCAGAGGGAGCTATATTTCCTTTGCCTAAAATCTCATGGGCAAGCTGATGTAAACAAAAGTGGGACTGACATGTTGTAACAAGTAGCTGTAGTAGTGAGGAAATACAAAAAGCAGAGGGCCAAAACCAATCTAGTTGAGAAAATGGTTGGGTAGACACAGTCAACACAGGTTGTCTTTATTCTCATAAAAAACTGGAGGTGAGATTTTCAAGGAGATTTTAATTCCTTGAATGTTTAATGTTGCTCAGCAACATTGCCAGCTGCTCCCAGACTAAGGACTCGTCTGCCTCATTGACTATTATGGTCCTGCTTGAAAAGGACTGATATAATCATTCAGATTTTAACTCCTTTTAGCAATGTTTGAAGTGATCAGGGTTGCCCTGATGAGTTTGCGGGCAGTTTAAGAGGTTTAAAACTAGATCCGTAAACCCTTCAAGTTATCAGATACTCTGTGAATAGGT
>JAPZDY010000025.1:12444026-12461089 GCA_029783645.1 Ctenochaetus hawaiiensis
TCTTCTCCCAATTTGTTTCTGTAGTTTTAAATCAAATGTCTCCACTGGTAGTGCTCTCCTATGTTTTATGATTTGTTGATCTGAATGGTTAAACTCAAACCATCCAATCACCTATTGAGCATTTTTTGAAAGTCAAGGCTCTTTTTCCGAACGGTTTCCATGGACAACCTGAATGGTTCTGTGTGACAAACCATCTCAGTTAGGTTAGATCTACATGTAAATGTATGCAAATCAAACAGACACTGGACAAAATAATGAGGAAACCAAAAAGCTGGGTGGAGAGCCAGATCATAAAGGCCTTTTATTATCTGTTAGTAGTGTCTCTCTTTGTATAATATTTGTAGTTGGCGTATTGGCTTGTATTATTGTAAGGCCTTTAAGTTTCTTTGGCTTTATTAGTTTTTTTATTATTACAAATGATAGAGCAGTCACATGGGGAGCAATGCCTACATGCTTACAGAAATTGGTATAACATGTGGAACAGTACGTTTCTAATTTCTTGTAAGATGACTTTCTTTTAAAAAAAAATCCAGTAAATTCATCATATCTCAAGGTGATTACCATACTGAATAATAACAGTACAAAGAAGGAGAAGAGAAAGAAGAATGCAGACAAAATACTGTACATAAAAAATGATAATTTATGCAATAAAATAGACATCATACATTTAACTTCCGCTCTCTTTTCAGATCTGACAGGTAAAATGTTCACCTTCCCACAAGAGACCAACACAGCGTACGTGAGGCTGACTACACCTGAACGCGAATTTGGCACCTTAACTGTCTGTCACAGGTAGAACTGAATGTGCAAAATACATTAAAGATCTCACTGTGTCTCTGACTGTAAAATCTAGCATGCATAATAATATTACTGTAATGCCTACAGATCATTTACAGACCTCAAAAGGGACCACATCCTTTTCTCTTTCGCCACACCAACTAACTCCAATGCCTTCCTGATTTTCTGGGACGAAGCAAATAAAGAGATGGAGCCACATGTAAGGGATAAAAAATCTGAATTTCGAGGGCGGGACTACAAACCAAACATGTGGCACTCCATCTGTACCACATGGGACTCCACCTCTGGACTGGTGCAGCTGTGGTTTGATGGACTACCTTCAATAAGGAAGTTCCTCAGCTCTGGATCAAGCATCAGAGGGACCCCTATCATTATTTTAGGACAGGTACAGTTGTAGTAATAGGCAACAAATTAATGGCCTTTCAAGAGTTGATAATTGTGTTACCTCAAAACATTAAAGTTGGACTATCGTAAAATGTAGCTCCTATCTGCTGTCACTCAAACTTCTATAATCTCTACAGGAGCAGGATTCCCATGGTGGGGGGTTTGACCTGAAGCAGTCTTTCGTTGGCATGATGTCTGATGTCCACATGTGGAACTACGCGCTTTCACCCTGTGAGATCCAGAAATACACAGATGAACAAACCTTCACTCCAGGAAATGTGCTCAACTGGGCCTCACTTGAGTTACAGATTTTTGACAGAGTGCTGATAGAAGAAAAACAAAACTTCTGTCACTAAGCTTTTGAAACAAAACTAATCACCTCTTACAAAGGCAAAAATCACATTTTGTGTCCAATGTAAAGAGTAAGTCACAATTTATTTTAAATCATTGTTTGTTATGTAACATGTATTGTAATACAAAAATCACATTTAAGATTTTTTTCTGGTTCTTAACATTTTACCTGCTCAAACCAAGACAGGATTTCTGTAGAAAAGGTGAATACATTCCATGGTCCTCTGTCTCTTCAAAAATTAATTGCAAAGTTCTGCCAAAGCCACAATGAGACTTTTGCAGTCTTGAGTTACTGAAATTAAGTTTTTTTTGTCATGCTCTTTTTCAATAAAGTCAGTTTACAAAGATGCTGCTTCATGGCCAGAAAAGAAATATTTATATTTGCCTGTTAAGATGTCTGTCATTTGCAAAAATTGCTGGTGTACTAAGGCAGGGAACTTGCATATTGGGGAGTTGAGGAGGAAACTGTGGGAACCTGGGTGTGTTCGTCAATGTTACAGACTAGCGAGCTTGTTTTAAAAAAAGCTCCCTTCATTGAGTCACTGAAAAAACAACTGAAAAACACTGAAAAAAGAGAACACTGAAAAACTTGATCAGAGAGGAAAAAATCTGAAAGTCAAATGGTCGCATAAAATGTTAAAAGAAAATTTAAACATCCTTCCAACCACCTCGTCTTGGTTTTGCTAACAATTTGCTGACACATTTCCTGTATGGCCCAATCTCTGTCTCAAAGATTTTTTTGGGACAAATTCTAAAATATGATAGTGTTGTTTCATGCTTGCTAAATGTGTAAATATTATTTTTTTTTTAAATGTGTTGCCATATAAACTTTACAGCACAATATAATCAGGTCTATGCATCTGTCAGATTGTTATCAATATCATCTGCCCACTGATAAAAAAAAATAAATAAATGCAGCTTTAACTGAGTTTTGGTATTTCTTTGAATTGTACTCAGTTTGACACACTGTTCATAAAGTTTTTGAAAACACTGAGGTAAACAATATTTGTATTTGATGGGCCAGAACTTCTTTGTAGTTTTTCCCCTATATGCGAATGGGACTGTACGTGGAGTATTGGCAGGGGGCTTATGTTTCTACATGTTTCATCACTTCTAGCAGCTTCTGATTATAAATCATTCCCATTCCCATATGGACTTTTTGATTGCTCATGCATGTTATTTTCTGCTGACAGATGGTGCCAGTCTTTCAGTCTGTAAAACTTCTGGTCAATTCCAAAAAATCCACATTTCATGATGGGAGGGCTGCATTAGTCTCTAAGGATAATGATTAACAAAGCCATGTTTGTTCATAGACAGATGAATAACCTTTGACTCTGAGGAGGTTACCAACTCATGAAGCTCCAACAGTTCAAACTTACTGCTTGTTGGAAAGATCAAGCTCATTAGAAGACACTGAGCCACAGACAGTCGATTAACTTGCGCCTTGTCTCCATGTCTTCTTGTCTCCTCTCCTCTCCTCTCCATCATTCTACCAGTGACCTGGTAATCAAACTCAGGGGACCATCTTGAAGGATGCCTTAATTCTGAAAATGCATCTTGAGGAGAGAGGAGGTTCACAGGAGGAGATATGAACAAATGCACAGGTGCATCCTTCGTGGAGGTTTTTTTTTTAGATATGTGACTCAAAAAGACAAACAGCTTGAATGTACAAGCTACGTTGGGGGGTTCTCCCTTTTTTGTATTCATTGTTTTTTTGTTACATTTTTAAGATAATCCATAAATATAAAGAGTGGCATGGGTTAATCTATTTGCAGTCAGCAGGCTGGCAGGATCAAAAGCATGATTCTTTACTTTAAGATCATATGTAAACCATACAAGACATCAAGACAAAGAACTGATATGAAAACTGGACTTAAATACACAGTTTACATATAAACTGATGAGGGGATACGAGACAGGTGAAGAAGTTCAGGTGAGGGACATAACAATAAGGCAGGTGTTGAGGGAAGATGTTTAAGGATAAACATAAAGCAAGCATAACAAAAACCCAGAAAAAAACAAGACAAGACCGGATCATGATGTGATCAAATGCATGATCAAGCACCCTGCCTGTTTGTGTTGGGCCTTGCAAGGTACTTTACATCACCTGAAAATGACAGCTTCAAAGCAAGGGTGTCTGGACTACTCTCTCCTTGTGCCTCTTCCTCGCCTCCTCCACTCGCACCTCATGTATGAGGCACTATGACATGAGAGGAGGGGATTAGGTAAGGAATCAAGGATGTGCAAATGGAAAATGTTAGCTGCTTTTAATGTGACTAGTTATTCATTTTGTACAGGGACACATTTGCATGTCACTGGAGCATAAGCAGAGGCAGGCAAAGTATTTAACACACAGTCCTAAACACTGTTGCACACAACAGCCTGACACAGGATTCAAGGTAAGTTTGTGGCATGAAATACTGTTAAATAGAAGAACTGAACATACCTGCATAGCACTTAAACATTTTAACTATGTCTGTATCTGTTTTATGTTCTAGCATGTCAACTTATTTTAATGGCAAATCTGTTGAAAAAAATGTATGGCTATTTATTTCTCTTTATATCAGATGGCGTGGTTGCTTCTGTTGCCGATGCTGGCAGCATGTGCTGCCACTCCTGAAGGTAAAAAATATCTTTTTCATCCATCAAAGTGAATACCAAAAGATAACATCACCAAAATATAACATGCAAGAGTCTCCGGCTTAGAAAAGTTTGCAACCTGAATGCTTTCTCTTTGTGGTGCATAAAAAAATATTTCTTTCCCTTCTTTATATTACAATTATAATAATAATAATAATAATAAGGCAATTAGGAAAAACATACAGCATATGCTGAAATCTTTGTCATTATTTTCATAAGATTCAGAGAAAAGTAAGTCAAGTCCTAATTTACATGTAACACAGTTTTGTTTTCTCTTTTTATTTAAGATCTTTCAAGTAAAATGTTCAACTTCCCAGAAGAAAGCAGCACAGCTCATGTGATTCACTCAAGAGAGAGTTTCAGTGCCATAACCATTTGTCTTAGGTTCTTCACATCCCTTCATAGAGACTTCAGCCTTTTCTCTATGGCCTCCAAGTCTTTTTACAATGATCTCTTGTTGTACAGAGAGTTTTCAAGTGAGAAGATAAGTGTCTCATTCAAGAATAATGATGTATACTTTAGAAGGCGGAATGTCACACTGAACACATGGCACTCGATTTGTTCAACATGGGACCCTGACTTTGATCTGGCAGAGTTGTGGTTTGATGGAATGCCTTCAAACAGGAGATTTGTGAAATTTGGATCAATCAACGGGCCGTTTATAACTCTTTTAGGACAGGTAAAGTGTTTACACACCATAACCTCTTTAGAGAAATGGTTCAACTTAATGGAAACCCACCAATTAGATTTTTTACAGGGAGTTACATGAAAAGCTCAACACCAGTCTTAAAGATTGACAATAGTCCTCTCATCTAAATCTAAGCAGGAAGGTGAATCAGTGCATTACCACAGACCTCAAACTATTTCTTTACTAGTCCCCCATTAATGCTGCAGATTGTCACTATGTGATTTTCTGTATGTCTTCAAAAGATGAATGTCAAATTCACAATATTTTCTAGCAATAGATATTATTATATTTATTATCCATGCATAGTTATCTTAACTCCTTGTAATCTATACAGGATCAAGATTCCTTTGGTGGAGGGTTTTCCAGTAGCCAGTCGTTTGTTGGCAACATGTCTGATGTGCACATGTGGGACTTCACCCTTTCACCTTGTGAGATCCAGGGCTACATGAATCATCAAGACTTCCCTCCAGGGAATGTGCTGAATTGGAGAGCACTGAAGTATCAGATCAAGGGAAACGTGCAGTTGCAATTCAACTATTCTTAAGCTAACTTTTTAAACAATGTTTTGCAGATTTTGAAAGTTACTAAAAAATGAAAGTTTTATTGTTTTTCAATAATTGTTTTGTTGTAGGCTATTTTTTTTTTGTTAGTTTATAGCACAATAATATATGTTTTTTTAATTAACTGAGAATTTTCATCATCTCTCCACTGTGTTGCTAGTTGCCTAATGTATTCATTCATATTTTGCAGTGAATCAATTGTTAATCCAGTCTAAACATTGAGAATTTTTTTAATTGTAAATTTCAGTTGTTTCAGGATGATCCTATTTGCTTCTACTTTTCTGTGACTCCTCACTGCTACGTTTCTGAGATGATTAAATAAATAAATATATTAAGCTTATAAACCAATGTACTTCACTCCTTATTAAAAAAAGAGCAAGATTACGGGGACTTATGTGTGTAACTATTTCTTAGCCTCAGTGAAAACACATCACTTCAGTTAGTTTAAGGGTCAACAGGCTGAGGGGATCACAAAGGAATCGTAAAGCATATATAACATAACACAGATATATAAAAAAAAGTCAAGATTGGACCCTGACATGATGAAATGCATTATCAAATATTTTACCTGTTTAGCACCTTGATAAGAACTGTTTTCACAGAGACAGAGAGAGGGAAATAACTTTGCATAGATAAACAGCATGGTGTATTTGTGTGCACATGTCTGTCTCTCTTCATTTGTTAGGCACATGCATACATTTTCATAAACACTGACACGCTCACCTGATAAAGACCCTAAAATAATGTGGTAGCCAATAACACAACAATGGACAGATTATGCAGCTATTTGATAAAAATCTTTCCAACATCACTTGAAAAAGACAACTCCAAAGCAGAGATGTGTGGACTTCTCTCTTTTTGTGTCTCTAAATTGTCTCCTCCCCTTTGAACTCATGTGTGAGGAACTAAGATATGAGGAGAGGAGGTGAGGTAAGGAATCAAGGATGTACTGATGGGAAAAGGGGCAGACCTCTCTGAATATCTCCATATCTCATGTTTTTCTTTCAGAGGATTTGTCACATTTACCTTTCAGACTTTGCAGCCAGTGATGCTGTAGGCTCCTTGTAAGCCTGCAGGAGCCACAATAAGTTAGGCTGCACAACAGCAATTGCACCAGCAACACTACTCACCATTAACCCTCATTTTTGGTGTTGCTGCCGAACTAATTGATCATTATGTGCTGTGTGGGAACTCAAAGGAGCCTTTCAAGTGAAGCTAGCAAGTACCTGATGCAATGTAGTAATAATAGATTTTTTTTTCTGTGTAGCATATTAAGCTCAAATTGTTTTTGAGCAACATGAAGTTACATCTAATTATTAATTCATTCATCTTCTGTATCAGTATTTATAATCCTTAATGCATTGTCATTGGCTTTCAGTTTTAGCCTCCACAGACGAGAGTGTGTTTTTGAAACTTTGTCCATATTTTAGCCATGTCATTTTGTAACTGAGTACCAAAGCAATGAGTAAGTGAGTCTTTCTTATTAAATATTTTATCACACACACAGACACTACTGAATGATCAAGGTAATACCCTAATGGAATATTAGAGCAATTTTGTAGAAACCCTAGTGTGCAGCAGTCTTAGAGGAGACAATACTACTTGCCACGTTGATCATGAAGGTACTACTTTTAAAAGTATACTGGCACCAATACCCACATAGCAAAATTGGTCTGGCCTGGTTCTGGCCCACACAATGCACTTACACTCGGCCCACATACCGCAAAGAATGACGGCCCCTTGGTGGCGCAGATGTGGTTTGCCAGAGGTGGCCCACACATGGGCCAGCACGAGGCCAGCTGCAGACACACCGGTTGTCATTCTTTGCGGTATGTGGGCCGAGTGTAAGTGCATTGTGTGGGCCAGAACTGGGCCAGACCAATTTTGCTATGTGGGATGTAGTATTTATAGCATATAGTTCAATAAATATTGAAGATTCGAGACAAACTAACAGAAGGATAAGGCTGAGAGTAATTCTTTCGCTCCTTCAGCTTCACGGACAGCTCCATTGGTTTATCAGTGCACAGCAAAGCGAGCTTCTGATATTTCAAAGCCGTGGTCAGGATCAAAGATTCTAACCTGCACAAAACTCAGTCACATGAAGAATCAATGAGTCAGGTAGACTCGACTAACACATTCAACTGAACTCTTTAAGCCAGTAGATGGTGGAAGGGGTTGGATGGTGGGTTAACAAGAGGTTTGAATTTTGGTTATTTTGCAAACAGGGTGGATGGCAACCACCCTCACCCCCCTATCAAATTACCAGCTGACTAAGGGCACTGGGGCTGACCAGGGACCTGTTTCTGAAAATTATTTACCAGTGCTGTTTACAGGAAAACCAACAAATGGTTGTAACATCATGTTTCACAAATGCTTATGGCTCAAAGATACATTTGCATGCCATACAGAGCTTTCATGGGTCTAAAGTACAGCCTGAGTCGAGAGAAAATTATCTTGTTATGCAAATTTGCTGAAGCAGTCACCAGAACCTCACTTTGCCCTCCCAGAAGTTAAACTTGCAGTCAAAACTGTGGCTCCCTTTTTGTAAAGGTTGAACTGTTAGTAAAATGTTTTGCTATTAGTTTTTTAATTGTATTAGAAAATGTCATCCTTGTGTACGTTTCAAGTGTATATGTTTTACCCAAAGGTTAACTCGCCCTGGACCAAAGAAATATTATAAATCGACCTGTTGCTACAGTGTACAACCAACTATCATTGCAGTCTGTTTCATAGTAGTTTTTTTGCTAAAAACTACAAATATAAACTGTTGGTGGCACTAGATGGGAAGTTCAGGGAACCACCAGAGTGTTAAGCTATGCCGGCTGGAAATTATGAACATTTCTAAAAAAAATACATCAAGTAGTTAATAAAATAATTCAGTCAAAGCCAAAGTGGACGACTAACTAACAGACTAACATTTGCGTCCTCATGTCACCAGCATGGCTAATGACACCTAGAGCCATCTGTAAGCAGACCTTGCTCATATCTCATGTTTGTTTTAGGCAAATTTTTAATGTAACAGTATTGTTAACTGTTTTTTATGTGTCTCGCTGTTAATTTTTTACAGGGATACTTTTGCATATCACTATAACCTGAAAATCTAAATTTGATTAATGAATGCAATGAGGAAGCAGATGAGGTATTAAACACAAAGTCCTTAATACTGTTGCACACAACAGCCTGACACAAGATTCAAGGTAAGTTTGAGGCATGAAATACTGTTAAATTGAGGAAATGAACATACCTGCAAAACAAAGAAACATTTTAACCATGTCTACCTGTGTTTTACATTCTAGCACGTCAACTTAAGTTAATTGCAAATGAACTTGCATATTATTACTTTCTTAGTGAAAATATTAGCAACACCAAAGGATTTGATTTATTGCCTTTTGTGTGCTTTTCATTTCTCTTCATATTAGATGGAGTTGTTGCTTCTGCTGGCGATGCTGACAGTACTGACACTGACAGGAGCTGCCACTCCTGAAGGTAAAACCGATCTTATGATTCATCCAAGTGAATATGAAAATGTAACATTCAAAAACAACTAGGTAAGAGTATCAGGCTAAGAGGAGTTTGTGATCTTGATGCTTACACTTTATGGTATATAAAAACTATTTCCTTCCTATTTTAATAAATATTAAATAGCTTTGTATTGCTAATAATAATAATAAGGCAAATCAGAAAAACATAAAGCATACGCTGAGAATTTTTATTAATATATTTTACCTTAAAAGTACAATGAGGAAGGGGCAAACAGTCAAGAATTGGATAAACTATGGCAGATAACAAAGCAGAAAATTAAGGGCAAAAACCCAAACTATGGACACACACAAGCTTCCATGTTATAACATTTTTTCATGAAAAGCAGCTCACACAGCAGTGCAGAGGACAAAGCTCAACACCGAACTAAAGAATGAAAAGTTTTTTGTTGAACAATAAAAAGAGACATACATTATAGAATTTTTGTATAAAATGTATTTTGCAACCGATGTGACTCCACAAATGGCAAAGTGCACAGTGAATGTCGTTAGGACAACTAATTGATTTCAGTGACAAGATTTATGACTTCAGTTTTTCTCTTCTCAAAACATCATTTTTTAAAACTTTTTTAAAGCAATTTATCATCTGTTTTGCTATTTTACAATTAATTGATTTATTATGTAACTTACATTTAATGCACCAATTTTGATTTTCTCCCTTATTAAAGATCTTTCTGGTAAAATGTTCACCTTCCAAGAAGAAAACAACGCTTTTGTAGAACTGATCCCATCAACACAGAATTTCAGCGCTGCAACCGTGTGTCTCAGGTAGATTTGAATATGTACAAAACATAAACAACCCACTGTCTCTTTGACAATGACAATCATGAATAATAGTGTCTTTGTAATGCCTACAGGTTCTGCACACACCTCCGTAGAGACTTCAGCCTTTTCTCATTGGCCTCAAGTGCAACCTCCAATGATTTTCTGATTTACAGAACGGCTTGTGATGAGATAAGCGTCACAATCAAGAATTCTACAGTAGTCTTTGAAAGGCAGAATGTCACACTGAACACATGGCACTCAGTTTGTTCCACATGGGACTCTGGATCTTACCTGGCAGAGCTGTGGTTTGATGGAAACCTCATAAACAGTACATCTGTCAGACTCCAACCCATTCACGGGCCCATTACAATTACTATAGGACAGGTAAAGTGTTTACACACCATAGCTTCTTAAAGGAATGGTTCAACATAACAGAAAACCCACCAACTAGACTTTTTGCAGAGTTAGATGAGAAGCTCAACACCAGTCTCTTAGGTTGAAAGAAGTCTTCTCACCTAACTCTCAGCAGGAAAACAAATCACTGCATTACCCCAAACCTCAAACTATTTCCTCATTAGTCTCCAAAAGGTGTTGCACATTGCTACATTGTAAAAAATCTATGCAATCTTTACAGGTGCAGAATTCCTATGGTGGAAAGTTTGTTGGCAACATCTCTGACTTGCACATGTGGGACTTTGAGCTTACACTCTGTGAGATCAAGGATTATGTGAATCATCTAGACTTCCCTCCTGGGAATGTGCTCGACTGGAGTGTGCTGGAGTACAAGAAAGAAGGAGACGTGCTGATACAATCCAACGGTTGCTAACCTAAATGTTTTGATGATTCAACAAAGAGGTTGAGAAAATTAGGAGATAGAAAAGCTTCAAAATTGATTGAGGATTGTTTTCTGTTATTTTGTTTCTCAATTAATTTTTATTACTGATGTTATGTTTTCTTTTGACTGGCTGTCAGTTTATTGCAATTTTTTTCACTTAAATAAGTGTTTCCCTGATCATTTGCATCAGTTGCCCTATGTATTATTTATTTATGCAGTGTGAAACGATTGTTTATCCAATCAAATCTTTGTGAATTTTCAATTTATGAATTTTTGTCTCCGGATGAGCCTGTTTCTGACTGTTTTCTTTCAAATCAAACTAAGTTGTTGCTCAAGAACTTGCTAAGCTCAACAATAAATGCTGTGAGGTAATTAAAACTTTCATTTACTTTGTTTCTGAGATGATTAACTCTATAAATGAATATACTAAACTTAGAAACCCATGAATATACTAAACTTTTTGCTGCAAGAAGTGCATGATTGGACCTACATGTTTGAATATTTGGCTCAGACTAGTCACCTCACTTTAAGTAGTAAATGTGTTTCACAAAATATGTGACTAAAGCTTTAAAAAAAATAGAAATACAGAACAGACAGGAATCTACCAGTGAGAGCAGCTGCTAAATGGTAATGGTTCCTTATTATTTGTGATTAGGAACTCAGTATTATGTGTTAGTCTCTTTTTGCAGAAATATACTAAAATAAACTTAAACAAAATAAATGAAACAATTTGCTAATTTCAGTTAACTGATTTTCTTTTGTGTATTAGCTTGCAGAGCTGAGCTACTGACAACAGCCATTTAGCTTTGTGCATTTGTTCAGATCCTCAAAAGCTATTTGCAAACCCACAAAGGTTCTCTCAATAAGTTAAGTCGAAGAAATCAATCACACATTTGCTGCCTATTAGCTAGTTCACAGAATGTGATTACTTTAAAACCGCTGCGAGGCAAATTTTTTTGTTTTAGTTGGACTACATGTTATTGAGGGACATAATATTATTTTTTTGTTTGATTCTAAAAGATTTCATATCATACTTTGTCCTCATTTATTAATGCTCACATTGAAATGAGCATTTGTGGCTTGGCAGAAATAATCTTACAGGTTTCAGTGCAGCCTCAGTGTGTGAACTTAAACACAGGTTCAAATGGTGAATTTTAAAGGAATTGATTTACAGCTTTTCTGTAAATTTACAGCTTAATACTCAATTCAGTATACTCAATTTTATTTACACTAAGCACATACACACACACGCACACAGATACAGACACATAAACAAAAACAAAGATACACACTGCTTGACGCAGAATAGCAGCGGGCTAAAATTATTAATGACAAATGAAGTTGACCTGATTGAAGAATAAACATGCAGTAAATAAAATAGATTGAGTTATAAATTTATTGTGTTGTAGAATTCTAAAAATGTTCAGACAAAGACTGGAAGTTAAAACTGAAACAACAAGTAAAAAATACTAGGGTGTGAAGGCAGGAATGACTAATTGAAGGAACTTGCATAATGGGAAGTTGAGAAAGAAACTGTGGGCATCTGGGTGTGTGCGTCAATGTTACAGGCATTTATACATCTGAGGCATTTGTTGGACAGGCAGGGAAGAGTTGGTACTGACAGCAGGAAGACTGTAAATAGCATCAATCTTGTGAGCTTGTTTTTTAAAAAGCTTCCTTCATTTAGTTAATATGAGTTATAATTTCTAGATTTTCCAACTAAAAAAAAAGAGAGGAAAAAATCAGGAAGTCAGATGACTGCATATAATGTGGAGGAAAAACATAAATATCCTACCAACCACACTGTCTGGATTTTGCTGACAGCACATTTCCTCTGTGGTCCAGTCTTATTTCCCAGAAATTTGGGGGTGGGGGGCCTGATAATACAGTACAATAATATCAGGGCTGTGCATCTGTCAGATTTTTATCAGTATCATCTGCACACTACTGGTCATGAAAGACAAATGCAGCACTAACTGTATTTAACTATTTCTTTATATTGCACTCATTTTAACATCATGTTGTGATTGTTTTTGAAACACCTAAATTAACCATATTTGCATTTGATGGGCAACAGATTAATCAAAAAAAAATTCTGTACAGTCCCACAGATTTACATTTCATAGTGGAAAAACTACATCAGCCTCTAAGGATAATGACTAACAAAACCATGTTTGTTCATAGACAGATGAATAACCTTTGACTCTGAGGAGGTTACCAACTCATGAAGCTCCAACAGTTCAAACTTACTGCTTGTTGGAAAGATCAAGCTCATTAGAAGACACTGAGCCATAGACAATCGATTAACTTGCGCCTTGTCTCCATGTCTTCTTGTCTCCTCTTCATCATTCGACCAGTGACCTGTTACTCAAACTCAGGGTGCCATCTTGAAGGATGCCTCAGTTTTGAAAATGCATCTTGAGGAGAGAGGAGGCTCACAGAAGGAGATATGAACAAATTCACAAGTGCATCCTTCGTGGAGGTTTTTTTTAGATATGTGACTCAAAAAGACAAACAGCTTGAATATACAAGCTACGTTAGGGGGTTTTCCCTTTTTTGTATTCATTGTTTTTTGTTATATATATAAGACTATTTGTAGGTCAGGCAGAATCAAAAGCATGATTCTTTATTTGAAGATCATAAACAGAGCACATGCAAACCAAACAAGACATCCAGACAGAGAACTGATATGAAAATGTTTTAATGAGACTGCTGCAGAACAGGCTTGTGGGAAAGGTGTTTAAAGATCCCGTATTAAGCAAAATTTGCTTATTCAAGGTTTTTCTGATGAAAATATGTTTCCCCAGCATGTCTATAAAACTCCCCAAAATTAAAAAGTGCATCCCCTCTCTGTCTTATTTGCTCCAACTTTAAGAAAATGTGTGCCCAGAATCACCAGTTCATATTTGCTCTCCTTGTGACGTCCAAAGGGGTGAAGTCACACCTCCAGCTAAGTGACAATCCCAGTGCTGGGTGTTTGTGTCACCCCTGAATCCTAATGTGACTTTTCCACAGCCGCCATTTGCCACAGCCGAATTTGTTCATATCAGCTCCACAACTTTCACTTTTGACTGCATGAGATCCAGTAGAAAGCAGGTTTAAAAACTGAAGCTCCTGGACGGATCAGTGCCAACCGTCTGTGACCTATCTTCAATCTCAGGAGCAGTAAGTTTTGCCATGTTTAAGCTGCTTTACTGTATATTTAGCTAGTTCAACCTTGAACTAACACTGTGGCTAACATGGGTAGCATCTATTGTAGGCTCAGGTGGTGGGTTATATGTTATTTATGATTAGGCACTACTTTTGGGTGCCAAGCTCAGTGCATTTAAGGGCACCGGCTAATTTACATCAGCACCATTCAGCATCTATTCACATAAATCAAACAGTGCTACATTTTCCCTCACTGTCTGAAATTATTTTCTGAAACTCTGGTTAGTTTACTACAATGTCCCTCACTTTGGTATGAAATCATTGTGTCTACAATAAATATATCTTTACAAACGATCAGTTTAATTCACATAGTTAACAAAAAACAACAACAGTACGCATATATATAAGCACAATTGCAGCAGGAGTAGAAGGGCTTATCTGTAATGATGACTGTTACGCTTTGATATCAACACAAACTGAGTCTGTTACCAAGTGCTCACTGTAAACATGGGGTTGTGTCCAGAACCACAGTCACCTCCCCAGAGGGGTGTGACCAGCCACAGCTCATTTGCATTTAAAGCTACAGGCACAAGAAGGAGCACTTTCAGGAGAAGGCTAAAACAGAAGGTTATATGCTCAGGCACGTGATCTGAGTGGTGTTTCAAGCAAAGAGAGACCTCTGAAACTTATGAACATTGTCAAAAAGTGGGGGTATAATATGGTACCTTAAAGGATAAATAAGCCTAGGGGAGCAAAAAGGTAACACATAGCAAATACAACAAAAACTCACAAAACAAGACAAGACATGGATATGACATGAATACCCCTTGTAAGGTACTACTTCTAACAAGGAGAGACAAAATCTACTTTGCATAGATAAATAGCATGATGTATTTTTGTCTACATGTCTGTCTCTCTTTATTTGTTAGGCGGTTGCATGAATTTTCATAAACACTGACACATTCATCTGACAGATATCATAAAATACAGAGGTGGTCAATAACACAACAATGGACTGATTATGCAGCTGTGGCACACATCATATTTACTTTAATTTACATCAAAATGACCAACCTAAAACAAGGATGTCTGGACTACTCTCTTCCTCGCCTCCTCCACTGGCATCTCATTTGTGAGGGACTAAGACATGAGGAGAGGAGGTGAGGTAAGGAATCAAGGATGTACAAAAGGAAGAAGGGGCAGACTTTTCTGTTTATGTTCAAATTCTTAGTAAAAACAGGAACCACTCCTACTCTTCTTTGATGAACATGTCATATTTGCTCTTACTTATGCTGTAGGCTCCTTGCAAACCTGCAGGAATGTCCACAGTAAGTTAGGCTGCATTTAATTGCAGTAAAAACATTCAACCCCCCTCTGATATTCCTTTTTAATTTATTGAACATCATGTGCCATGTAGAAACTCACTTAAACTCAAAATTGTGGCCTCCTCTTTGTAATGGTTGAACTGTCTATAAACTGTTTTGCTTGTAGTTGTTTAAGTTGTATTTGAAATTGTAAAATTGTGAATCTTTTCAGTGAGTATAAGAATAGGTTTCATATGCATATGTTTTACTCACAGGTTACCTGCTATTTTATGCTGTTGTATCTACCAGCCTTCATGACTTCACAGTAAAGAACAAGGGAAACAACTTTTCTTTTTGTAAATTTAAACTGGTGGTAGCAGTAAACAAGAAGTTCAGGGACCAGAGTGTTAAGCTATATTGGCTGGAAATCATCAATGTTAGCAAAAAAATCTAGTAGTTAATAGGACAATTCAGTCTAAGCCAAAAGTGATGATGACAAACAGACTAACATTGGCATCCTCATGTCACCACCATGGCTAAAGAAACACCTAACATCAGCTGTAAGCACACCTTGCTAATATCTCATGTTTATCTTAGCTTAATTATTACATACAACTGTGTTGTCAACTGTTATTTATTATGTCTTTTTTCATTTTTTACACGGATACATTTGCATATTTCTGGAACCTGAGAATCTAAATTTGATTAATGAATGCAATGAGGAAGCAGATGAAGTATTAAACACACAATCCTAATCACTCTTGCTGACAACAGCCTGACACAAGATTCAAGGTAAGTTTAAGGCATGAAATATTGTAAAATAGAGGAACTGAACAAACCTGCATAACACAAAAACATTTTTAACCATGTGCGCCTGTGTTTTACATTCTAGCATGTCAACTTATTTAAATGGCAAATTAATTTGCAGTTTTATTACTTTCTTTGTGAAAATATTAGCAATGCTAAAATATTTTATTTACTGCCTATTGGTTGCTGTTTAATTTCTCTTTGTGTTAGATGGCATTGTTGCTTCTGCTGGTGATGCTGTCAGCATGTGCTGCCACTCCTCAAGGTAAAAAATATCTTCTTCATCCATCAAAGTGAATATCAAAATATAGAATTTAAAATTAAAAAACTAGATAAACAACAAAAAAAAGCAGGTAGAGGAGTTTGTGATCCTAATGCTTTCTCTGCATGGTATTTAAAAAAAACATTTTTTCCTTATTAACAAATACCCAAAGCTATATATTGATAATAACAATGAGGAAAGTCGGAAAAACATTCAGCATATGCTGTTGTCAAAAAAGTGAAGAGTGAATTCAGTATATGTCAGGTATGTTGATATCTTTGTCATCACTTTCTTAATGTAAAAAATACAATACAGCGAAAATACAGAGAAAATCAAGGCAAAAGTGGACAGGCAGGAGAAAACAGGTAAGAATTGAACAAGCTATCACAGAAATCAAAACAGGAAACAAGAGAGGCAAGAACACAAACTGACAGAGCTCCTCACTGAAATGATGGCAGGGAAAATTTTGCGTTAATCAATAAAAATAGACAATCATTATAAGATTTGTGTTAGAATGTATTTTCAACTAATGTGACTTACAAATGGTAAAGTATGCAGTGAATTAAATACGTCTTAAAGTCGTTAACACAACTTATTCATGTAGTAAGTGACTAGTTTTTTTGCTTCAGCTTTTCTCTTTTCCTAAAAAACAAATTCTTTACTTAATTATCTGAATTGTCATTTTATAATCAAAAGATTTGTTATTTATTTTACATTTAACATACCAATTTTGATTTCCCTCTTTTTTTTAAGATCTGTCAGGTAAAATGTTATACTTCCCAGGACAAAGCAGCACCACTTATGTGAGACTGATCCCATCAAGACAGACTTTCACTGTTGTAACCGTGTGTCTCAGGTAGATTTGAATATGTACAAAAAATAAATAACCCATTGTATCTTTGACGATGACAATCATGAATAATAGTGTCTTTGTAATGCCTACAGGTTCTGCACACACCTCCGTAGAGACTTCAGCCTTT
>JAPZDY010000025.1:12478070-12509082 GCA_029783645.1 Ctenochaetus hawaiiensis
GCTAGCATAGCAGAACTTACAGGGCCTAGCACCCATAAAGCTGCACTGATTAACATTTTTATATGCAGAAGGGAGACAGTCATTAATCGACATGCAGGATTTCTGCAGGTTTCAGAAAGTTTGATTAAAGACTTTTAAGACATTTTACAGACCATTAACATAACAAATTAAGACCGGGGCTTTTTTTTGGATAATTGTAGCAGAAACTATTATAACTAATTAGCAAGTAGCTATTTGTTTTTGAGGACCGGAGACGCCACATCAGCCCTGACAAAACATTGTGGCACACAGTCTCAGTGTGTTTTAACTGGCTTCACAGTTTGCATTGGTAATAAAAGCTTCCACGTTGGCTCTGTTTTGTAGTTTTCCTTCAGCTTAATTAATGTAAAGTGAGACTTAAGTTCATACAACTTTGTAAAGGCTACACTGACTTCATAATCCAATCAATTTTAAGAGCAGTCAGTGTAATATTTGATACATATTAGGACTTAAAATCCAAATTATGGTATTTGGGATATTTTAAAAATAATGCAGGAACTCCAACATGAAACAATTTGGTCTGTTCATTCTTAAACATTGAACTTTGTTGCTATAAATCGAAGTATTGACACAAATTAGCATCTCAGCTGTTCTTCAAAAGGGCTGCATCTCATTGCCCGAAAGTACACACACAAACAGGAGCGGATATATGTGTGTAAGCATGTAGCTGTGAGGAGCTGCTGACAGGATATTGTCCATAAAACAAATTGGGTGCCGTAGTTAAAGGTGGCAAAATGAGCTGTTTTCCAGTCTCTCTGTACGCCCAGTTAAAGCTTCACACACACACACACACACACACGACTAATGAAAGACATAGGGAGGAGCGAGTGTGTGAAGTTATGTGTGCAAGAGAAAGGGAAGGAGGGAGGAAGAAAGAGAGAGAAGGACAAAGACGAGGGAATGAAAAAAAAAGCTGTTAAAAAAGGAAAGAAAAGCAGAGGCAGTGAAAGGTGATGCAGGAGAGTAAAACAGAAACACAGTGGAGATGTTAATGGATAAGAACAGGGGGGAGACAAGGTGTGTGAGGGAGGGAGGGAGGGAGAGGCAGAGATGAGGAAACAGATAAAGAAAAGGAGACGAGATGACAAATGTGCGAGAAAGAAAGTGGAGGGGAGCTAATGAAATAAAAGTCAGAGTAAGGGAAGGGTTCTGGAGTGGTGTGAGCCAACTCGTACTGCTTGGAAAGATCTGTGTGTTTGCGTGTGTGTGTGAGTGTGTGTGTGTGTAGGAAGCCCCTCAGACGCAGGATGGAGGCATTTGTCTCTGAGTGGAATTACAAGTGGCGGCCCGAACAAACCCTCCAGTGGTCTAGAAGAAACAGAAGAGGAATGGGGAAAAAAAAAAAAGATTCCTCTGTCTTTCCTGTCCTTTCTTCACCTCGACCATGCCTGTCTCACTCCCACTGCGTGTGTGTGTGTGAGAGAGAGTGTGTGTGAAAGAGAGAGAAATGAGAGCAACACAAAACCACTAAAAGTAGATTCAGGACTTGAACTCAAAGCAAACAATGAGAACACTTGAAACGCACTTAACAAGGCTTCCGCTGCCCTTTCACCCATGAACTTGCATGAAGTTCCACTTGTGTTTGTGTGTGTGTGTTTGCGTGTGTGTGTGGGAGACAAATAAACGGCGAGATTTCAGCAGAATCAGCATGTGAACAAAGTAAAAAGAGGCCATGGAGATTGGAGGGTGTTTCGAGCAAATCCCTGTGCATGGGTGGACTGTGTTTTCTGTGTGGGAGTGAGATCTCAGTCCTCCTGAAAGGGGACATCTGTGCCAGGCTTCCAGCCTCCGACTAGCCAATCTAACTCACACTAGGAGCTGGCACCGGACGCCTCGGCGCAACCAAAGCCAGCCCTGCTCATCATTAGGCAGCAAAGGCACGGGGGTTCAAAAGTCTGTCCTGCCAAGCACACAAACACAGCGCCAGAGATGGAGAGGGACTAAGAAGCTTCGGGGATGATTACAGAGGCCAATAAAAGCCGCTATTTTGCACCCAAGCCTTGGATGTTTTCCTTCTCATGCTGTGCAGTTGTGATTCCGCATGTAAATATTTGGGTGGTTCGCAAAACCTCGAAAGAACAGAGGCCCCTCTGTACAGCCGGCGGCAAACAAAATGTCAGCAAACAGGCTCGTGACGTCTCCGGATCACTTTCGAAAAATGCCTGGGAAGAGAGAGACAAAAGAAAGTTTTTGTTTTGTGTTTTTTTTTTTTTTTTTTGCTGTTACTCATGTTAAAATCTGCCTTTACAGCACCGGATTGAGAATGCCCTCAGATACACACATCCACAGAAAGTGGTGCAGCACATAACCCCATATAGCAATCCACTGTTTACTGTTCATTTCTTCTTATGTTACCATATGAGAGCTGCATTAAGATCCTGCTAATGCAAATAGAACAACTCTTTGCTGTGAGCTCACACTGAAAGTGTTAAAATGTGCAAACACAGGATGGCTTTTATTTTGAAACAGTCATCGTTTTTGCTGTCCTATCAAAAAGACAACTTTTTTTCATTATTTTTTGACCCAGGCTTAATATTGAAATAAGCACTGAACGAGGAAGGAGCAGATAAGTGAACTTTCACATGAAGATCTGTATGTGACAGGATACACAACTCCTGCTTTTGAGAAGAAAAATGCTTGTGTCACATGTGGCATGAAACCAGTTTGTATTTGCAATGATATAGACTGAATGCTTTACTCACAAAACATGAGTTTGTTTGGCTGTGATGTTAATAACAGATAAGCCAGTTGCTCTTCTATTTTTTTTTCTGACAGAACTTGTACTCAAGAAGTGTTCACTAGTTTTAAACTCGACTTGATGTTAAAATGGCACCACAGGCATCACGTATTCAACCAAGACCTTAAACTGTAAAAAATTTAATAACATTTGTTAACACACATCAACAGTTATATAATTAAATAATGTTTTATTCAAAAGTGACACCATGAATACTGGTTGAATCCAGTTATTCGGAGGGTTTTGCGTGGAATTGCCTTCTCTGCAACGTATACCTTTAATTTTAAGAATTCATGAGGTAATACAAATATTTAGAATTAAATTATGCATGTGAATATCAGTGCAGACTGTGGGTTGTAACTGTCAGTTTGTTGTTAACGGTGGAGACATTTCTCTCCTTTCACCCATAAAACAATGTTTGTGGTGATTTCAAGCCGCAGTAAAGTTAGCGTAGACCGCGGTAGCAGCCTGCATTTTGTGCTTGTGGTGCCACATCGGTCTGAATACAAAGCAAACTAAAACAGCAAACCACACAGAACATAAATAATCCTCCTGAGACATTTTCAACATGTATCTCGACTGCCTTTCTGCCTGTTTATGCGTCTATTAGTTCGTCTGAGCATCTAGCCGGCAGTCTATCTCTGCCTCCAGTGGATGTGGTAATTTAGAAAGAAAACACGATTTCCGGGGAAATGCTTTGAATTGAAGTGTATTGTGATGTTAATGTAAGAGCTTTGTTACTTAAATTTCTCTGTAATTGCGGAAAAAAAAACCCATTCTCAGTATTTCAGAACCATCCGGCGTTTCCGTTGCGTGTGCTTCCCCAGAGAAAATACAAACATACATACCGACAGAGCTGATAAGACACATCAGTTTCTCATGCATTCTGCTGTCTCTTGTAGATTTTTAATAGAGAGAGAGAATTATTCATTGTCTTCTGCAGTACGCTAATCTGTTAGCTCTGTAAAAGCGTACCTCTGTTTGCCATTCTATGTGATTCTATTATGTTCTATTGTGCTGAACACTCCTGCGTTTTCATTCAACATTGTGTTTTTCCAAATAACAGATGGCTTGCTAGCAGCGATAAGAAACAGACATTTAGCAGATAAATGAATAAATAAAAATGATGATTGGGTGGGAGATGTAATATTCATTGAACGCCAAGCTGCCATAACAAAAAAAAAAACTCAACTGTGATTTCCTCACTCTCTTTTTCTGTGTGTGTGGGAGACGAAGACATACTTCCATTGTTAAGCATTTCACCTGCCCCTGCATTCACTTCAACACATCATATTTTAATGGAAAACATGTATTTGAATAATTGGTATTGGATGTGCGCATTAATCTGTAATGCTTGTCTCATTTTGTGCTGGAAATCAGCTGTGACACAGTTTCTTGTGAGACAGATATGTAATATTTTTATTAAATTAGCAGAGAGCTACAACCAGTCAGACATGCGATGGATACTTAAACAGCTGCTTAAATTAGTGCTGGTTTTCTATGGTGTGTGTGTGTGTGCTGGTTCTTGGTGTTGTGTGTGTGTGTTGCATACATGTGCATGAACATGTGTAGGTCTGTAAGTATGAGATACAGAGAGACAGAGCTGCTATGCCAGTGTATGTCCTCGTTGTTCAGAAAAATAAATTTGGAGGGAAACACAAATAATTAATGACTTTTGCAATCACACATTAGAGAATTCAAGCATGACTGGAGTGTGTGTGTGTGTGTGTGTGTGTATGGTATGTGGATGTGTGTGCACAGTGTGTGTTAGTGTGTGTGTTTGAGGCCACGTCCTTGCAGACTGCAAACTGAAAAATGCAGTGCATGCAAACCCGAAATGGCAGGTGTCGGCAAGAACAGGTGAAAATCACACAATGAATGATGCATCGTGCCTCTATGCTCATGCCTCTATGTGTGCGTGTGTGTGTGTGGGTGCGTGTGTGTGTGTGTGAGAGAGAGAGAGAGAGGGCGAGAAATGAGATACTGCAGATAAAGAGAAATTACAGAAAGAGACTTCATAGAATGCAGGGAATATATTTGATAAAGCTTCTCATAAAATGTGCTGTACACATTAGTTAACATCAGATTCTATTTCCTCCAACCAATCCACTTCAGTGTGCAAATGATGCTGCAAAAATAGTCTATATGATAAGACTGACCCCCTTTGGAAGGTCACAGATGAAAAAAAAGGATCCTAAAGGGAGGCATGCAGCTCAAATTTGCATCAGTTGCAGTTTATGAGTGTGGATGTGTCTGTTAGAGAGAGAGAGACAGAAAGAGAGAGTGAGGAGGAGAGACAGTTCATACAGTGAGTGTGGGTTAATTGCTGTGTGACCACGCTGTGAGCACTGAACTCTGACATGTCAAAGGTCCGTCATGGCCTTTTCTGATTGGCTTGCAGAAGAGAAAATGTATAATTGCTCTGAATATCCTTGCTGATGACCTTCATATTCAGCAGGCACTCATGTATAGGCACAGGCACAAACACACACACACACTGTTGCCAGGAAATCATTTAAGTGCTTTTCAATTTTCTAACTAAGTAACATAACAGTGTTTTGCTGTAAATGTATTGGTTCATTTGTGGTTTCTCATGTTTTTTTCCAGAGATGTTGCTGATTTTCATTTGAGAAAAAACAAACAAAAATGCTCCACAATGTCGAATCAATCACACATCGTAGATCCTTAAACTGCACTGAACAAGAGGACAAAATATAAGTGTTAACAAACTTTAGATATTAATATGTACGTGTGAAAAAGATTGAAAAAATGTATAAATTCACTTCATACAATGTGTCTCCTAAAATATGTGGTTCTCTGTGAGTGTGTTTGTCAAGTCCTTTTTTTCTATGTGTGTGTCTGGGTGTGTGTGCCTTACTGAGGACACTAATCCCTCTGGCTTTGTCCAGGTCACGTACCCTGTCAGGTAGCTGTGGAAATTCAAAGACAGAGCCGATGGAACGACTTTGCGTCAGCGGAGGAGTGTAATTAGTCCCTGACATCCTGAGCTAGACATTGACATTTAAGTGTCATTCTTACTCCATTGTCTTGTGTGTCTTTGTCACTGCACAAGTGTGTGTGTATTGGTCGTGTTTGTGTCAAGATTCTGTACTGTATGCACAAATGTACACACACACGCACGCGCACACGCACATACTGTACATAAGCCTCAGGATATGATCCCCTCTCTCTATGTCGTGTCTGAACCTGGCCATAATCTTACTTGACACGTTATGACAGAAACTGTGACATGATATCATATCATCGTGGCTGGCAGACCCCTAACAGAGACATCCTGACTTGCACTCAACACTAAATGGATGAGAAACATGCATTATGCAGTGTCTCTTATTGTAACATATTGAGCAGACTTGTATTGTATGGTAATGTTTTGTACTGTGTGTGGAAATGCAGCGCAGCCTCTCAGAGAGATTGTTTTGTATTGTGATGTGTTTCATTGTTCCTGCCCCGAGGCAAACTTATGCGAGCTCAAGCTCAGCTGACATGTCCTGAGGACCTGCGGACTGTCTGTAAATGTTAACATTATAGAGACTTAACAGTCCTTTATGTACGTGTGCATGCTTTCCCTTATAATGTGTGCGTGCATGTGTGTGTGAGTGTGTGTGCCTCTCTCAGTGTTAATGCCATGGAGGCAATGTGTGAAAGCTGTCAGAGAACATCAGGTTCCTAAAATAGACACTCCCCATGGGAATGAAAGGGGAAGAGAGAGAGAGAGAGAGAGAGTAGAGATGGTATTCACTCACATTTACGAAACAAAAAAGCCCAGATTCTAGGACAGTGACAATGATTAATTATAGATTAGAGATTACAGTAAACAGACAAGCACATATGTGCACGGAAACTCACATTCACTACAAAACTCACATGCAACCAGACAAAATCACACACCAACAAACACAATGGCTTGTGTAGCTGAAAAGTCTCTTGTTGTCATGGTGCGCTTGACAAAGACCAAATGCCAAACATACAGCAGCTTTTTCTAAAGTAAAAGTCTATAAAAGAGGTTACAGTCTTTTTATTTACTGTCAATCATTTTTGTAATCACAACAGTCCATTGGTTTGTGGACTAGGCCGCTGTTTTGAAGTCTAGAGGATGACATTACAGCTGTAGCCATCCTGTTTTTTTTTTCTTTGTTTTTTTGGAGCTAGAAGTGATTATGTTTGGATGAGAGGCTAAAGCTGCGGGGGATACGCACTGCTTTCAATGACTTTGTGACACCTAACAGACAGCCAGCAGCTGCTGTCACTCACTCATGCATGAGTTCAAGTCTTGAAATAATTTGATTAATGAGTTTTATTCAAATTCATGGCCTGTCATAAACAGAGAGATTAGCTATGGAAACCTGTTTTAAAGTTGAGTATTTTCCCACTGGGCCCTAAAGGAACTTTTGGTGCCTCAAATGGCCGTTAAAAAACAAAGTTTCTGGCACTTTCATGATGACTTAATTTTTCAGCACTTTTCAGGTCACTTAGTTTGGATCAAACAGCTGACAATGAAAAAAGTAATGCGACCCATGAGGTATTATACAGTTTATTACCTCTACCTTAATGATATAAAAAGCATTTACAGTGTCAAAGACATACAAAAGCTTTGACATCAAACAATACACTGCAGACATTACAGAGTTTATTAGGCATTAGGGCTCTATGGATTTAATGTTAACTAAAATATAATAATTTAATACCAATACATCAATATGATTAAATTTGAGAAGAGTTAATGTATCGTACATACAGGAGCTGAGTGGATGGGTTCAGAGGATATAAAAGGAAACATTTAAATGCATGATGTCGGGAGTACAGTGTTTTTTACATTCGGTAACATGCATTTGTCAGTGTGGATTTCACTATTTCAAAATTCTTCACACAGTTAACACAACAAATGTGGATGTGGAATAAGCTGTAGTATATTTTTCATTACTTCTACATCTAAAGTAAAAAATGAAGATAAGACCGACCTCAGCTGATTCCCACTTCAGCAGAAGATCTACCCAAGTGATTATGCTTTATTGATTTCAAGCCATGTACAGTATGTACTACAAAAGGGCAAATCCTTGGAATGAGTTTTTCCTCATTCCAGCCAAACACAGAGAGACTCCCCAACCCCACAGGAGAATGTTTTTTTCTCATGAAGATAAAAAGTTTAAGACCACCATCCACATGAGACATGATTAAGAGTCTTTTTGCTGGAATATATCTGCACAAGTTTGCCAGAGATGAATCTGACATGCAGAAACATCCTTTCCAGGAGTAATTTAGGAAAAGACATATA
Organism: Ctenochaetus hawaiiensis; assembly: GCA_029783645.1. Classification (NCBI taxonomy): domain Eukaryota; kingdom Metazoa; phylum Chordata; class Actinopteri; order Acanthuriformes; family Acanthuridae; genus Ctenochaetus; species Ctenochaetus hawaiiensis. Next base: position 12,486,140 of record JAPZDY010000025.1, read on the forward strand.
ACCTTGGCAAAACACGGAGGACGGTGTTGAATACTAACGCTGCACAGCATCTCTGTATCTGCAGCTATGCTATACATATACATACTGTGTAGTGAGTCTATACTCATTTATTTTATATTTATTTTCTATTTACATTTATAACACATAAATACTTAGTTAAGAAAATGAAGCCTACTGAAGCAGCCTGCAGAACTTCTGATTATGTATCATAGGCCTTGCATTAAAATATGTGCAGTATTTATTTTTTGCAATGGATTTCTGAAGAAAATAAAAGCTTCTTCACAGACATAAGTGGCAAATATTGTAATGCTAGAAGTTCAAAGTGTTTGGTGCAGTGTTAGATGTTGATCTGAAGATTGTGTGTATGAGGTTCTTTGTGTGCATTAGTTCATTTTTGATGTCAGCTGGACTGTTTTTCTGAGCTTTATGTTGAGAAACAGAACTGTTTGAAGAGTACTGAAAAAGTGAACTTGGCATTAAGAAATCTTACACTAATTGTTATAAAGTTGAATGTTTGAAAAATGCTTGATTCAGGTGAAAGTTACAGACCTGAACTGCAAAACTTCCAGACCTTGAGAAAAGTTCCATCATGTAATGTTGCCCTTAGAATTATTATCTTAAACTCCATCTGCATACACACAGCAATGAGAAGCAATATTAATGTGACCAATAAGAAATCATGTAAACTAATGTTCATTATGATGGATAGACAACTCTGGCAAATTTCATATGTCTGCTTATTGATTTTACATCATACAACAGTACTACAAAATGCTTTTTTTAAATCATAAAAAGAATCAATCCTAAAATCTACAACACATCAGCATAGTTTGCAAAGCTGTGATGTAAAGTACATACAATTTGTGATATAAAAACAGTGGTGCCTTTCTTTAAGGTGAACTGCTTCAACAGACCCCACAGAGGCAGGTCTTTTTTTATGGGGGGCACAGTGAATAAGTTGCAGTGGCTCATGGGTCAAGGTAAATACCAAGCCATTGAGAGTGATTCATGATATGGTGACACATTTCATAATGCTTTCCTTCAATCTATCCTTGCAACAGAGATTCAGTTGTCTATAGATTGCATTTTGAAGGTGCCTTCAACATTCTTCACTTGTCCCCCCGGTGTGTTTTTTTTTTTTTTTCCTCACTGCTGATATTTTTTTCTTTATTCTCAAAGCCAACTAATACCTTCTCTCTTTGAAAGAAAGGGCTGTCAAAGTTTCAGGTCATGTTATCCTCTCTTGATGAATTTCAATGCTCTACGCTAAGTATATGGCATGCAAAAGAGGGATTGTGTGGGCGTAGGGAGAGATGGAGGAGAGACATGAGTTTAAGGGACTCTTTGGAGACGACTCAGAGAGATGAATCCTTTATTGCACTATTAGGCACAAGAAAGAGAGAAAGATCGTGTGTTTAGTGTGTGAGCGGGAGAGAGAGAGAGAGAGAGGCGACTCAATCATCAAATAATCATACACTTCTCCCAGGCAGTTGATGAGGGAATGTAAGCCTCTGCTATCTTTGCTACCCCATACCAACCCTCTGCTTTCCATACAGGAGTGGTAGATAATTAAAAGATAGACTGATAGCACCAGAGAGCAAGAGGGCCACTGCGACCTCATCTCCCTCCTCTCCCACTCTGACATAATTAAAATAGAGACTTTAAGAAAGTCTTTACTGGATTCGTCTAACTGCAGTTTTTTTTTTTTACCCCTCTCTTTTCAAGCGTAGTCACTCCATCAACAAAAATCATTTTCAGACGTAATGACTCGGCTTAAAGACTGAAAATAAGACCTGTTAAAGACAGGGGATATTTTATGGGTGCAATCATGGAAGCAGTTTAATTGCTTCAGGCTGAGAATATAGAGGTTGACTGTGTTATCTTGGTCGTAGTATAACCAAAGTAAACTCCTCGAGGGAGTTACTTATTATACTAATTATGGCTTCTATAATTTGTATTTCTCTTACTTTGGAGCAGATACTGTGTGTGTTTACATGCCGCCTCATAAAAGTATGATTCTTCTGGGTAATAGCCGATCATAGCATGGCATAAAGTTGTGTAAATAATGAACAAGTCTGTTTCAGGGGAAAAAAAAAAAAAAAAACTGTGTTGCCTTTGGGTTACACAGGGTTCACCCTCAATATATCTGTCTCGTCTGCTGTGCTGTCATGGCCCTGGAAGGTCTATTGAGTTTCAAGTGAGGCTTTTCTGCAAGATGTTCCATTAAAGTTTGTCTGTTTTGTGTTTGTGCCTTTGAGATTGAAAGAGCTTTAAATCAAATTAGATCAAACGGGGGGGGATCTTGTGGGTTTAGTGAGGCCGACTGTTGGCTGATTGTATTGTTTGTTTGTTCAAATGCTCAAAATGTTTACATTATATTTACTATTGCCTGACAATTGACCGCTTAAGGTCAATGCCAATTTTGTCTGACTTTGACAGTGGAAGTTTGCAGTTTCCATCCTGTCACCTTTAACCTGTCTGTGTTTATTTCTTTAAACTATAATCTAGCAGTGTAATATGATTGTAACTGATTCTGGTGCAAATATTTTTCTTTTGAGGCAAAAGTAAACAGGTGTGGTAAATACAGCTACTATATTCATGTAAAGTAGTTGAAAGCGGTGCAAACCAACCTTCATGACCTATAACATGTACCAGAACAGCAACAACTTCCATCCATCCTGAAAGGGCCCCAGCAAGCGGAAAACACCAATTATACTTACGTCAGTGCCATGATTTTGACTTTATCATCACTTAGTAAGAGAAGGGCAAACTCCATCTGTTGGTATCAAGGGTGTGGTACGACAGAAAGCTCAAGAACAGCCTCTAAATAGACGCTGAGGTAAAATTGCTGAGTCGGCGTCTTTTCGCGAGGTCAATAATTAACTTTGAAACTGATCTTCTAAGTCAACACAGATAAGGAGTCCTTAAGGTGCACTAAAAACATGCAAATTTTAAAATCTGCATTTCCTAGACAACTGCACAAAGTCCATATGCTGATGAAGCTCTGAACTACAATTTAACTAAAGAGCTTGAGGTGTGACTTTTTGTCATCATTGCCGAGTAGCTTTAGATGCTTAAACGGAACAAATTTTAACCAGATGGCAAATCAGAAAACGTTTATGTGACTCATTTGTAAAGCCACAGTAGGGTCCTTTCCGTTTTATTGTTTACTTTGAGGTCTTATTGTTTGGATTCACAGTATTTCACAGTAAATTTGGGGGAAATATTGTTCTTTTGAATATTTTATTTGTTTCTGTGTTGGAGACAATAACTGTAGCTACATCAGCTCCACCATGACAACACATTTACTTCTCCTTTCTTCTCTTCTGATCTCCTCTTCTTTTGTTCTGAGCCCTCCAACGACCCCTGATAACCTCGTCCACCTCTTTTCAGCCTCAGAGATAGACAGATCAATTTTGTCTGAAACTCAGCTCTGCCCGTGTGTTTCTGAGTACCTTCATAGCTCCTCTTCCCTATCCTGTCATCCTGCTACCATTCCCAGTGTACCTCATCGTAATCCCTCTCCGTCTCTCTGACTCTCATTCGTTCACTCTGCTTATTTTTCACTCTCTTTTTCTCTCTTTCAGCGTACAGCCTCTGCTAGCCTTACAGGGTGTGTGTGTGTGTGTGTGTGTGAGTATGAGAGTGTGTGACACAGAGAGAGAGAGAGAGAGCTGCTAGAGATTTTCTAAATCCCAGGTAAGAGCAAAGCTTTTCTGCGGGAGAATTTCATTTCAACACCTCTCATCTTGCACAGAGCGCAGGAGGATAGGAGTCTCCCAGTTATGAATCCAATAACCATTGTGTGTGTGTGCCTGTGTGTGTGCCTGCGTGTGTGTGCATGTGTGTGTGTGCGTGTGGGGGCTAGACTGTGGCCTGTTTACAGGATTGGGGGTTACTCCCATAAACTCAATGTGAAGGTCGAGGAAGAGAAAAGAAAGAAGGGAGGCAGAGACACGAATGGAGAGAAAAAGAATGGCATGTTTCTGTGTGTGTATGTGTTTTCATGTGTGTGTGTGTTTTGCCATTGCATGAACAAGTGTGCATTTGTGAATGACGGGGGTCAAAGAATGAGTGTGTAGTGGGGGCAAGTCAAGGTGGCAGCGTGACACACAAGCAAATACTTACTGTCTATATGTTAATAGGCTTGTATTGACACATAAGCAAGCATGCTCCTACGCACACATTTGTATACACACACATATGCACGCTGCAGCTGAGTGGGAAAGAGTGTATTGAGTTAGAGAGCTGAGGTCAGCTCTAAATCATTACAGGTCACCATGGCAGGCATAGCTACCAGATTAGATTAAATTCTAGCTGATAGACCCAGCCAAGCACATTAAAACACACACACAAACACACACACATGCGCACACACACAGTCACACAGTTGTGCATGGAATAAACACAAAAGTGGATACCCCAGCACATTAATCACAGAGCGCCTGGGTGTAATGTGCTGTGATGTAGCTTTGGTTTCTTGTACACAGAGCGAAGCAGCTCCCTGACCTCTGAACAGTAAACAGCCATACAGCAGATAAAAGCAGTCCCAGTGGACAAGACTGTTGGGAAACTGGCCTATTAGGAAGTTCAAGAGACTGATTTGATTAAAGCAGCCTGAGACGGGTCATTGTACCAGTCCTCTGGCTCCAGAAGCTCTCACCACGAGGATGACATGCACCAGGCTGAGCCATACTCATTTGTGCCTCACACTCTGGGAAATAGGACTCTTTTGTTGAGGATATTTGTGTGTATGTGTGTGGCAGTTAGAAGGAAGAGAGGATGAAATGAGTAGGGGGAGCATTTGCTGTTTATCTGCACGGCGTTTCTGCTTTCAAGCAGGAGAACACCACCATAAAGCTCCACTGGTGGGCTATATGTTACTGCAAGTGAAGATGGGGTCCTATATCTCTCTCTCTTGGCATCGCCTGCACTTCTTTTTCTGCGAAAAGGAACAATAGAATGAAAGATTAAGAATCCCCCACCCTCGCTTGCCCATGTCTTTCCCCTCTCCCTCCCCTCTCTATCTCATTCTGCCCCAGCAGCACGCCTATCTCTTTCTGTTAGGTGATGTATGTCTGACCTTCAGTGGGGAATTTGCCATTTGCTGCCAAGTGGATCTTTAACTGCTTCCATGATTCACATGACCTCACTTCCTCTGACCCTGCTAGGTGCTGCTCGGTGTGGCTGGCAGCCAAGAGCAGAGGGGCACCGAGCCAGGCCAGATAAGGGCTTCTCCAAATCAGCTTGGACTGCTATGATAGCTCCCCTCCCTTTCCACTGTATCTCCACTCTTCTTTGCCTCCATCCTCTTCTACTTCTCCTCCTCTACGATTATTGATGTCAGGAGGGTGGAGCCTCTGCTCTCTATAACACCATATTTAATTTTAACTGTCACTGCTTTGAAGCACAATAACTGTGGATGAGAGGACTCTTGAGTGTGCTCCTGTGTTTGACAAAAATTGGCTGTGCACAGTGTGTTTCCCATTGTACTCTGGTACGAACCAGAGACCCCATCAACAGACCTTATCTATTATTTACACAGCACCACTGATATTCCAATAAATAAACTAGCTGCCAGTCCAAACAACTTTCTACTGTCACAAACAAGAGAAACATATTCATATGCTTTCTGGCACCCAGACACAGCGGTATCTTTTGATCCAGTGAATGGCTTTTAAAAAAGGCTTCACAATGCCAAACGAGTATGGGGTGGATGAGGGCGGTAAAAGTTCATAGCACACATGCAGTCACTTACAAAAACAAATAACGGAAGGAGAGAAATGCACTAAAAACGCCAGGAGACTGATGGACTCATGTCCGTACAAACACTTGAGAATGATGTCATTCATTCTGGACGGGGGGGGGGGGGGGGGGGTGTATTCCTGAGCTAAACTCTGAGGGACATTACTTTCATCTGCACGGCACAAAATATGCTGATTAGCTTCCAGGGAGCAAGCCAAGGGAGGAGAGAGGGCTGCAGAGGGGAAAGGGGGCAAAAGTGGAGGAAGATTTTTAGATATGTAGAATGAGTTGCTGTCAAAGTGCATTAAAGCTACATCTTGAATCTCTTCGCCACTGGAATGGAGCAGAGTGAGTTTGAGTGAATGCATGCAAAATATAGACACAAACACACACAGAGGCCAAACTAAAAAAGAAGTGTGCACAGACTTCTGAATACACACTTTCCTCTGCATATGTACAAGTGAAAGATGCAGACTCATTAATAGTGTTAGCTCAGCATCGCACCTTAATAATCTCCATCTTTCTTGGTGCATCTGCCTCTGACATAGTTTCGCTTTAACTGCAGGGGCCAGCAGAGTTCACGTCAGGACAGAGCATAACTCACACCTTGCCCATGTATCAAAGACATATCAGAGCACTTTACCAGAGGGTGACTAATTGACCACCGCCCTGGAGATCGAGTCCACAGTCGAAGTCGGGTTGTCAGCTCTGACGCCTGGCCCTCGTCCTATTTTTTACCCTCGTCTCCTCTCTGCTTTATGCTAACAGAGGCGTATTCAGGGCTGCAGCCAATCCACTCCCATTCTTCTTCATTCTGTCTCAATGGACCCCTCCGACCAGATTTGACCAGCCTCTTATTTCCTTTTCCCTCTCCTTACACAGTGAGCCTGCACCTGTACTGCTCAACCATGAAACCAAAACTAAATATAAATCATCCTTTCTCTTACTCTGTCATTCTGAAAGCCCCTCCACACTCTTACATTTGTTCTCTTTATTTTTTTCCTTTATTCTTCTCTCTCCCTCTCTCTCTCTCATAGTCTCTCTTTCTTGCTCTCCACCTTACACAAACACAACTCTAATAAATTGTGGCACTGGTAATTACACAGAACCCACCGGTAAATTTCACTTCCATTTACATTTAGATTACAGAATATTTCATTCCTATCAATCTGCAGTGCAAGACCAATGTGTGGATGACTTCGCCCATATGCAGACGCAACTGTTCATGGCATTTTTATATTCTCACTGGTGCATGCACAGAGACACAGACGCACACACACACACACATTTGCGGGAATAAGTGAGAGCACATATGCTTTCCTTCAAATACACACACACGCACAATCTGTGCAAACACATGGGAGAGTACACACACACATGCAGGTGGCATGCACTCATGCTAAGAGAGATACGCACTCACACAATCACTCCAAGCAATAAATCTTAATGTTCACCAGCATATATGAACAAATGCTCATATCAAGGTGGTAAATCCTGACTTCACAGCTTACATGTTTATATATGCAAACACATGTGTGAACACATGCAAAGCCACTCAGGAATGATGGAATCTGAAAGTCATGTGATGGCTCAGGTGTGTTTTGTACATGATATGATTGTGGTTTTAAAGAATGAGTTAATTTACCTCTTGAACTCTGCATTATCAGTATTTATCAGATGAAAGTAATCGCCTAATCGCCACGGTCCGGTTTATATGAACGGTTGAGAAAACTCATTGTTAGAATATTTATCTCCCCTCATGCTTTCACCGCATTCTTTGCATTGTATTTTCACAGTAATGCCATGGAGAGTTTTCTTGTCCCACACACAGGCACACACACACACAGGCACACACAAACACACTAATTTTCACAAACTTCTCGACTTCTGGATTATAGTACATTCAGATGCAATCTCATTCACTGTGCATAAAAGACAGCAATATGAGCCCAAAACCTAATATTTCAGCGGTTTATAAGGAGAGCGGGGAGGGAAAAAGAGCCAGAGGCAGCAACTGGGGAAAACAGATACCACCAAGACTTTGCCTTCTCTCTCTCTCTCTCTCTCTCTCTCTCTCTCCCACTCTCTCTTTTTTTCTTTCTGTGTGTCTCGCCGTCTGTCTCTCGCTCTGACTCTCCCACCCCCACACACACACCCTCCTCTCAGTATATTACTGCATCATATCTAACAGTAATGAGTGCACCACGGGCAGGGAGATAGCAAGGGAGAGGGGAGGTACTTCAGGGAATTAGAGTGTTTAAAATATACACAACAGTTTTCCTCTTGTGGTTGATCAGTGCAAATACCCTCAACCCCCACCAACCCCTCTGTGCACATACACCCAGTAACAACCTGGAGATACTGAATCACACTGACACATGACACACCTACATGCTGTGTGCTTTGGGGTCTCTGAGATTCGAGGAATGCTATTAACAAATGCAAAGGACCCCCTGCTCTAATCACTACTGAGGAGCTGTAAGTGACTGTGCCATTGTTTTTTGCATTACCTGATTGTTCAGGATACACTCATTACTGCCATTGTTTCGCTCGCAGTGGCACTTCAGGACAGAGAAAATACATTACCAAGCAGTGCTTAAGTGTATGAGACATTAACTAAAGCTTTTGCCAGAAGATAGTATGGGAGGTAATTTCCTGAGTGAAATTGGGTTTCTTTTTCTTGTGATAGGGGAGTGTATTCCCAGGCAGTAAAGTGGTACAAAGACGATGTTTTTGTCACCGACACAGGACGTATTTGAGTGTCTGTATAGCTGTTCATATATGTATGTGTAGGTGTCCGGATGTGTACAAGAGTGTGCTGATGGTTCCTCCACCCAGGCAGCTTTATTGATATTAGGGACTTGTGCTGATATGATCAGCTGAGGTTCAGGCCAGGGGCGGCAGGAGGAAATTGGAGCGGCCGGGTGATGTTAGAGTTTAGACTGCAGAGCAGCGGGAAATCAACAACCTGATAATGCCAGGCACTGGGATGGATCAGCATCAGGACAGCGTAAACAGCCAAACACTTACATACACATACAAGCACACACACTGTTGACACTCAGGGTTACAATGAACTAGCAGGAGATCCTTGAAATCTTAACAGAAAGCAAATCAGTGAAGAGAGTGGAGTCTGAATGAGAAAAAAACCCTGCTGTACTCATGTAGGAGCATGCAGACTCACATGACAATACTTAATCAGCACCTTGTGGCCCTAGCTAATGTTTTAAATTCACAAAATTATGAATAAAACTAAATCCACCCACAGAAAAAGGGGTACCAAATTTTTAAATGATATATACTTTTTTATTATTTGGATGTTTAATCATTTGTCATTGAATTTTTCAGCTATTAGATTGGATTTTTCTTTTTTCTTTCCTGTAAAAACCATGTATTGCCAACTTTTCATCGGTTAAGAGCGGCGTTTGCAGTAAGAATTTTTTTTTTTCAGATGATTCAATGGGCCCTGAAATGGCCTTGATATGGACAAGCACGGTGTTCAATGGGTATAAATCTGCACAGTGTCAGGAACAAAATTCTGAAAAAGGAAAACTGTTTATTTTTACTGATAACAAAATTAAGTCGAATACAAATGCATTTTTTTTTTTTAAATAATACCAGAATCAGCCTTAAATAATCTACCAATGTGAAATGTAACATAATCTGCTTGTGGGTTTTTTCTGCTTTGCCTGTATATTTCTGTTCATGTGTAGGAGGCATCCAGAGTGTCAGAGGTGTGTCTGAAGGCTGAATCAACTTCTCCTGATTGCTCCTCCTGATTGCAATATAAGAAGGCTGGATGAATCAGTTCTGATTCTCTTTCTTTCCACACTGTTTTTTTTTATTTTATGGTGTTTGGGGTTTTATAAGGTTTGTTGAGTCAACTTGCAATCACTAAACAACCATTAATACTTATTTATAAGTTAAATTATTACATATGCGGTCTATGGTTCAAGATGTAATTCCACAAGACATAATAATACATTACATTTCATTAGTTCTTATGGACCCTTTTTAAAATCATACCAGTTGCACAGAGATATGTGATGATAATTGTTGAGATTCTTAAGATTTGTAATGTACAAATGTAACTTAGTATCTTGAAATTTCTCCACCAGACTTTATACACTTTAACATGAGTTTTCCAAGCCAACATCTACCTCAAAAAGAGTCAAGGAGACTCAGCTTCAAGCTTTGCTTCAGATGGATTTTTAAAATAAAGTTCCTCTATGAAAAAAACCAAGGTTTTCTCTCTGCCTGAAAATGACTACTCTCCTTTTCTTTATTATGTCGACTGAATCACTTGAATCAGTCCAACAAAAAAGCAGTTGGTTGTTGGGGATGAGATTCTGAGAAAACTGTGAATTTACAGATTGTGTGAGCACAGACACAACAATCCACATGTTGTACACACTTGCTCAGTGGCGGGACAAGCTCTGAAATGTTTTCTATATATTTTTCTATCTGTCTCACAACATCACACATAGCTATATTACACCGTACACTCCATCAACCAGTGAAGCACTGGGGAAATCCATCACAGCCTTATGCCTGTCCACTGTCTCCTGAGAAACCACAGAGGGTCACCATGCTAGTTTATACAAACATGCTAATGCAAGTGTGAGTGTGTGCTGACAAACATTTGTGTGTGTGTGTGTGTATGTGTGTGCCATGCATCATAGAGGAGGAGGGCATAAGTCCATTAAAAGGATCATATATGAGGAGTACATACAAACAGATCCAATGCTTCATTCTCTCTGTGTGGGAGCTGCAGATTCCCCCGAGGAACAAACCTCTCATGTGGGCATACAGATAAAAACAGCACCATCACACGCTCCCTCAGTCATAACAGATCAAAACCAAAATGCAACATTGCCTTGAAAAAGCATTGCTCTGAGGCTAGTTCACGTAGTGAGGCGGGCATCTACAAAGGGCTTTGGTTAGAGAGGGTTGAGAGGTGACAGGAACCTGGCCTGGAGGGCTGGACAGCAGCCTGGTAAAGAGTGGGAAAAGGCTGCAGAATGAAAGAATGAGTAGGCTGCAGAAGAGCAACAGTTTGACAAAGAGTAGGAGGCTGTCGAGAATAATATTTTCACGAAAGCTGCAAAAGTACAAGGATCATTCGTGTTTGTATTAAAACTGTTTAGAGGTTCAATTGCCTCAGAGGCCTTAATGGAAACCAGAAGAAAAAAAAAAGTTCTCTGTTGTTGTTTGTTTGTTTTTGGCAAGGTGTCCTTTGGGTGTTTCTTGAATAAAAAGATGTGATAAAGAAAGTTTTGTTAGGGTCCCTTTCTTTCTGTGCATCAAAACAACAGCAGCACCCTGGTTTCATGTTATTTTGATTGAGCCACTGAAGGCAGATATTTAAAGACCCTAAAGCTAACCTGATAGCTGCACTAAATCTAAACAGTGTTGGAGTGGGAGAATAAGTAGCCTGTCAGAGGAAGATATTTTCTTTGAAACATCTACACTGACAGCTGTCCTGGCTTAAATAAAGCTTGAACTTGATAACAAAATAAAAAGTTGTGCTTATCGTTTTCGTGGCTGCATATATCGGAGAGCAAAGTGGACTCTCTTGGACGCTGTGGCTTGTCCCCTCCGTGTCCTTCTACCTCGTGTTTACTTCTAAAAAAAAAAAAAAACCCGAGCTGTCTGCAGCGTTTAGTGTTGACGCGGAGCACAAAAGGCACCCTAATCTCGGGCTGAATATGCATGACGCGCCGCGCTGGAGAGCGCTCGGCTCCGGGTGCTCCCAGTTGGATCGTTTCAGCACCGCGTTGGTGAACAGCGCCACGCCGCTGAGACAGCCGGGCTCAGCTGCAGCGAGTTCCGCGCTGCTCTTTGACGGCACCCGGCGCAGTTTTGACAGAGCCGAGCCCGGAGAAAGAGCCTTTTATCTGTAATCAAATCATTACCCCCGAGGCTGCCACTGAATGAGGGTTCCTTTCCCCCCCTGACGATACCGACCTTGTAAAAAGCATGGCGCTTTTTACTTTGATGCTCTCAAAAAGAAAAAGAAAAAGAGAGATGAGGGTGAGATTGGAGCAGTTAGACACGGGGGGGGCTGACACAAACATATTGTCGGTGCCTCGTTTGCAGGTATTCTTAAATCACAGAGGCCCACACCTCAAAATAAAGTTTATCCTCTTCCCTTCTCGTGGCGCACAGAAATGAGAAAAGAAAAGAAGAAAGTGTAAGAAAAGAGGGATGGATGGAGAGGTGGAGGAGGAAAGATGGAGGGGTGGATGGGTGGCGGGGTGTTGGTGGGGGGGTGCACTTCAATTTTGAGTTACTCAAGCACAGCGTGGACAGAAATGATCCCCCCTATCCCAGACCCACGCACGGGCACGGGCTGCATATTATAGGCTACGGCAGACAGAAATCCGCTCCGGTGCAGCCCCCCAGAAGAGAGGCAGACACACACTTATACAGAGAGAGAGAGAGAGAGAGAGAGCGAGACAGAGAGAGGGAGAGAGAGTTTCTTCCTTGAGAAAGAATCTGAACCACTTCAGCCTGTCTTCGCTGGAACCCGATAATAACTACAGGACTGCTCTGGATGAATTTGCCGTCTCCTTCATCTCGAACCGCGGAATTTCATTCACAAGATGGGTGATTTTAAACCTGGTGCCAATCAATAGAGCAGCGGGGGAGAAAGAGGGATCAGATGCCTTCCCTTTCTTTTCCCCCTCGACGTGTGCGTGAAGCGGAGGTGCACCTGCAAGAGTCTCTGCCTCCCTTTTCTTTACTGAGGACCCCAGTTGGGTTGTGATGTTGCTGCTTCTTGGCTGAGGCTGCATGCACTTTCTACAGTGGGCTGTAAAAAAAGGCAGAAAAAGAGAGAAAGAGGTAGAGAGAGAGGGTAAGCAACAGAGAGTGCGTGTGTGTGTGTTTGTGTGTTTGTATGTGTGTGCGTGAAACAGAGACTGGATGGATTCCTCTCTTCCTCTGGCACTCCACAGGCGCTCATTCATTTATTTAAGCCCGACCGACGACAGCATGCCAAGCGCAGACTCCAGCGGCAGAGCTCGGTCAGTATAACATCCCCGTCGTCTCTGAGTCTCATTTCTCTCTCAGTCTGACTCTTTTTTGTTTGTAGTTCTCTTCACGCACTCATCACACAGATGCATTCTCTTCTGTCTCTGTTTTTTTAAATGCAGGCACAGACTTCCCAACAGAGGACAGGAGTGAGACGCCTTCCGCCGCACCGGCCCGTTCGCGCACCTGCGCAACATTCGTGCGGGATCCTACTTTGGCGGCCTCCGGGACACCGTCGTCACCCAGGACCCGACGAAGAGAAAACCTCCGTAGGGTAAATGGGCCCAAAGCCCCGCGAGGCCCCTGGGATGGCGTGCAGCGCGTGTTATTACCTGGTTATCAGCTCCACACACCTGAGCAATGGACACTTTCGGCGCGTCAAGGGAGTCTTCAGAGGACCGCTTTGTCCAGCGGCAACCAGTGATTCACCGGTAAGCGAGGATGCAGGTCTTAATAGATTTCCCAAAGGTGTGTTCCTGTGTTTGTTTGTTTTCTAAATACATAGTTTAAGTAATTGAGCTTGTAAAAGAGTCTATTTCAGCCACTTTTCTTCTTCATTTCTTGGGGCTAGTTCATTAAAAAGGTTAGGAAATTAGTGTTGTCATAGTAAGCTCTTCACAAGTATAAAGAGACAAAAAAAAGTGTGTAAACAGTGTGGGCAGGATAAAAGACAACAGTAGCTTAGCAGACCCAGTGGCACTGTCATCTACTGAGGAGGTGGATGACACAGGAGGATATTTTTACAAGGGATGATCTTTTTCTCTTCGTGAGCCATAAAGAAGTGATTTTTGTTGGTAGAAGACACTAGATGGGAATATTTGAAACAGGAGAAATTAGGTATGCAACCATGAAGCCATTGTCCCTCTCTGCCTCCTTCTCTCTCTCTCTCTCTCTCTCTTAGGGCTATGGGAATTAAACGAATCAAATTACATTAGTGCTTCTGAGTGCTTTCAGGAGGAGATGAGTTGCCCGGCCGAAAATAGCACTAATTACCTGGGGAGTATTTTTTAGGTGTGTGTTGGTCTGTGTGTGTCTGGGAGTGTGTTGATGAGCATGTGAGTGTGTGACCTGCCCGGCCTGGTAGGGTAACTCTCTGACCTTTTCCTGGTGCCGGTGATCCCTTTGAGCCATCAAACTGGCATTTAGTTGCAAACTGTCCCTCTGTCTGTGTGCACTTGCTGACTGTGTCATGTTTTTTTTTCTTCTTTTTTGTCGTGTGTCTGTGTTTGCGTTTGTGTGTGTGTGCACTTGCAGGGATGAAGAAAGAGTGTGTAAAATTGATTGAAACAAAGTAGAGAGGAAAACAAGGAAAATGAAAGTGAATATAATATGTACATGATGTTTTGGACTGTGAATTAAGGTGTGTGTGTGTGTGTGTGTGTGTGTGTGTGCATGCTGTAGATTCAGGAGCCGCTTTGAGGGTCTCCGGTAATCACACATTATTCATGAGCTCTTAATGTGAGACGAGACAAACTGGCGGAGCTGATGACAAGTTTGATGAGAAAGGAGGAAAGGAGCAGCTGGTATGTGTGTATGAGTGCGAGCGCATGTGTGTTCGTACTGAAGTCATTACCAGTCTGTCATGTTCGGCCCGCACTCACTATGTGATGGGAATGAGCGAACAGTGTTGAGCATACACACTCTGAGCTGCAGGGATGCAAAGAATCACATTCAGGAATTTACTTGCAAACTTCTGTACAAACTGCACAAATGCATGCACACACACACACACACACACACACACACTTAAAGATACATTATCTAACCACCAGCAGATAATTACTCACTACACGTATGACATGCATATATCTCAGTTTCTGCAAATTAGGGCTCCCCGGTAAAGTTTGCTGATTTGAATCATCTGTCTCAGAGCCCATTGATCTGCTTGTAGAAGCAACAAAAGCTCACTTTTTAAAGCCTCTCCAACAAGTTTGGTCTCCTTCTGATAAATGAGTCTTATTTCTCTTTGAGTCTAATTTGGATGTAATTCAATAACTACATTAAGCATATCTACAGTTTAAGACTAATGGATGCATTTGCCTTTTTTTTTCAAACTGGCGAGTTTCTGTTCATTTAAGGATGTGACAGAAATGAAATTGAGGAGGCCTGATGCTTGTTTGAGATGGGGAGTCCATTTAAATTTACAAGGTCTTTTTGTCAGAAGTTGGCACTAAATTTAGCGTTAAAATTAATGGTTGATTAATGGACTTTCTAACTGAAAGAAAATCAGTTAGCTACAGTTTTGTCATTTAGTTGAAGGCCTTTGATTGAGTTTATTCTTACCATTGTAGAATAATGTTTTTTTTAAGTTTTTGACTATTGGTCAGAAAAAACAAAAAATTTGAAAATCTCACTTAGAACACTGGGAACTTGTGATGGGTACCATTCATAACTTTTTAAATACTATGGACAAAATAATTTAATGCAATTAGTTGCACCTCTGTGATTCACAGGTTTGCTTAGTTGTGCTTTGATTAAATATTTACAGATTCAAAAGAGGCAGCTTTCATCTTTACACTGTATTTTATGTAGGTAAAGCAATGTGGCTTTGCATGCATTTCCAGAATAAAGGTAACTTAAAAAGTCCTGTTTTTCTATGAAAAAATTCAAAACTCTTGTATGTTGTTGCCAAACACTAATGATGGTTCATAAACAGAATGTAATCTGTTACAAGCCAGGACAGTTTGAAAGCCCTTTCTTGTTATAGTGCACTCAAGTGTTTGTCAGACTGTTTGTAAGACTGTAAAACTGCATTTACTTATCCAAATCAATGTTATCCTCAACTCTAGTTTTGCAGTCGCAATAGCCTTTTGTCACAGCAGAAATTGTGACTTGTGAAAGCCAGAAAAGCACAGGAGTTACTTAAAACATCAGCAGCGGCTCCGTCCTGTTTAAATGTCCCAGTCAGCCATGACAGTGTGACTGCAGTCCGGCATGAACAACAGCAGGACCCTGAAACTGAAGCAGCTAATCAGTCATTTTATAATTTACACCTTGGCTTTTTGCACTGTAACACATCTTCAATAAAAAATGACTTGTAATATTGAATGGTCAAAGCTTAGGTCAGATCTAATGTTAAACATTCAGAGACTGTACAGCCGCATTTCAAATAACTGTTCAAATATCATCGGAAAGTTAAAATGTAACAAAAAAAAAACAAAACATTTAATTTCAAACCATGAGCAGTAGAGGCTTAATAGGAATGTTTCCATTCAAGCCATCACCCTGCTGAACTGTCTTTACGCAAAACATTATATCTGCTAGAGCTTCAGGGTCTCACAAGTTTAGATTTAGTTGACCTTTACGAGGCCAGCTGAAGAAGAAGTTCATATTATGTTCAATACATTTTATTCTCTCAAGCTGGAGGCTTAGAGTAGGCGTCATTCACAGTTGTAGAGACATAATGTTCCTCCACATCTATGTCCTATCTAGACCAGATACATCTGCATGTGGAAAGTCTTACGTGTTGAAAAAATGCTGGCTAAGTGGACATGGAAGGTCAAAAAATAAAAAAGAGGTGCTTTCAGATTTATCCATATTAGCTTAGACGTGGCCAAATTTATAGACCTGTCAGCATGATAAACAGGCAGTGGTCAAGTAGTTCCATATGACCTCTCGGGTTCGGTGAAACAAAGTCCTCCAGCCAGAAGCCGGTGAGTTCACTGCATCCCTTCAAGACATGCTGAGCAACGCCTTTTGCTCGTGTCCATTCCGCTATAGGCGATGCCCTGCCAGCCAGCACAACAGCTAGCTGCCCTTTGATTTAGCTTAGATCAGTGGAGTACAAAGGATTTTACAAGTAGGATTTGTCAGGGGTAACTTCTTCTGTCTTCACTTTGATAAGGCACTGCAGCATTAAGAAAACACTGGGCGCCTATGAGGGTTAAAGAACAGCTGTCTCGACACAGAGGCCCCCAATTCTTCCACAACAAATCCTCCCGTGTTTGTAAGAGTTCTCTGCTTTGTTGTTTAGTCAGCGTCCCTATGGAGTGCGGCGGTATGTCTAGATTAGGATTTTCCTCATTACTACTTTATCATCACTAATTAGTCATTGTAATAGGTCTCTCGGATGTGTCTAAATTTTGGTTCCTGTATGTATATTAGTGCTAATCACCAGCGGTGAGTCATTCTTCAAACTCTCATTAACACTTCAAAGAATAGAGAATAGAGGGAGGACAGAAGGAGAGGTGTAGCAACAGAAAGGTGTGTGCAAAGAGGACAAATACATCCTTAATTTATGCTTTAATTTAAATGGATCCAAATCGATACACACCATCCGTTTCTTTTGCTGTCTGGTGTCCGAAAAAAGTCTGTTCCCTCCGTCTCCCAGTTTTCCCTCAGAAACCTATCCTCTGTTGAATATTATAACCGTGTGTGTGTGCATACTTAGCTGCTCATCCGCAGAAGACCACTTTGATGTATATTTCACTGCCATTGCAGAAAAACAGATGAGTCGTCGGCTATACAGCACAGTGTCAAAGCGAGTGCAAATTTGGCGTTTGTGTCTGTATGTGTGTGTGTGTGTGTGTGTGTGTGTGTGTGTGTGTGTGTGTGCGCGTTTGCACCCTTGTGTTTTTATTGATTCCGCAGGGAGCTGAACAGTGTTTATGTAAATGAGGTGGCATTTAAACATATGCCCCAAACAATTATCTTGAAACAAGTATTTAGCAGCACAAAAACACGGCCGTGTTCGGCATGAGTCAAGTACTTAGCTTCAAATACGAAAGCCATCATGGGGAGGACAGAGGTGAGATGATCCAACTGCTCTGCCATTTGGCGTGCCAGTTTGCTCATGGCTGTAAACACGATACCCAGGATTCTTTGTGAACTTTTAATGATCATGATAATAACAATGATACAGGCTCAGTATCAAAGAACACCCATGGGATGATTAAGCCGGAAAAAGCATCTTAACATTTATGAAGTTCAACAAATGTCAGAAAGAAAGAGATTAGCTAAATGTGAGTTGAAGATAAAAAGATGTTTGCTTAAAAGTGGCCATAGAGTTGTCGAGCCTTATGTCGTTAGAAGGGCTATTTCAGAGTCAGTGCCCCTAATGCTGCAGTCACTCACATTCATAAAGCGTAATGTTAATGCAGACAAACACACACACGGGCACGCACACACACACACACACACACACCAACTCAGCCATCAGGCCCTTGAGGAGCAGTTTGAGAGTGAGCAGGTGAGTGCTGCTGAATACTAAAGTCCTGTATGACTGGACCATTCCTGCTGACCGCTGCAAAGTGCTCCCACTGATCACCGCTAATGTCCTCCATCACAGTTTACACTCAACACTCCGGAGAGAGTGCGTGCGCGGGTGTGTGTTGGGGAGAAAGGTGGATAATTGGGACAGATGGGTGAGATAGGATGAAGAGAAAGAGGAGAGAGAGGGGAAGAGCAAGACAGTTGGCATCGATTTTAACACTCTCTCAAGCCTTTATTGACATTTCATTTAGCTAATGAATTCATTAGTGCTTCATAGCATAATAACCTCTACTTGATAACCAGGATGGTTCCCCAGAGGAAATGTGGTGTCTTTTTATTCTGTTGCCTCGGTATTTTTTTTGAGATTTCCAAACTCATTCTCAGCTTTGTTTGATTTTTCTTTTTTTCGCCTCCACCTCTGTTTCTTTCTCTTTTACCTGGCGAATTTCCTGCCTGCTTGTTTGTGCTGCATTGTGTAACTTGTAAATGAACCCATTGTTTGAGGTGACATAACCTGCCAGTCTCTGAACAACAGCGCAGCACGCCTTCAGGAAAGAAAGGGGGAAAAAGAGGGAGCTATACAAGCGCATTCATTTCTTCCTATGTATAGGTGTCTTTGTGCATCTGCTCGAGTTCGCTTGGCTGCCTTTGTGATGCTTGTTCACCTCTGAAGATGCAGATGATGTTCAGTCAATTTACTGACGACTGACTTCTTCTGACTTCTTTATGTGTGTCTCTTTGACCTGCTGCTTACTGGAAGCATAAGCATGCACAAAAGTCACAAACAAACACACACACAAACAACCTTGACTTGAATGCATGAATTGAGGGACCATTTAAACTTATACAAAGACTATTTTTCAATAACAGAGAGGACGTTTCACCCGGAGGACTTAAGTTCGCACACATTTACAACCCTCCATTTGGACTGAAATTTCTGTCAGACCTGAGATGCTGGTTTATGAATTGGAAGGATTTATTTATTCGTGTTTGGGTCTGATGTTTGACAGGTAAAATCTGCTCTTGCAGCATAACTGTATGGTTGTCTGTGGGGCCGAGCTGACCTGCATGAGCCCTGTGTGGGTGTGTGCGAGCACGTTTTGAACGCTCTGTGTGGGCTCAGAGTGTTTGGTAATAGTTCGTCTGTTATTACAAGAATACCGAGGGCTGCTTCTGTTGATTTAACATTTCGATCACAAAGTGCGCAAAACATCCTCAAAGTTGCTCTGTCTGCTATTAGATCTACACTTTGAGTGATTCACAAGTTATCATACATGTGTACTTGCATGTGCGCGCACATACACACACATACACACACACACAGGCACAACAGATGGCCAACCTCTCATTTTGTTTATTACCTTGGGACAGATGTTTGTCTGTGTGGTCATTAGTGATCGCAGCATCAGATAATTACCTGGAGACACACCAGCACATAAACACACACACTCACATACAATTAGAGAGTGTTTGATAATTACAGAATGTTTGATGAACCATCTGGAACACCAGTTCAGGTGGAAACTGAAAGACACGCTCTGAACTAAACCGTGCCGTTCACACAAAAACCTCAAATTATACTTATCAAAAGAGTATCATTGCCAAAGTTCTGGAAAAAAAAGGAAGTGGGTGATAGCAAGATGACAGGTGAGAGATAAAGAGATGAAAGTCATTTTTTGTTACACATTTAGTAGGATGTCATATCTCATTTGAGGTTTGATCTTATCCTTTTTTATTCACATGGACTCTGCAACCTCTCTCTCTTTCCTATTCCATCTTTTTCATTTGCCTCTGCCTTCTGTTTCTTCCTCCATCCGTTTCTCTTGCCAAGAGCTTTGCTCTCATCCTCCCCTCCCCGACACCCCTGTTATCTCCCTCTCCTT
Organism: Ctenochaetus hawaiiensis; assembly: GCA_029783645.1. Lineage (NCBI taxonomy): Eukaryota > Metazoa > Chordata > Actinopteri > Acanthuriformes > Acanthuridae > Ctenochaetus > Ctenochaetus hawaiiensis. The sequence continues at coordinate 12,506,014 of JAPZDY010000025.1, forward strand.
TCACTTTCCGTCTCATCTTTGCAGCCCATTCATTTTTTAGCAGGGCAAGGGTTCAACTGTTTAGGCCTTTGAATCTTACTGTGCGCGGGTTTGTGTTTGTGTGCATATGTGTGCACAGTATGCCTATATGGGATTTTGTGTGTGTCGGCAAAGGGAGTAATATTGCAGTTGCAATATTGCTGAAAAATCCTTGAAGGAATAAACGAAAAAAAGAGGCTGTGCATTATTTGGTGGTCAGTATTTCTTTGTACCCTCTGACTCTGCTTCTCACTCTGCTGCTTTACCTGAATTCATGCTTTCAAGTAGGAACAGATGTGGGAAATGCAATTATGGCTCCATCAACTCAGCGTGCATACAATTCAGTATGTGCTTAGATGCACATGTGGGTGTGCATGTTGCACATGTTTGCACCTGTGTGCTCGTATGTCTGTGCGGCTCTCCACCGCTGACACAAAAGCTCCGGTCAAGAGCACCTCAGACAAATTAATTTTCTCATCTCTGGAGGAAAAATGACTCACGGAAAGAGACGCTGTGAACTAGCACCTCCTGGTTGAGCAGAAGCCCAAGAATGACTCCCACCCTAGCAGAGACCGAGGGGCTTCCTTTTGAATAAAGCAACTTGGATTTCATCCTCAGCTTGATCTTCAGATCATATTTTTTTCCAATTTTCATGTGCATAAGGGCAATTTATTAAAATAACTGCGACTGAAAGAAGGCAAGCAGGCACGTTGCATTTATAGATCAAAGTGGCAGAGGAATTTTAATGCATATGAACAAGTTTCACTTCCCTGAAATCATTGACATAAGATCAAGGCTTTCATGTTTTGCATTGCTGTGCCTTGCACAGAATAGACTGTTCTGGTGCATACTGCACAGCTGGGTACACCACTCACTCTGCTTTAAGTCATAGACTAAATTAGATGAGCTGAAGGACTGAAATAATTATTTTAAATCATTATATAAGATGTATGCACTGGCATTTTGTATGATGAAATTTTCATTTAGATGTCTGCTGTCTTGAAAAATGAGGATGCATTTTTTATTGTCATGAAGGCACTTCATGTTGCAATAAATCTTTGACTACGGTAGATTAATGAGCTTTCAGATTCTCCCTGAGCCACAACTGATATAAAATAATTTGATGGCAAGAACTCTTCATCAATGAGGCTTTGTTGATCCCCAAGCTGTGGAGCATGTTTCTGCTGTCTCAGCCACAGCCTTTTACCCCTGACCCTCCACCTCTCCCCTCTGACCTGTGACAAAAAAGCCTTGGGGAAAAATAAGCTACAAAAAGGTCAATGTTAGGGTCAAGGATTCAGAGAGATGAAAAGGGCATTATTGAACTATTACCTTGTCGCATCTCTTGTAAATATGCTGCCTCCATGTGTGCACATTAAATTCAGCAGAGCGGTTGTGCATTAGCACACACCGAGGAAGCACAAAGCAAAATAAAACACTAGAGCTCAAGTGGAGCAAAAATGCATGTAATTTCATAACAACATTGTTTGTGTTCATTCTGGTGTGCTCCCATGTTTATGTATCAGAGCAGATAGGACCTACTAGGACATTCTGATAGTGCAGGGTCGGTCATGCATCAGTAACAATGCATCATATTATATCAGACTTACCTCCACCAGCAGCGCAAGCCATGATGCATACACTAATAATTCATGCCGTTTGCTTCAACCTGCCTTCACATCAGCCGTGATGGAGAGAACAACCCGCTGCAATTATCATGAGCAGCAGCATTCCTATGCTTAGCAGATTGGAGATGCCAGGCGCTCAGCTTAGCGCTGTGCAGAAATGTCCTGGCTCTGCGCTGCCAGGATGGCAGGATCACAGTGGTCTGCAAGCAGCCCCCCGGCTACCAGCCACAAGGCCTTGGCTACCTCCTTTGTATGGGCAGGGTGCCGGTTCCCTCTCTCTGTTTGTATGTTTGGTGTGATTGTGTTTGTAGGTTTCAGCATGAGTCTGCTATGGGGCCTTCTTACCCTTGCTGTGAGGTATATGCTTACCCTGTGGTACGAGATTAGTCACAACACTGAATGGGAAGAAACAGCAGGAGGGGAGGAGAATAGAGAGAGGGGAGGAGAGGGGAGGTAAGGTGAGGAAATGAGAGAGGAGAAGGCAGGATAGGAGAGGAAAGGAGAAGGCAGGAAAAGGCGGGAGAGGAAGGGAAACCCCCACAAAGATGAGAAGAAATGTGTGGGTGGATTGTGTGAGTGCATCTGTGCCTGCATGCCATGGGTATTCATCAATTTCGCTAAGATTCTCCACTTTCCCTCTGCCATAAAAGCCAGAGGCAAGAAGCATACACAAACTCTGTAAGATCTGCTCCTCTCTGCTGCTTTTTGTTTCACTCCCTGTCATTCCTCCTGTTCCACTCTCTACTCTCCACATGTGAAGTTAGCTATGCGTTTGTGCGTGTGTGATTGTTTGGATTACGTATGCAAAAACATGTATGGGGAAACCCGATAGAAAGCGAGGTCTAGAGGACATGGAGCTTTGTTTTTCATCTCTGTACATCTTGTAGCTGACAAGTGCTTGTCAAAAACACCATAAGCCCCGTTTTAAATTCTGTGTTCAGCTCTAGTTAACTTATCTCTTCCAGGTATGACAGAGATGTGTGTTTTTGTAAAAGCTTTGATAAAAAAAATTTTTAAAAAAGCATGAGCCATGCACTTTGCAAACCATGCCAAAATCGATTATATCTGTGTGTGTGTGTGTGTATGTGTGTGTGTGGTCACATGTGGGTGTGTGTTTGTGTTTATGTGCGAGCGTGTGATTTATGTAAATGAGTGTCATCGGCCGAGGAGGAGGCAGAATTCCCAGGCCTGATGAGTGGCTTAATGATTCATCAGCCTGGCTCAGGCAGGCATCAATAATGGATGACAGAGTGGGTCATGCAGGATTGCTCGCCCCTTGATTAAAGTGCTCCACAGCTAAACGCCTCACTTCCTCCCTCTTCTCACCCTACCTTCGGCGAGGTTAAATACAGAAATCTGCCATACACCCACAACTCCCCCCCCCCCGTAGACACACATACACACACACTTTTGCACACATAGC
>JAPZDY010000025.1:12509182-12521403 GCA_029783645.1 Ctenochaetus hawaiiensis
CACTTTTGCACACATAGCCACTTACAGTACACCTCTTTCTCAAGCTCTTTCTGTACAGCTTTATGTCATCTCACCTCTCACATGCTTAATAAGCCTTCATCCCTTCCTCATCTCCTCACTCTGTTTCTTTGGTCTTAATCCAATCAGTGAAAGGGGAAGAGAGAGAGGGAGAGAGAGAGACAGATGCAGTGAGGAAGCGGGAGAGGGGGGAAAGAAGAAGATGAAAAGCGTGGGAGAAAAGAAGAGAAAGCCACAAATGAATGCTTTATATTTTGTCTGTACAGAAATGGAACCTTTTTCTCTGGAGATAAGACAGAACATAAATGTTCTTTCTCGGCCCTTCACACACAGAGCCGAGGGAGTCGTTTTCTCTCTGTCTCTCTCTCTCTCTTTAAGCTGTATGTGGGTGTTGGTGTGACAGGACAAATCTCTGTCTATTAGGAGACATAAACCTCTAAACCCTGAAGTACACGGCCATACATACTAATGCAGCCATACAGAAGGCTGGATAGAAGCTGGGAACGATAGCGAGGACACACAGAGAAAGACGGAGACGTGGAGAGACGAGAGATGGAAGGAGGCAGAGCAGGATGTTGAAAGCAGGAAGAGTCCTGGCGGGATTTCAATCCCCGGCCAGCACCGGGTCTTAACTGCTACACAATCTTTGAGTAAAGCAAAACCAGCTTTAACAAAGTTGGACTGATGTGCACAGAGCAAGTTCAGTGAATCTGTGTGTCTGTGTGTGTGTGCGTTTGTGTGTGTGTGTGTGTTTCTCCTGTATAAGTGCAATGATTTTAAAGCCAACGGTTCCTTTCAGCCTCCTCGCCTGTAGTGTCATTAGGCATCCATGCACTCACACTCTGATGCGCCGGAGAAAAGATCACTCACTCCTATTGGACACACTCACGTTATCCCCTGATAGCACACAGAGCAACACGGAGCGAACATGCTCACACACACACACACACACACACACACACACACAAATGCTCGCCCGCACTTCAAAGCTTCAAAAGAAGCTGCAATCATAAATGCCTGAAAGAGAGCAATCATTCCTCAATTCACCGACAACAGCAACCCATCGCCCCCACCACCACCACCACCCCTCACCCCACCTCAGTCTGTCACACCCCTCACCCCTCATCTGTAAGTATCTGAGTCGGCGAGACTCAGATGAGCGCTAAGAGTGCAGCGTGTAATCTTCGATTGTATTAATCCCGTTATTTAAATCTGTCACTTCCAGAACTGATTACCTTCATCTTCTTAACTTGTCTCTCACTGTAATCTGTATCATCACTTTCTGACAGATTTCAGTCCCAGTTTGATCACCATAACAGATAGAGACACAATCCTCTTTGAGGCAAGTCAGTCAGCTGCCTTGTCTGGACAGACAAGTCCAGTACTTTATGTGTGTGTGTGTGTGTGTGTGTGTGTGTGTGTGTGTGTGTGTTTGTGTGTGTACCAACCTTACCACACTGTATATCCATTTATCCATACAGGGTTTTCAATTTCAATGTCTGTAATTTAAATGTCAAGAGTGTATGGTCCATATAATTCCATTTTTCTGCCAGCTGGGACAGGAAAGCATTTAATACTGGAGATGACATTTAGCAGAGGAGGAGAGAAGCCTGATAGGCACACAGATGAGGGGACACATAACTGACAAGTGCTTTTAATGCACGAGTGAGGAAAACAGATATGAGGGATAGAATCTGAGAGAAACTCGAATTAATATGAAAGACTACAAAAGAAAAAAAAGCTGAAATAAACAGAGAGGGGGGATGATGGGAAAGGAAAGGTGAGAGGATAAGAGATGATCAGATCTCACCAATCTAGCCATCAAAGGCTCTTTTTATGTCATTTTTTACCCCTGTGAGAAGCAGAGGAGAGAGCATCAAAGAGGAAAACACCAAGTTCAAGAAAAACAGACTACATAAAAATCTCTTTTATAGTATATGCATGTGCTCATACCTATATGTGTAAGCTGCAGAGACAAAAGTAAAATTCACCTCTTGATCCTTTATATCTGCCATCCTTTGTCTTCCTTTAATTGGTTTATGATGTTCTCTATGATGTGCAAAGGGAAGGAAACATTTGGCTTTTAAAGAAACAAATGCAAGTCCCCGAAGAGCACAGTGAGTGAGTGGTAGGATCATAAAAATACATTAAAAGACACAGAGGAGTCCACATTTTTGTAGAACGCTCGGGTATTTTAGGAATTTGCATGCAAGCTTTCATGCATCCGTGCCTCTGCCTTGATCCCGCCCAACACGAATTTTATCCACAAAACGTCTGGAAAAAGAAAGTATGGGTCATGTTTGTTCAAGTGGAAAGAAACGTCTTAAGATGTCCTCTCCTTCTTTGTTGTCTGTAAGCTATGCTCTGCCCCCGTGAATCAGTTTAACTCGTCCTGCACGAGCCAGAGGCTGAGCTCACATTGTATGCAGGATGACACCAATGCAGGGAGAGATTGAGAGAGGAGGGGTGGAGGATGCTGAGAGGTGGGCAGGTTTTAAATGTGGCACCGTACAGGACTGATTGATGATAAAGCACATGAATAACTATGTGAAAACAAGGGAGCCCAGCTGAATGAGAAGGAGAGATGGAGAGAACGAAGGCAGGGAGGGCTGGACGGATCAGCAGAAATAGGCTCGTTGGCCTTGCAGTGTGATAGACGGGGAATAAAATTCTGATCGCTCGCTGAGTGATCGTTTGGATGGGCCTTGTGACTAATCATAGATTTATGTTTTCAGCAGCAGTGCAGTGAGATTTGTTCAGACTTCCTGGTGTTGACCAGGACAAAAGATATACTGTTATTTTGAGGCTTTTAAACAGAGTTCTCTCGTTATTTTTCACTCTCTTTTAAATTTTGATGTGATAAGTCACACATTATATATGAGGTCAGGACTCCACTGAGAAGATTTTTCTCTTTTATAGACAAGTTCAGCTCCTAAAGTTTATCAGCAGCAAAGCCCCCAGATGCGCTTAGAATGTATTTACTTTTAACAGAAAGTCTCTAATTCAGTTTTCTAACATAAAGAAAGTTTGAAAGCAGGACTTGACAAAACAGCCTCAAAGGATTTAGCCATGTTTTTTTGTTTTATCTACTTTGGAACATTAGATTTAACATAAAACAATGACTACAAGGTCAAAGTGCTGGCTTTCAGCTTGTCTCTGATTGTGTTCACATTTATATTGCATTAACAACGCAAACATGCACATTTCCATGTGATCAGTTCTCACTTGTTCAGAACAGCCCAGCAGAAAACTAACTTAAGCATACGGACAAAGTAAAACAGTGAACTTTTCTTTAGTGACTGATGACTAATTCCTGCACCACAAGCCTGACAGAGTATTGCAAAGGAAGCTTCTAAGCATTTCCTAATGTCTATTGATCTTAAACCAAAAGCTGCACCATCTGCAAAGGAATTGTAACTAAATGTTAAATGAGACATTTTTAGTTTGTATTTACAATTAATTTTGTCTCCCTAGATTTGAAGCTTATGCTTTGCAAGAGTTGCAATCCCCAGTTCTTCAGATTTTTACGTGAACACAGCACCACACCAGTGTTACACCTGAAGCTTTAAACCTGTAGGTTTTTCATCAGCACTACTCAGCCTGCAACCATTTTGCATAATGTTGTCTGTGACTTTAGAGAGCTTTGAAAATAAAAGGAACCCCTGATGATTCATGTGATTATCTTGGATAAGACTTGAGACTTTTAAATCATAGCAGAAAGTCTGAATTTAAAACATTAAGAACTAAGATGCAAGCATTTCTCAGGCAGAGAGGATCCAAATGAAGATACTGCTGATTTGCATTATGGGAAATGTGTGATCCAGGGACTTAAAATACCATCGTGTAGCTATTTTGTCTTTAATTAGCTGCATAAAAATCATTTGGATGGTACACAGACTTGTAATGGGAGGAATGGTGTTTCTGTGTCCATCACTGATGAAACAGAGAGACGGAAGTGAAGCAACACAAGGCACATTCACTTACTGTCCCGTTTTAAATGCCATGTGGGGTCTAATGCCAACACAATAAAAGAAATACACTGTGTGGACACAGTATATATGAGCGGTGATTGATTATTTTTTAGCTAAGACAAGTACAAATACAGCTCCAGTCTCATCGAGTTGCAGCTTATCTCTTTGAGTAAATGTGCAAAAATCTAATTCTTATTACAAAACCACAGACAAAAAACACTTCACCACGAACACTAAAAAGGCGCCACAGGACATGATTATTTTCAAATGATCAGCTCTGTTTACAAGTAAGGAGGGAATCCAGTAGGTACTCAGTATTTACAAAATACTAAAACAGTAAAATCTATTTGTCCTTTCCTCTAAAATTCACAATTTGTACTCTCTTGTTCTACTTTACCGACATTTAAGTGCCAGTAAGAACCAGTAAGTATTTTTTAACAAGTACTGATAATTATGGAAATACACTTTGCTGATGTCTTGAGAAAGTTACGGGAGAAAATCAAGAAGATTCGGCGTGGGAAGCTAACAAGTAGAGTGTTCTTCCACTAGGACAATGTTTCAGCCCACAAGTCCTCAGTGAAAATGGTTACGACAATTAGACAAGGTGTATGTTCTTTGCAGGTGGGACTGTGTTACAAGATAAATGTAGTATGTTTCCCAAAAACCTCCTCTGCTTAAAAATTCATCAGTCAGCTCTTGTATATATATAAATATATATATATATATATATATAGGTGAAATTTCAAGAGGAGAATCAGATCTGGGTTTAAACATAAACAAAACATCCATTACAGTAAACACAGACTCTCAGTTCAGGGATCAAATCCAGCGAGAGGCATCCCACATTTCAACAAGGCAACAAAGGGCACAGGGCAAATTAGCAAATATAATCTGCTCATCATTTATTTATTCAGTTTGTTCCTAGCATGCAGTTCAACTTAAAAGGTCAGAGGGAGACGAAACATTTGGTTATATTTTGAGCAAGGCACAAAGAAAGGGAAGAGAATTAGACAAACACTGGTGATTCATGATGCAGACTAGAGGCTGGTGCTTAAGATAGCATACCGATTACACAGAAACACAATGAGTCATGAAACACCTGACACTGGATCACCGGAACACACTTTGTGCTTTTCTCTCTGTGTGATAATCTTGTATTCTGAATTATTTCTGCCTGTCTGGTGTCTCTTTCACAGAGTTGGTTGCTGGCAGCGTGTGTGAGATGACGTAGCTCTCTGGTACTAACACATCTGTCCCTTTGGCTGTAGCAGAACCCTAATGGCTGTATCTATAGTCAACACATCTGCGGTTTTGGCTATGGTTGCTCCATGTGCTTTTTGTTTTTTGGGGGTTTTTTTTGGACATATTTCTAACTGGCTTTAATGATCTGGAGCAAACAAAGAAACACAAACACTGTCAGATGGTTGCACATAGACAAAAACCCAGGCAGGGATGTACATACAGAGGCATACTCATGCATCATATGGTGTACTGGCCATGAAGATTTACTGACTAAAGGCAGTCATGGGAGATGCAAAAGGGGCTGCAAATATCAGCTCATTAATAGCCGGCTATCCAATTTGGCAATCTGTGTGTGTGTGTGTGTGTGTGTGAGCACAAGCATGCCTGCTGCTGAGATCTACAGGTCATTACAGTAACAAGCAACTTAGCCCTCAGGTCAGCTGTCATTAGCTCCAAAAGAATGGCCAGAAATCTCACAGGAACACTTTAGAGACAGGCAGGCAAAGATGAAAACAGCGCGGCAGTTTCATGGAAATAGACTGGTTGAGAGGGGGGATGGAGCGGGATGCGAACGGATTTGCCATATTTTTTTATTTTTTTTTTTACCTCGAATGGAATTGTTTCTATTCATTACATGACCGTGTTTTGGTGATAATTATAGCTGAAGACAATTAAAGACTTAATTGGGCTTGATAAACAGTTATGACTTGTTTATTGAATTGTTCTCACAAGGCACAGCAGCAATTAGAAGTTCTCTGAATTCATAAGCATCTATTCACACACTGTCCCTGTGTCACACGTCTTCTCTCGCCGTCTCCTCTCCTCTCTCCTCTCTACAGGAAATAGCTAGATACCGCACTTTAAGGATTAATGAAACCGTCAAATAGGCAAGTAGCCTTGATATTTTTGTGAGACCTTGTCATGGATTCTTTCTAAATGTTTTGTAAAATGCGACACTAAGTTCCCCGAAGGTCTATTCAGTAATTCATGCAGCTTATGATGCATTTATTATTTTGCTCCTTTTCACATTTTATTATTTTATACTTCTCAAGTAGTTCCAAGAAAAAAAAATGGATATAAATACAGTAAATGCAGGCAATACAGTTAACTATGTGAACTAGAGTTAAGTGCATCGCATGAGTGAGTTGAATGTCCCTCACCAGGTTTCTTCAACAATAAAAGAATCAATACTTTTGCACTAAACAAAGGGTTTCATAGCAACAGAATCATTATTGTAACAGAGCTGGGAAGAAAAAAAAATGTAGATATTAAAATGTCAAGGGAAACAGTGTAGAAGATCACATTATCATGCAACATACAGAGGCAAAAGGGGAGAGTTTTCTTAGGTTTTAACTGACGGAGATATAACATGAAGAGTTCATTTAGAGATACACTGCTAATTGGCATGTATTTTTAAACGGCCGGTGTTTGTATCAGCTCTGCAATTTAGACACAATGTTTTATTTTAAGTAAGCCATAATCATGAGGTCTTTCTATTTTTTTTTTCTAACCTGCACTAAATGTTCTCAAAGCAGGAGTTAATATATTTGAACAGAGAGAATCTGTTACCTCCTTTATGTTGTGACTGGCCTCTCTTTCTCATTATGCTTTACTGAGTGTTAATGATGGCCTGTTTTTGCTAGTTTGGATTTGTTTTGAATTTCATTCTGAACTAAGATTGCAATTAAAAACTTTTGTTGCGACCTTGGCAACAATTATCATTGCTGATCAGTTTTATCTCAGTATGTCCAAGCTAGCATAGTTATAATGTCTGAGGAGGCACTAATAAAAGGTAATCAAGTATACACGACTTGCATATTCACATAAATCACACTCATTAATCCACACATGCTGATAAAAATGCAAGCATAGCTCTATTTAATTCTCTACACACACTCGACAATAAATGCAGCAGCAATTTTATGCAAAAATCCAACACTCTACATCTCAAGTTTATCTCATTATTATAAACTGTCAGTTTCTCCTGCAGTGATCTCCCAGTTGTTTCAGCCAATAGTTTAATGATCTCTCCCATGTTGCATTCAAACATTCTGTTTAAACAGTAAAAAAAAACTTAAACTCAGGAATCAAAATGCTGTGTCACAGTGACTGTGTCCTCCATCAAACTTTGTTGAGTCTGAGTCCAGTCATCCATGAAAATGGTGTTCAATATTTAATTACAAGCAGCGCGGAAGTGACCAGTGAGACGAGTGAAACAATTTAGCTCAAGTGCACTACAGTAGGTGGCTGAATGTAACTTTAATGTAACTGGTTAAGTGATAACAAACTGTGTAAAATAAACTGAACTGAATTTACAGGAGGATTTATTCACAGTGTATTTTATCATGTTTGCTTTTCTCTTTTTTAAATGTAATAACAACATGAGCCAATGGATTTATTAACTAGAGTGTGTATTTGTCAAGTAATCTGACTTCACATGGATAAAACACTTGTTACATATCAACAATCAAGATACATTTAATTATCATTTTAGAACAAGGTTTAAAGGTGAAATGTAGCCAGTAGTGTCCTTGTGCTGCTACTGAAAACAGCAAAGTATGTATGACTTTAAATTAAAAAAAAAAACTGAATTTTCCGTTTGAGTTGAGACAGCAGCAGGTTGAACAGCTTGTTCTGTTGAGGTGTCTATTGTCTTTTAATATCCTTTGGGCTCTGCACAGGCACCTCACCTCATCATCGTCACTGAGGCTCGATAAACAAGCACCAATGATTTTCTGGAAATATACAAAAAGAGTGACAGTTGTCTTTTTCGAAGCAATAGTGAGCTGTTTTGCAGAATTTGTTTTATTGTTTTCTTGTGAAATGATTTGCCGTGATTCAAGTTTGAATAAAAGAGCCACAGCTGCATTTCTATGAGAATAATTGTGCAGCAATCTAGTGAATAAGATTTTTTCATATAAGTACTCGGCTTCAGGCATAAATCCAGCCTCACTCAGTTCTTGACATGGTTTCACTTTCAGTCAGCTTATTGTCAGGATGTTAGTGAGAGCTAAAGTGTGATAGTGATAAGCACCTTTATAATGGATCTCTTGTTTTCTGTGCAGATCAGCAGTCGTTCAGGTCAAGAACATCAGACAAAGAATTCTGTAATACTTTTTTTGGCGAAGCTTATTTGAAACCTTCATAAATCTTTGTACAGCATGCTTACAACTAATAAAAAGGCCATTTTGAATTTTTTTTTTTTTTTTTGCTGTTGAAGTAAAATCAACGAATGTAGCAGTTTGAACAGGTATTATGTCACTGGCAAGGTGCCTGAGTTTTAAATCTTCAAAACCTCCAGAGGTTCCTCAGAGAACTTCTCTCTGAGAATTTTTAATGACTGTAATATATATCATTAGTTTCCCATGCACACATTCTCAAATGCTGACAGACCTCATGTGTTAAAGACTTTAAGCGTGACCTGCTCATTTCCACAGAAAACTCGAGACACTGAATTACATGCATGTGCGTCTGTAACTCTGGTTATGGTTCATAACAACTCTTATTTGTGGCATAATTTCAGCTATGAGAAGGGATAACACAGCACTTCTGCCACAAATTGAGGATAAGCGGAAAGAAGAAGAAAAAAAAAACCATGGAAACACACTCACAGCCTGGCACAAACACTCACGCGCATAATCATGCAAACAATCACTGTCCATTCAGGCCTGCAGATATCATCGTGCGCTCTCTGCAAACAGATTTATGCTAGTGAGGTAAATTGAGGTCTAGATTAATTTAGCAGTGGCATATCAGGTTGACAGACTGCGTGTGACTGTGCATGCATAATGTGTGCCGCATGTGTAGATGAAATTCTGTAACTGTGTATATGTATTTTGTGTCGGTGCGTAAGGACAGGATTCATATGTGGTGTATATGTGAAAGGCAAATGAAAGCTCTCATGTTTGATTTGAAGTATTCAGCAGGAAAAAGGGGGAATTGCATGTCAGGATGCCACCGACATAAACAAATGGCTTCTGCACACATGAGCATGGACCAGCACACATTTCTGCTTTCATTCATTCACACCTATTCTCATACAAACACCCATCTCTCCGCATGTATTTTTTTCCCGCTCAAAATAATTACCCTGACAGAGCACAGAGAGGTGAGAGGAAGGGTTAGATGGTACAATGGCAAGCGTGCACACGCGCAAATTTACATGTGCACACATAAAAGGAGTATCCTAAGGCGAGCACTTACACACTCCCTATGTATTCTTGCATAAGCCCATCGTTTGACGGATCCGCAGTGTTTATTATTTCAATCTCACCACCCCGGCAGCACTTAAAGGAATGGCACACTGGGTGATAGGATCATTTCCTGGTCGTGACTTAAGCCTGCACGGCAGATCGATACCATTGCGCACACACATTCACACACACACCCACAAACACACTCAAAGCAAAACAGGATCAATATATATTAGTTACCTTTCTGTTGATTTCAGTAAAGGAGAGTCATGTCAGCCTGATCCGTCTTTTTGCCTCCCAACCTCTTCAACCATTCTAACTGCTAAATTAAACAGGCCGGAGGAATGATAATTTATGCCCTGCTCTAGTGTAGGTGTGTGTGTGTGTGTTTGTGTGTGTGTGTGTGTGTGTGTGTGTGTACATGTGTGTGTGTGTGTTTATATGCAGAGTTTAAAAATTGCCTAGAAATAGCATTTGTATGTGTAAAAACTGATGGCACTTACAACAGGGATTATTAGACTCTGTGGTAATAATAATCCTGCTTGTTTTAATGTGTGTGTGTTTGTGTGTGTGTGTGTGCGCGTGGGTGCGTGTGCATGTGTGTTTGTATCTGTGAATGCAGGCTGAGGTTATTTCTCCTCTTGCCTGCATTCTGATCCTCCGTCTCTTTTCCTCTCACCTTGGTTCCTGTGTGCAAGCATATTACTGAAGCAAATTGGGGCCAATAGACCCTGTCACTGCATGACCCTGAGCTCACCAAACAGAAAAGGAGCATGCCAGACAGAGAGAAAAAGGCAAATAAAGGGGATAAAAGGGGAGATAAAGGAAAAGAGAAAAAGAGTGACTTGGAAGAGAAGGTAAAAAAAAAAAAAGACTGGCACAGCACAAGAGCTTGCAAAGGCAGAAAGAAAGAGCCAGGAGATGGACAGAGTAAAGGAATGAAGCAAAGAATGAGAGAAAGAGAGAAAGAAGTGACAACCTCAAATTAAATTCCCATCATGTCAGTGTAGAACAGAATTCAATAGTGTTTATTGGCAGCCCCAAGCCTGAGGGAAATTACATTCTGAAGCAGAGTATGGCATGAATGCACACACATCCCTGAACACACATACACACATACACACAAGCAAGCACACACATCCATTGTGCCCAACACTGTGCATGTCCCCAGACCAAAAAAAAACACACCCTCTAGCTGATGTGAGCATGCAGACAAGTGATTTATCCCCTGAGGTGCATGTGCCATTTGTGCAGGGCATGGGTATGTGTCTGTCCATGTGCTATTTAAGCACTTTGATGTGTGTTTGTGTGTATACATGTGTGTGTGGTTTTTTTTTGTTTGGCACTTGCTTTCTCCATATGCACAATTTTGCCTCTGCACAAAAGTCTAAGTTTTGCCTTTTAGATGTTCAGTTTTCTGTCTCTCGGCCACAATTGCCGCTTTCACTGCAGTCAAACTCAGACTATTTGCCATTACAATACAGACGCAGGTTTTCATTATACTGGCTGTATTAAATATGTCCCCAGGCTCAAGTTGCCATGAGCGCAGGGTTTCAGTGCCTTTGTCCAACCTCCAGCAGCAGCGGCAAAGGCAGCATACTTTAATGGGAAGCCGTTTAACAGTTTTATGCAGAGCACATGTAGAGGCTATTACTGCTGATGTCTCTAGGATGCTGATTTGCTCTAAATGGCTAACAATCTGCCATTCTTCCAGCCTCTTTCTCCAACTCCTCTCGCTCTCTATCTCTGCCCCCATAACCCTTTATGTCTCTGTCTGTTTATGCCTCTATCTCCACTTTCTCTCATTTCTCTCCCCCCAATCCCTCCAACACTCTCACTCATTCTTTCCATCTCTCTCTCTCTCTTTCTGCAGGAGCGTGCAGAGAGGGCTTTGGGCTGCTCAGTGGAGGATCTGAAGGCTCTTTTCTACTGTGAGCTGTGTCACAAGCAGTACCTCAGACACCAGGAGTTTGACAACCACATCAATTCCTACGACCATGCACACAAACAGGTACATGGGGTGCACCTGAGCTGCGGCTGCATGTACACATACACATACCACCTAACGGCAGACAAAAAGACAAACAAGAAGACTTTTTTTTTTATCATCATTTGTCATGGCTTCTGGATGTGTTAGCACGATGCTTGTTGATAGAGAGCTACTTTCCATTTCCATGTCAGTCTGCCCATTGGGCACCGCTTCCCAGTTGGTAACAGTAGGACTGTGACAACAATATCATCTCTTGTAAGCACACACGCAGCAGCAGAACACCTTAACTCGAGGCAGATACGAACACAAATGGCACAGACATAAATATAGTACTGCATTTACTTCAGATTTCCATTTTAAAAGCCTAATGTCTTATATTAGGTAAGATAAACAAATGAGCCTCTTAAATACACAGTAGAATGAAGACACCGTGTACAATCTATAGAGATGTAGCAAATAGAAAAGTAGTAACTCTTTTGTTAAATTGATATTGGATTTTGTTTTGGGATCCTACAGACCCAGCAATAGAATGTGACAGAACAATAACAGGACTAATAATAAAGTCAAACCTTTTTTTATGTTATTTTTTCTCACCTAATATCCAACATGAAGAGAAGTTGTTCAGTAAAAACTCCCTCCTTTGTAAACTCTTGTAAAATCAGTGAAAGTGTCAAGGAAATTTAACTATTTTGAATACGCTTTTTGAGTTGTTTAAGTGGTCAAAGGGACTCTAGCAGCTCTAATAGAACATTGTTTCTATGCACATTTCAGCATAAATAAACTGACCCAGTAGTTCAACAAGTGGAA
>JAPZDY010000025.1:12521809-12542342 GCA_029783645.1 Ctenochaetus hawaiiensis
GAAAAAGCGTTTATTATTTGCTCGGCAGAAACAGAAACAGTCACCAAAGCAACCTGAACTAAAACAGAAAAAAAAACATGTTTTTTGTCTAAATCCATCTGCAAGTCCTCGATTTGAAATAATTGAAGATTCTTTTTTCTTTAGTTCAAAATTTAGGGCAGTTGATTTGTATGTATCTGGTACATAAAGCCGCTGCTACAAAATTCACTTTATACTTCAGTTTGTACTCCCTCCAAAAGAAAAATAAATATTCTGTACCAAATAAAAACGTGGAGCTATTAGTCACAGCTCAAGTATGATTCTATTACTCTGGTTTGGACAAGATGAGGCCAGTGGACCATTAGAAAAAGGCCCGGCAGCAGGTTTTCTCCTGCGTTCTGCCTTCACGTCCGTTCTCATACACAACCTCCACACTGGCCTAACAAGCTGAAGGTTCTGCTGATAGTGCTTTCTCCTACAGCTATCTGTTGTCATGCCAAGACATACACTCACATACAAAAACACACAGACATGCGCTTACCCAGGCACACACTGGTCCTCAAACAGAGGCAATCTCTGAACCAAGCCAAGCCGCTTCCCACTTCTGAACGCCCACACTGTGCTACATGAAATAAACATTAAATGGGACTGTTCCTCCACTGTCATTGTTCTTTGAAAATGAATTGAGGCAACTGCAGGCCAATGTTAATGCTTTGTTTTAGCCAGCGGCAGGCACATGAAATGAGCTGACAGTAGCCAGTGGCTCTATATAGGAACACACGCGTGCACATACATACACTCAGCCTACAGAACAGACAACAGATGAAATTCTAGCTGAAGACAGCTTCCCTGCACGAATATTGGCTTTAGAGAATTGAAGCTGATTGCGTTTGCTCTGTCTCCTTTCCTTGTCATCGATTCAGGGATAAACACGCCTGAATACGGCGCTTGATCAGCATTTACTGCTGATTACAGAAATTGCTCGTTACAACAGCATTACACTCCCTTTTAAATAAAGGAGCAATCAGCCCATTAGCATGGCCCCTCACATGCTACCTAAGAATATATCATCCCTGATTCTAAAGCCCTGGTGGATATGAATCAACTCTGACTCATCCATAGTTGCCTCAGCCTGAGCACTCCTTAACACATCTAAGGGAATATTGATCGAGGCTTTGACAGACAGATTGAGCTTCACAGCACATAGAGACTGGCATGTTGGAGAGCAGGAGTAATATCACTTCCCGCTGTCAGGGACATGATCGCATAATCTTTGAAGACAAAAGTATCCACTCCAAAGTAGGAAAATGGAAATATCTCTACCTTGTGTGCTCACTGATAATAGTTCTGCGTGCAATATTTTTGTTTGGCTCTAAATATAACCACACGTTTGCCTGCGGTGGGACCTGTTTTTTAAGAGAGAACAATAACCTGGCAGAGTGCAAATGCAAGAGGAGGGAAGAAAAAATCATCTTCATATGTTCCATCTATTACAGACTCTCTCTCTCTCTCTGTCTTTCTCTCTCTCTCTCTCTCTCTCTTTCTCTCTGCAATCACTGCCCTGGACATCAACAGCACAATGACTGTGATCTTTTCTCCCTCCTCTTTTCTGGCTCTGCCCGCAGTAGTTCATTATGTATGCATCTCTGCCTGAACATGATTAATATTTCCCATAGAATAAGTTTGGCATCAAAGCTCCTGAAAGCTTCTCACAGCACACTAACAAATTCGCACATACATATAATCATAGTTCTATACCACAACAACTATACTGCAAGACATGTATGTTTAAGGGATGCAAGCCCACAAGTGCTGCTCGGCTGGCACATACTTAAGGCTGTCTTCAGTGGGCTGACAGTGGGATGTTAAGCATCAAGCGATAATGTATAAAGACACCCGATTGTGTAAGACTCAGTGGAGATTAACCTGACGACTGTCAGCTCCAGCATAGGATCTGGGTGTGAAAGGGAGTGAGTGTATAAATAAATCTGATGTCTGAGGGGCTAATCGGATGTGTGCATGTATGTGTGATACATACTGCATGGGTGGATAATAGCGTAACACAATCTAAAAGTGAGAGTGGTGTAATCCTGTCGCAATTTGTACTACAGGGTAGGTTCACAAAAATATAAGATAAACAACAAATCTTGAATTTATAAGCCATGGGTGGATTGCACACTGAGGTAGCAGAATATAAAATATACTGGGAAGTAAGCAAGAGTAAGACTGGAGATAGGAGGGATAATGGTGCATGATACTGCAGCTATTTCCAAACTCCTTTGCCCCCTCCCCCAGCCTTCAGACACACAGACAAACATACACAGACAAACAGAAACACACCAACATGCTCTCACACACACACACATACACACATACAAACTCACACACCTGCCAAGCATAGATAAAGGAGAGATTAAAGTGTGTCAGAAAAGGAAACGGGATAGAGAGGCATGAATCATTGTTTCCCTTAGAGAAATGGCGCACTTATGGCTATAGACACAGTTTTGCACATACATGCACACTCACGCAAAACACACACACACATACACACAAAACAGAAGTAATTGTTATTTTTTTGTGCACTACGATGCAGGTGAAGACCCACGGGTTTGCTAAAAATGAATTTTTTTTCACTATGTTGTAGTTCTTCGTGCATCTGTGTGAGCTTACTGTGTGCACACACATTCACACACACTCGGTATACATCTGCGATAGTTTTTGCATTTTTCCAACTGAAATCTGTGGCCTTTGCAATCCCTCACATGGTTATCTTGGCAAGGGGAAATGGCTGCGCCTTTGTGCTAAGTGACGTGTAATTTCAGCATCATATAAATGCCTTTGGCTCCAAAGCAGATGTCATTGGCTCAAAAGTTCTCCCCGGCTAAGCTGATGTGACGGAGGAAGGGTTGAACATTTTAGAAATTTTTAGTGGCAAGAGCACCATCATCATTAAATCACTCATGTCACTCATCTCAACTGTGTCTGTAATCTCCTTTTTACCGGTTGGGTTGTGTTTGCTCTCAAGCTGCGTGTTGGAGGAAAAGGCGCTTTCTTCCAGGCTGAATGGAGTTAATTGGACATGAGCTTTGGAGGAGAACATCTGCATACACTGCTGACTGATGTGAATGTTTTGAGAGACAGCTGCCTGTAGAGAGCTTTTTAAAACTAATTTCTCCCTCTCCCTTCTCTCCTCTTTGTCCTGCTCTTGTGCTCTTCCTCCCCTACTCCCTGCTCTCTGCATGCTTTTTTTTCTGCCCCCCCCCGCCTCCCCTCACATGCCCCTTAATTTTCATGTAATGCAGAGGCTGAAAGAACTCAATCACAGGGAGTTCGCACGCAACGTGGCCTCGAAATCATGGAAGGACCAGCGCAAACAGGAGAAGGCTCTCAGACGCCTGCACCAGCTTGCACAGCTGCAACCGGATACTCAGCAGTGAGTAGGAGGAGTGTGTATTTGTGTGTGCTCGCGTGTGTTTGTGTGTGTGTGTGTAATGAGACACGGGGGCAGGAGTCTTGAGGGGTTCGGGAACGTCACATCCAGTCAACATTTTTCAGATGTGATGGATGCATCCACAGATGTGAGAGCACTCAGTTGTCCAGGATAGGCCACAGGTGAAGTAAATATAACATGCAGACACATTCTTGCTGACAGTTTAAGGCAGATGAAGCAGAGTTTTAAAGCAGAATACATAAAAAAAGCCAAAATATATTACATTTTTTAGAGCAGTGAATAAAATAAATGAAACAAGTTGAAAGATGAAACTTGCCTCCAGATTTGCAAATCTGATGCAATCAAAGTCATTGATTAAAAAAAAGCCAATACATCACTTATAATCAACCTGATTGCACCTATTCTCTGTGTGATTAAATGAGTTTTCCTATAATTAGTAAATGATATGTGAACAGCATTAATATGACTATCAATATCATGCCTTTGCTCTTTTTCTGTCTTTCTTTCTTTCTTTCTTTCTTTCTTTCTTTCTTTCTTTCTTTCTTTCTTTCTTTCTTTAGCAGTCTTATTGTTTTAATTGAACGACTAATATCTGTAATCATCTCTGTAGTATTACAATAAAGCCCTGTATTATTAAATAGCTTTACTTAAGTTACCTTCTCTTTTCTATTAATGCAATCTCATTTAATTTAAGTTTAGTCCTTTGCCTTTTATACCCATCTATCTATCTTTCCTACTCAGACATATTTTCCCAATGGCTTTAACTTTGCTTTAAAAAAATCCATATATTAGTTTTAAGATGCATTTCATAGATTTTAATGATATGTAATAAAAATAAGCCAGGCTTAAGTGAGGTTAGTTTAAATCTATGTTATACCCCCACTTGGGTTGCATAGAGCTTTAAAAAAAAAACCCTTTTTAAAATACAAGAGGTGATTCATATGGCCAAAGATAAGCGATAAATCCTAGAAAATCTAGCACTTCATTTTTTCAGAATAACAATCTCTGTAGAAGTTGGTGTCTTGGGCTTTCAGAAAGTGGTTCACAGCAGTGATGATGTTATAAGCTTCATTCATTCTTCATCTTTGGAAAGAGGTAGTTGTCTGAGGAAGCCAAGTAAGGTGAATAGTGCAGCTGTTAAAATCTGCGCTCCTAGATGACTGCACGAAGGTCGATGCTGTACTTTCATTTTTTTGTTGTAAATTTTCTCAGGTAGTGCCGAGGTGCTTTTTTCAACCACCTGAACAAAAAAAACACAAAAGTTATCAACTACAAATTTTTGCAAAAACATTCAAAGAGTTTATGTATGTATGCATGTGTATGTAACTCCTCCCCTTTAACCTGGACCATGAACTTATTAATCCCCTCTTATACAGTGAAATTAAGCTGATGAATATAAAGGCAAAATAAAGAGAATAAAAAGTTTGCTGATGCTGTCATTCTGACCTTTAATTTATAAAAATTCAACTTTGATTTCTCATTTTTTTAATCTGTCATTGTTCATAATTAATACAAATTATGGGATGGGGGTGTCAGGTTTTTTGGCTCCTGAGGAGAGACATTTCAGAAAAAAAATTAGACTCTGAGAATTTTCATACCTGGTTTAAATTAAGAAAATTTATATTATTTTCTATTGCAGAGTGCCAGGAAGAACTTATGGACAAAGAAGTGCAGTCAGGTCTGTTATGCAGCAGCGAGACAGAGACATGGACCAAAGAGACCCCAGTCCTGAGGACAAACCTGAATCCCTCAACCATACTCAGAGACCCCCTGCAATGAAATCCAGGACCGCTCCTCTCAGCCACCCACTGGAAGATCCATACCAATCTCCTTCCCAAATGCCGCTGGCCACTGTTCGAGCAGAGTCCCCACTAATCACACATCCGGCATCCAATACAGGCCCTCCTGCAGCGAACCCCAAGTCCTGCCTCGGCTTGTATTCCCAGCTACCTCTTTCCGGGCAAGGGAGAGTAGGAGGGAGGCTCGGGGTTTCATTCTGCTTCTCACGCAGGGGCCCAAGACTCGAGCCCTCTGCCTCCGTCTTCTCAGACCTGGAAGAGGAGGAGAGAGAGAAAAGGGAACAAATGAAAGAGAGGATTAAAGAAATAATGGAAGATATTGACAGGGAAATTGGGGAAGTAGAGGAGAGGAAACACGGTGAGATTGAAAAGCTTAAGTCCAGCTCTGACAGCGTTGGACCAAGCGACGTGGTGCCAATCCCTAGAGAGGCCGCCAGAGAGGAGGTGGAGGAGATTGAAAAAGGAGACATAATGAAAGAGCACTCTCCTATTTCCACGATAGCACCTGATAATCTGAGACATGATTCTCCATTCTTGCCATCACAGACCCAGGTCACCATATGTGACACAGCACTGGCAGGGGCACACATGGACACAGAGCACACTGACAGTGAGACCGAAAAAAAGCAAAACACAAAGGGGGAGATGAGTCAGTACATGTGTGTGCAGAGGAAAGATGGCTCAACCTGTCTGAGGTGGCCTGTCAGTGGGCTTAAGTTCACCAAGTCTCAACCACACATTTGCTACAGCTGCAACCCACTCTACTTAAACTCCCAACAACCAGAAGAACTCAGAGAGAATCTGCAGGAGTCGCAACAAACTCAGTTGTGTGCTCTCTCAGATGAATTGAATCCACGTGTGCCAGCTATTCTCACAACAGACGCTCATTCCTGTTTACAAAGACAGACAAGACAGGAGCTGAGAGCACAGAGACAGGCTGAGAAGAAATTCAAGGCAGAGCAACATATCGATGTGGAGACAGAAGAACACCTGTTCCTGAAGAACAAAAACCTTTCATCATCAGAAACAAGACCAGAAAGAGGAAGATGCACACTAAGTATAGAGAATTCTGTGAGGGCAGCCTCCCATCAATTTGACCCTGCTCATAGTGACAGCTCTGACACAAACTCCCAGAATCCTCTGGGAGGCAGATTAGAGGGTACGAGAGGGATCAGGGAGAGAGCCATCACAGCCCTGAGCTGTAAATCAGAGTCTGTCATCCCGCCTGGCACACAGGGGATGTGCATCAGGCTGTCCAGGTGTACGTGTGGGAGTGAGACAATGTGCAAGTGTGCCAGCCCTCCAAAGCCGTGCGTGGGTGTCTCAGAAGTGCCACGCAAAAAGAGAAAAGCCAGCAAAAAGAAACACAAACTGGGGAAAAGGAAAAGGGGCAAGAAAGAAAAAGCTACAAGTAAGCGCCAATCAGCAAGGTGCAAAATGAAGAGTGTCGTCTCTACAGTCTCCACCGGCGAGAGGAGAGAGAGAGGAGAAGCTGGAGGGAGTTGGGGGAAGACAAGGAGGCAAGGGGAGACGAGGGAGACGAGGAGGAGGAGGAGGGTGCAGAGAGCAGGGAGCAGCTGTCTCCTGGGGAGATGTGAAGTTGAGCCAGTATCTGTCTCTGTCAGGAAGAAGAGGCCCCACAGGAGCCCGAGCAGTGAATCCCAGTCACAGGCAGACAGAGAGCAGGCAGAGCACTGCAGTGCCTCCTCCCAGCTCCTCAGCAGACACACAGCAGACACCAAGGGGGAGGGAAAGCGAGACAGAGACGCAGTGACTTTTCCCTGGCGCTCTCACTTCGCCTTACACTCCCTCTCACCAGGATGTAACTCGAAGCTGTTTTGGGAAAGGGGTCACCATAGCAACCCCAAGAGTTTCATTGACTGCTGTTACCCTGACAACAGCTGTGGTTGCAGCCCTGCGAGAAAGAGAAAACTCCTCCACAGGGACAGGAAATTTATTCATCGTAAGAGGAAGAGTTTGAGGCATCGCGAAATCTGGGAGGAGACAGAGAGGGGCAGGAAAATGGATGGGTGGGACAAAGAACAGTGGGAGTGGATGAGAGGGAGCAGTGAGGAGGGGAGACTGAGGTCCGTGTGCAGATGGAAAAACAGTGCGGTGGAGTGGGATCGGTCAGCAAGGCTCAGCCTCAGTCCCAGCAGCTGGGGCAGAAGGAGCAGACACCTAAGCACAGAGGATGTAGAGTGGGACAGATGCAGTGTGGACAGATGGACATGGGGCAGCAGCGACAGCTGGGAAGACCGGGGGACGCAGAGATCCACGTCAGGATCCAGGAAAGGGGCGGACAGCAGAGACAGCCCAGGCTGTGTGTGGAAAAGTGCAGGCATCAGACACTCAAGTTCGAGACACTTCTCCAGCCCTGAGTGGTGGACAGGCAGGCAGACGTACAGCCCCCAGAGTGTGATCACACGGGCCAGCAGATGCCACAGCCCACGCTCCTGCAGCCCCTGCAGCAGTACAAGCATGTCAGAGCTAAGCTGGGAGTGGAGCAGGAGCAGTACCTGCTCAGGAATCACAGTGGATGGACTGACATTTAGCTCCCACAGGACATCCCCAGGAGATGCAGCCAGGGTCCCTCAGGAGGAAAAGAAGCCGAGCGGCTCCACGTCCACTCCATCTGGCCTCACCTCTGGCTCTCATTCTTCACCCCACAGATCCTCCTGTGCTCCCACAGTCCCAGTCCTCCACATAGACCCCAGTAACAGAAGTTCTTCTCAGCTAAAGGAAACTTGTTCTCAGTCTGACCTTGGCCATGGACTCGCTGCCCCTGTTACAACAAGCAGATCGGACCCAACTCCAGGCCTTTCTCCCAGTAAATCTGGGCCAAAGAAACCTGCAAGAATGTTGCTTCTCCCACTCATTGGAAAACTACCTGCCATCCAAAGAAAGGCAAGGAGGAAAAAAGAGCTGCTGGAGAAGAGTCAGGAGAAGGAAGGAGAGGAGGAAGAGGAGGCTAAGGACAGTGGAGGGAGTCCTGGAGCAGTCGTCAACAGTCAAAGCTGTCCTGTGGACATGACTGAGTCAAACCCCATCAGCATGCCAAATATCTGCCCGTCACAGATTAGGACTGATGACAAACATACAGGTGGAGAGACAGCTCCGCCAATCAGCTTTACTGCTGAGGAGATGGACAAATATCGCCTCCTGCAAGAGCAGGCAAGAGAGCACATGCAGAAAGTCCTGGAACAGACACAGGAGAGTGCCGAAACACACGTAGAAACGAACTACACACACACATCACATGCAGACAACTGTGGGACTTCAGAGGAGCAATACACACCTGCACCCATGCACGACCCCTCACAGCCTCAAAGCCAGTCAGTTCACACAGACACCATGCAAACACAAGCACAGCACACCCTCCAGGCCAGTCTCTCACTTCCACATGTGACCCCGCAGGAGAGTTTCACCCAACCCATGGCTCTGGGGGTCCCCAACCTCCCCCGTCTGCCCCCGTCTCCACCTCTCTCCAACCTCCATCATATCATTTTGCAGCACACAGCCCTCTCCATGCCCCCGTCCTCCTCATCGTCTTCCACCTCATCGCCCTCTCCCTCCATGCACCCGCCGCCTCAGCTCCCTCACCCCCTGCCTCCTCTCCACCCGTCCATCCCTCATCACCTTCACCTCTCTCCCTTCTCCATATCGTCCCTGTTTCCCTCCATCCTGCTGTCTCACCACCCCATCCCCCTCCTCCCTCAATCCCCTGCTTTTCACGCGACACCGCTCGCTCCGCTCTCCCCAGTAGCCCTGCAGCCCCTGAACCCACAGCCTTTCATGGACAGAGCATGGCCAGTGAGGTTTCAACAGAAGGCGTTGTGATTTCCACAGAGTAGCTGCCATGTTTATTAATCTTCCTTGGCAGCACAATATAGTCAGGAGCAGTGAGAGAGGAGAAGGGGGGGGGGGGATTTTTTAGTTTGGATAAGAGCCTGCTATTTGAAATGGGGATGTGTCAGTGCTTTTACTAGCATCAATGCAAACACTTACTCGCATATGCCCTCACCCGCGCACACACACGCATGCATCCACACGAACAGCCCAACTATTGACTGTTTTCAAATAAAAATTTGTTTCTCCATCTAGCCTCTGCTGTGTTGTAGCACAGAGTGAGAAAAACAGACTTTGATCCTTTGCTTTTTCGATCATTCCCTCATTCAGGCCCAGAATAAAGGGAAAGGTGCACCTGCTATTCAAAGACAAGCTGGGCTTGTGTCATCCCCTCTCTTCCTTCTCAGTCACAGACAGGCCAGCTGCCTTTTGAAGTATCCTTCATGCCAGGGACAGAGGGGCAAGAGTGATAATACTCTTTCCCTTATCTCCATTTCATACAGGTTATCTGAGTTAGAGTGACTTTCAACAAACATAAATAACGGTCCAGGGACCGGGAGGCATGGCACAGCCGTTTTAACCTTGGCGAATACTGTATTTGCGTTTGTGTGTGTAAGATAGAGGTAATTCTTGACTGAAATGCATACACACTAGGAAGTGGAAAAACTAATTTCCATATCAGACACATGTAAAGACCTGTTTTGTCTCTATAGTGTAAATAATCTGACATTGAGTGATAATATTAGAATCACGGAAGCAACAAAATAAAAGATGAACTTAACCTTGACCTGTGGTAGGATGTTTATTCCACACTCAGTGGCTTTTCATATTCAAATGTAACATCATTTTGTTTCCACACAGCGCCTAACGAATCAGTTGTCAAGATGTTGATGCTTGGATCTGATCCGATTCTGAGCCTTGGGTAAAATAAATGGGCTTTAATGCTTTTTCTTATTCCGTCTGATTCATGTTGATCGTGCAACATGTTGCAACACATCCTATAAAACATTAATACAGCGCTGTTTACCACTTCTCAAAGTGATGCCCAGAATTCCTGAGAGTCTGTAAAGAGATCATGGAGCCGTGGTTCCAAATCTTCCTTCACTGTGATCCTGTCATTTGAAAAAATCTTAGCAGGTTAATTCTAAAGAGATCAGACTGTTTTATTAGAATATACTGATATGTCACAGGAGGTAAAACTATTAGACAGTATTTTACAAAAACAAAGATCAGAGAAAAATTTTAAAAACAACTTAATTGTGTTAATGTGCTGCAGATTTTTAATTTTTGAGTTCCTGCACTCCTCCACTGGTAATCATCTCATATTTATCTCATCACGTCTTGAAATAAATCTCCTCTGTTGAAGGTGCTGATCCGAGGGGTTCAAAACTACCATCCTAGAAGGTCTGAGGAAAAAGTAATAGTGACATTTAATACATTTATCTCCCAAGTGCACCAATTTCTTTAATAAAAAATAGGGTTTGGGATGAAAGGGCTTTTATTGTGTCAGTCAGAGTGAGATGCTGCCCTTTAAAAAGTACCATATTTTGTTTTAATGTGTGCTATTAGACCTTTTTATTGCCAAACAGATAAATCATTTCTTCCAAAGAAACACATTTCTTCGACCACATTTTATTCTAACGCTCAGTTTGACCTTTGGTTCATTGTACCAGGGATGCCCAAAGCCCACAGCAAAAAAAAAAAATCAGTTTCAAGACATTTCATCTGCAGCAGACAGTCTTGAAGTGTGTCTTGAGCCTGAATATCATACATTTACAAGGTTCAACAAAACTTTTTTCAACTAAACAAAACATAGACGTGCTTCTTTCATCCATATCTTTCTAAAGGTTATGGTGGTTAGTAACTGTTACTATGCATCCAAATGCCTGGTGTTTGGTGAAGGCATGAATGCATCGAAGCTGCGTGCCAAACAGTTGATCACTGCAGCGGCCGGCGCTCAGGGAGCAGAGCACAGAGGAGAACAGAGCACCATCCAGATGGTCCATGCACTGGGATTACCCAGAGTGCTTTGAGAGATTGGATTGATTTGCCCTCCATGATATCAGTGAACACAGCCCCGCACGCAGGGGGGAGAGCTACAGAAAAGGGGGTGACACAAATACAGACACAAAAACAAGATACAAACTGTAGACTGCCAGTTCTGAGGTGCTGGCTAGAAATAAGTCAACCCCTGCAGAGATGCAGTAATTAGAGCACAATTCCTATATCTCCTCCTTCTGACCCCTGAGCTTGACTGTGTGTGTGAGTGTGTTTGCATGTGCGTGCGTGTGCATGTATGTGTGTAAGAGAGGGAGAAAGGGTGAGTTTGTGAGGAACAGAGACAGAGAATCCCTATCTCTCTCCACAGGACGGGAGATCAAACAGACTGTGTGAAATATAGAGCAGCAATAATTAGCAGCTGTTACCGCATCAAACATCTCTATCTCTACCTCTCCCTCTCTCTGACACACACACACACACACACGCTCTGTTCTTATCCCAGAGTGTAATTTAGAGATACTCAAATGTGCTGCAACCTCTCAGTCCTCCAATACTGGTGATCGGGGAGAAGATACAAAATTAACTCAAAACGTTTTTTTCTGATTTCTCTTCAGTTCAAAAGCATTTAAATCACTCACATATGCAAAGAGAGCTGAAACATATTCATATAAAAGACTTGAAAACAATCACAAAACTTTGAAAAAAAACTAAGAATTTTTCCTTTATCATGGCACAGAATTATACATCTTCCACACACACACACACACACACACACACACAGTTTTCCATACAGAGGTCATGTGAAAATTACCAATCACAATATCACTGTACTTTCTGTCAGTGACTGATTAAATCATTAACTAAGCCCTGTGATCCCCCTTGGAGCAGTTATATTTTGCTGTTGTGTGCGTACATGTGTGTGTATGAGTGTGTGTATACTCATGTGTGTATTTGTGCGAGCACGCAGGACTGCGAGTTGATTTATGATCAAGAAGAAGCGGTTTCCTCAGTCAATCGCTCCTTTGAATTAATGAGGTATAAAAACTAAAGCTGGCACTCAGTCAAACACGCCAGCAGTCACACAAAGAGCTCACTGCTGGGGCAAGATCACCTCTACTGGCACCACATTTGATTGTTAGATTGTGGGCATAGATTGCACTGAGCGAAAGAAAAAAAAAAAAAAAAAAGAGTCCCCCTCACAGCTACTGAAGCAATCCATCGACCCAAATTGTAGCACAGTACAAATGAGCCACTTCCCTTTTTCTTTTTCTTTTTTTTTTTACCCTCTCCCTTTTTTTTTAATTTTTGGTGGTCTCGCCTCCTACCCTTCTCTTTGATTCAACCAGGTCAGTGGGGCTGCGTTCAGTCACCCCCCCCCCCTCAGGCTGTTCTCTGACTGTGAGGAAGAAAAGGCACCATTACACTTGGTCCTTTCAATTCCCCCTCATTCAGAGCCTGCCTCTTTCACATGTTTGAATGCTGTTGCACTGCACACAGACTTTCACGGCGCAACGTGCTCTGCAGAATTACAACGCACAGAAAGTCATTCACATACCTCTCGCAGTGACATTCATTAAAAGTTTTCTTGAGTCGAGGCAGAGTGTGACATACAGTGCCAGGTTGCTTCACTCCACTTTAGATCCCTATACCTAATATCTGTGCGGCTTAGCAGCAGCAGTTATACTGACGGCAGTGATAACATTCTAACTATTCTTCTGGGCCACTAAATTACCTTTAAAAGCTACAAATGACTCAAAATTGAGTTAAAAAGGACTGATCTGCCAAAGATTAGAGTTCACTGAAAACTGAAAAAAATTCTGGTTTCGATAAGTCAAAAATAGACTGTAGGGTGTTTATAGTCATTATTATTTGATCCTATATCTTTCTGTATTATTTAAGGTCGATGCTTCACTTTATTAGAGGTACTTTTTGTATCATTTTGGCACCAATTGCAGCACAATTCTTCAAGGCTTTCATTAATTTGTTCGAGCCTTGCAGAAAAATGTGGTCGAATCTGCTTAATATAATACTTTTCAATCTTAATAAATGGGTCACAACATAAAGACGTTTAAAATGAACAGATCCCATATGGTCTAGTGGTTAGATTTCCTGGTTATGTTCATTCTGCTGCCATAAACCCTAATGCTTCCAAAGCACAGTGCCATTAACCCTGCACATACAGCACCCAGTAATGATTTGACTTCTGCGTAGAAATTGTCATGTATATTGGTGCAAAAATGTTACATCACCTTTAACTTTTGTGAGCTTTTGAGCTGCCATGAAGTCTCAGTTCAGGAAGTAATCTGTCACCACTCAAGCGTCAAGAGACACTGCTGTTGCTGCAGGTGCAACATATGGAAAGTTAAGTGGCTTCAGGCTGCCGTCAATAAGACACATTCCTGAGTGTAACTCTGAACCATAATAAGCGCCTTGATCCTCTAAAATACCTGCCTATTTTTAATTTAATTCTATTCTCCTACTTTAAGCTTGACTCTCGTTGGGTAACAGAACTGTTTGTGTAGGACTTGTATTATGTAGAAAGGACTGTGAATTCTGTTCTACCATGGATTTAAGGCTTAAAGGAGGTAGTGGGCTCGCTGATGCTCTTAAACTTGGCACAGTCGCCCAAGGACATGACACTGTCAGCACATAGCTTACACTCCTCTGCACACACGTACACACACATGGAGGTGTAATAGGGTATAATTTAGGAGGCTGTAATAGTGAGATGTGATGCTCTGTTGTAAGACAGCATGGCTAATTCCCTGGTTATGTTATCTCTGAGAGACAGATGTTTCCACCAAAGATTACTGTGTGCACGCACAAAACAAAAACAACACACACATAAACTGCGTGCATGGGGAGATGCATGAACACCTTCAATCCTCAGACAATAGAAACCGTAGGATGGTCTAAAATAGCCTTATTGACCAAAAAACTCAAATCAATGATGAGACCACTTTCCTGAGAGTTAATTATGAGATGTAATGGGTTTCTGCGGAGAGCAAAAAGAGCAAAAACATCTCCTCTCCCAGAAAACTTTCCTCTACAAATATTTCATTTAAAACTACAAAATGGATCATATAATTAAGGTTGACCTCTGGCAATATTGATCAGAGGCAAAACACACATTTTTCCAATAAGACCACTCTAAGACAAACCACGTCACCTTTTAATGATCATTTTAAGCTCCACAAAGCTGAGAGCATTAACCCTTTGCATCAATCCATCAGCTGCAGTACTTTTCCCAGGTCAAACGCACCTCATCCATTACCCAGAAAATCCATCCTGTACAGGAAATGGCTTCACTGCAGAGGATAAAGGTCGGTTGATTCATGGCTTTTCACAGTGGCTGTCAGGAAAACCCTTGTGTCAGATAACCATCGGTCTCATTATGCTGTTAATTCGTTGTTTGCATGCACAGCCACAGCCAAAAAGAAAGCAATACGGATGAGTGACAAGCTTTTCCTGTCTGTCAGGGGAGTCGATTTTGTTCTTCTTTGTTCTGCACGTTTAAATTTCTGTCACTTACCATAGTGTCATACAATACCCATAAACCCACTCCTGCACACAAACACAGTGTCCGTGATTTAAAAACATCCCAGTAATGGCTTTGAGAGGCTGAAAGAAATGCTTGTACACCTTGAAGAAAATTTGAGTGCCTGCGTGTAACTTCAAGAGGACAATTTACACAAGTTAACACGTGAATGTGCGTCTAAACAGCAGAACTGCCTCTCAAACTCTTTTCTCCTCTGAGCCCCGATCTCCCTCCTCCTGTTTCCGTTTAGCTGGTTTCAGCTTTAAGTCTCCAGATTCTGATAATTTCCCCCTTAATCCCTTCAGAGGAGCCCCCCGCTTAACTCGCTAATTAAGTCAACGATACACACATACACAGACAGAGGATAAACAGCACATGAACACACTGCTTGTAGCACTCAGCTATCTGATGCATGGACAATTGGCGGCTGAAGTGTGTGTGTGTGTGTGTGTGTGTGTTTGTGTGTTGTGTGTGGTTGCTGAGAGTTTGTGTGTCTGTATTTCATTGACTTAAGTCCCAATCAGGATGTTGTTATGACGACACATGCATTTTTAAGCTGTTAATCCAGGATTATTCTCTCCTCCGCTCATCTCATTACCGTCGATTATTAAAAAACACATACAGGCACACACACACACACACACACACACACACACACACACTCACAAATACTAATTATGGGCTGGTTTCCTTGGAGACTGAACACATGCTGCTTAGATCTCCAAAGAAAGCTTGACATGCAGGTAAAAACAAATACAAATAATTGTACCTCAGGCATGCATATATTGCAGGCTTAATGATTTTTTTGTTTATGTGTACATTTATTCATTTACTGATATTTGAAACACCGTAACATGAGAAATCAAACCTTGTGTGGTGTGGCAATATATATTTATAAAAGTGATTATTTCTGTGCTTTTGGTTTGTGAAAGAGGCATTTTGGACTTTCAGGGAGCAATTTTTCAGCATTGAGTGGGAAAGAATGAGAGTAAACAGTGTGTGTCCTTTCCCTGTGATTGAATGTTTGTCCTTGTATAGAAACCGCACTCCCCTCTCTCAGCAAGGGAAAATATTCCTGCAGTGCTGAGGCTGATGTGCAGGTGAGAGACGACCAAGGATTTTGAGATCACCTGAGACTTCGTGACCACCATGGCCCGCTCACGCTGGGTCAGCCCAGAATAACCAGAGAAGGACTGACCGCCGTTGTTCACTCCCCGCTGGAGTCATTAATCACACAGCACTGCAGCAGAGCCACATGGACGCAAGCTTCACTCAAAATGGCAATGTTTTAAATTATGCATAATCTTAAGTCTTAATATAATTTGAACAAGTGAGTTATATAAAAATAAATTCCCCCTGTGCAGGTGTTATAAATAGGGGAATTAACAATAGACACCAAAATGGAATCAGCGACACTAACACACTCTCTCCAAATGTGACAGCAGACTGAACAAACAATACTAAATATTAGGCTGTTAAATTTATTTGTTTTTTTGTAAATTAAGGTTGTATCCATCTTAATCATTCACTGATTTAATGTACCGTCCAGTGAGCGTGCCAAGTGACACAAATCAAAAACATCCAATCTGTTGCTCGACCAACTGGAGCATGCTGGTCTGGTTAAATGCTTAAATGCCCATGGTGAGTCCTCCAGCAGTGATTTCTGCTCTTGCTATATTGGCTATGATCTTCTACCTTCAGTGAGCTGTGTGAGATCTTTACACTGTTTCGGACAATTTCTGTCACAGTCGGGACTGAGCCTCTTTCAGCTCTAAATGTTTGGAAAACCGTGAGAGGCACAATTGGACAGAAAGGCTGGGTAGACTGGTTATAATGGGACATAGAGGTCAAGTGGACTTGTTGTATGAATTGAGAATGGTCAAGCAAAGAAGTTCAACCAATTGGGCAGATTGTTGAGGACCTGGCAGAGCACACGGCTCTGACTGACCTTTAGACAGGTAATGCAACATAGGGATGTCATCGGCTACAGCCTTGCCAAGCTACAAGGCTTTTTTGTATTGGTTTGCCATAGCTAGAAAAATAAGGAAGGTCATAGTTTATATTTAAGATGCACACTACATTTTTAAAAACTGCTCGGCTCTTTTTGCTTAAATGTGTTTGTGTCTGCAGCCGCTGTGAGGATCACACTGTTTCTGCATCTCTGTGTTATCCTCTTTCATATTTTATTCTGCTGCTTTTGATGTCAGTTGAATTCCTGTTGCACTCCCCTCTGCATCCATAGCTCCTTAACTTATTGTCAGTTATTGTGTTTTTTAAGCTTTGTCTAAGCTTTGGTTAATTGTAGTAAGGCTATTCAGAGGAAGGCTGTTGTATAATTATTGTTCATTATCAGCAGCATGCTTGGGCCTTAAAATCTGTTTATAAATTGAATTCATTGTTGAGTTTGGAAAAAAGGGGCTCAGCAATGTGATGTTCCACTACTGTTGTTAAATTTGTATTTAATGCAGTTGCAAAGGTGCTAATTAAACTGTTCTTTAATTACAGTTAAATCTCACAATTTTATGCAAATTCTGCCTACGGGGTCTGATAAACAAGTCTGATTTTCAGTCACATTACTAACAAATCTGAAGAAATAAACGTGAACAGAAATTTGTGCTACCTCTGGTTGAGTGTAACCTTGAACAACAATGTCTGTAAACATGATAATAAAAGTTTGGTATTTTGTTTTCTAACTGTGTGGTGTGCTTTTGGAGGCAGCCTCAGGTGGCCATTAGGGGGACTGCAGTTTTTGGCCATTCTGTGTTGTCGTTGTATTTACCCCAGGAGGTTGCTGCTTGGACAAAGCAAACACATAAACAAAAATGTGTAAACACAGATGCAGATTGGAGCCCATTTTAATTTAAAAATTGAATGTTGTATAACAGCAATGCTACAAGCAGTCAGCCCTTAAGGCCTTATACTCTTGGTGCATTGACAGAAATACAAAATACTAAATTTTCTTAAAATGCTAAATGCCACAAACATGAACACTTCTGGGCAAAGCTCAGTCCACAGAGAACACATCATATCACATTTACCTGTCATAGACACACACACGCACACACACCTACACA
Source organism: Ctenochaetus hawaiiensis (assembly GCA_029783645.1). NCBI lineage: Eukaryota > Metazoa > Chordata > Actinopteri > Acanthuriformes > Acanthuridae > Ctenochaetus > Ctenochaetus hawaiiensis. Next base: position 12,539,501 of record JAPZDY010000025.1, read on the forward strand.
CTACATCGTATCGGTAACTTTTCTCTTGAGCTTTATTTTATGCTCTTTAAACACAAACACGCACAATCAGATCATGGTATCTGGACCCCTGTGATCCCAAACAGGCCTCTCAGCTTGCAGCTTGGTTGCTATCAAGAGCAGCATCTCAGATAACGTTCCCATTTACCGGTTATGAAATTCTTCAAAGGGGCCGCGCAGCAGTGAACGCCTGTGGTGCGTTGTGTTCTGTTAACGGGCATGGTGCATGGAGAAATACTCTGTGGTGGATGTATTTTAAGGCATGCACATCACATACAGCAGTCCCCCCCCACTAAAGAGTGGTGGAGGAAAATGTCAGCATAGAAAAAAAAACACATTTATCAGGCTTAAGAAAAGTCACAACTGTCCGATGTAGTTTCAGGTGCTTGAAATGCATGATGTGCAAATGAAACTGTACAAACTGTGTTTTGAAAATATGCTCCAGGCAAAAATAAAGAAGCAAAAAATAAGAGGCACACTGATGGACTGTTTGAAAAGATAAAAAAAACCTACATATATTGTGTCAGTAATTGATACACACAGCTAACGACTTAAAATCTTACAGTTTGACATATCCAGCCTGAACACAGCTTTGAATTTCTTGCATTTTGACCTTTTTTTTTTTTTTGCTGCTTACAAAAATGTTCACACGTCACTTTTTTTGTTTGTTTGTTTACAGAAAGGGGCTGTGTCTGTCTTTTCACAATTCAGATGTACAAACTCTGCCTCTTTACTTTGCCACACTCAATTGTAGAAGAAATATAAAAGGGGAAAAGCATCAGTCCATTATTGTGCTGTGCCATTACCCTAACCCATGCCATTACGCTACATAACCCTGTCTGAGAAGTTTAAAAGGCTGCAATGTGAAAAGTAGTACTAAAAAAAAAAGGGGGGGGGGGTGAGATTTGCCCGTTTCTCCTTTCTGAAAAGCTTTGTGCAAGATACTTTGAACAGTCTAGCAGAGAGAGGAGCGCATGCTGCATAAGTTAATGTCGAATTCTCTCTATTGTGTCTTCTCTTGTTGAATCCAATGAGTTAACCAAAAAGAGGAAAAAAAGCCAAAGCAGGAGAATAAACTGAATAACATAAAAATTCAAGAATTTCATATAAACTTGGAATATTAAAAGTGTTCCAGGTGAAGTTAGCATTGACTTTTGCTGGCAGACACAGTCTTCTAATTATGACACCCCAGTGACATATTTCACTTTAGTGCAGTCGGAGAGGGAACCACTGCTGCACTCAACTGAGGAAAAGCTTAAGTAATTGACGTGCAGCCTATATGCATTTTTATTTGTGTGTGAACGCATGTGTTGTGCATGTTTGCTTGTAGACACGAACGCGTGGGTGTGTATGAGGGAGTAAATCACTTAAATGTGTTTTGCTTTTTGCTGCTGCTGAGAAGTAAAGCTTTAAAACTAGTTTCTTTCATCAACATTTTTCAAGGAGATTAAGGGAAGCATTACAAGTAGTCACTTATTTCACCAAAAGCATTAAACAACTGACTGAAAGAGATTGAGTAGACTGCAGCTTTTAATGCCACTCTTTTTGTGCATCTCACTTGAATTTAAATTTTATCTTCGATAAATGGTTGTGAAAGGATAACCAGTAAAAAAAAACAGGCACTTTAGAGAGCACAACAGACCATTTAAACTAGAGGGAAGCAAGATGGGGGGAAAAAGTGAAATCTCAGAGTTGGAGCGAAGGGGCTGAGGTCAGTGTTCCATTGGTGCATCTGCATCGTCCTTCTCTTCATCGCTACAGGGTTCAAAATCGTCATCCACGGCTGGCTCTCCTTCGTCTCCCTCCATCTCTCCTCCCAGTTCGCCTAGCAGCTGCTCCACATGCTCCAACATTGGCTGGTCATCACACCGCAGCTTACTGTACAGCTAGGGAAGGAGGGGGAGAAAAAAAAGAAGACAAACAGGATGATGCAAGTGTGCAATGGACTAGTGAGGGGACTGGGAAAATTGAAATTTGAAATAGAAAGTAGGTTACACAGCAGAAATGTTAAAAAACAAACATGAAGTCCAAAATTATGCTGCAGAGGCAATAGGAGAAATGTGATACGGTGATACAGCTCTCAACCAGGCTCTTCCATTGTGTCGCTGAATATAACAGTGCATCGCTACAGCATCGGTAAGCAGCACCTTGGAGTTGAGGGAAGGCAGCAGCCTTGAGGTTTTAAGTCTAAGTGCTGTTAGGTCGCCTGAAATATCTAACAGCAGCTGCATTCTGTCATGCCTCGCAAAACGCTGGTAAACAGTTTTTGTCTTTCATTTGGCAAATCAGCACATTTGATGCACTGTTCAGCCGCACAGGACACAAAAAGACCATTTATCTTCGTCTTGCTGTTGCAACATGCGTGTATGCTCACAGAGAAATGTATCCTGTGAGACATATGGTTATGCAGCGTGCATGTTCATTTTCTCACACACACACACACACATACACATACACATACACATACACACACGCACGCACACACACGCACGCACGCACACGCACGCACGCACACACAATCCAAGTCGTTATCTCAGTGAAATATGCCATGAAAGAACAAGATAAAAAAAATGTCCTGTTCTCAAGCAGGCACCAGATTTATCTCTGTAAAATACTATGCTTGTGTGTAATTACTGAACTCAAAGTGAGGCTGGGTGATAAAACTACTGACTCTTCAACTAAGGACAGAAAACTTAACACTGTTTTTCTATGTGAGCATATACAGAGTGAGGAAAACTGATACAGAGATTCATATTCATGCTTTTTTTTTCCAGTAACAAAACCAGAGAGAAAAAGAGGGCGAGTGGGGAATGGCTTACATGAT
>JAPZDY010000025.1:12546504-12560130 GCA_029783645.1 Ctenochaetus hawaiiensis
CTCCATCATTCTTTTGCACAGCACATCAACTACGTGCAGTGTGTGTGTACGTGTGCGTGTGTGTGTGCATGCGTGCATGTGTGTTCATGTGTATTGATCAGGAAAGAGATGAATAATGAAGACATTTCTTAAATAATTAGATATGCAAGTTGGCACACACAACCATAATTAAATATGTGCATCTACATAAGGTGCGCCTACGCATACCCACATGCTTTCTCTCGCTGTCTCACACTCACACACACACACACACTTATAGCAAAGTCATAAAGTATGCAGAGAAGTGGACCGGCGCCAAAACAAGCCGTTGGGCTTTGAGGCCTCATTTCCATGTTGGAGCCCATTTTAACTAGCAGACTAACTCATCATTAATAATTAACACTCACAGTGATGCTCAGATACAAGGCTCTGATATAAACAAGGGAGAATCTCAACTATACAATGTAGATACATATGCGTGATGTTCACACATACATATGAAAGTGCTGAGCTGAAGTCAGTGAGCGTGCGTAAGGACCTGCTCATGTTTTCAGGGCAACGCTGCAACTAATGAACGTGACTGTAAATGTCATTAACTACTGTGAGAGTCAAAGGTGCTATGTAAACATGTTGAGATGTGACAGCAAGCCGAAGAAAAATTTCTGAACACTGGGCCAAGTGTTTTTTTTTTTTAATACATAGAAAAATAAGAATTGATCATCACTGGTATGCACAGGCTGCAGAATTTGTTTATTTAAATAAAAATTTTGGAAATTAGTGATGATTTTGTGATGATTTGATTGCATGATGTTTCATTAGTGTTGGTTAATTAATAATTAATGTTTCTGCGGCCTAAAGGTGTTCTTTAATTAGTAAAACAGCAAAATCCTAAATTTTTATGCAAACTGTTTCCTCTAGGATGAGTCCAAATATCTGCCACCATGGCAAAGAATTTTAAATGACATATCAGGCTGAAGTGTCTGACCAGTTTTTAAAAAATATCATGAATGATGATTGCAAGAAACCATAAGCAATGGTGAAACCACTAGCAAACAGCTGCAAAGCTCCTCCATCTCCATTTCAAAAATAATAATAAAGAAGAACATAAAATATTTCATTTATGGGACTTTAAACTTGGTTCCAAATTCAAAATCGGGAACAATAAACGTGAAATAGTTCATTTGAATCTGTGTGAACTAAACTCTGCTCTTGGTCATGTGAAGTGTGACCTTGCACGATGCTGGCTGAGGAATTAAATGCACCATGAGGTGGGCTGTTTTCTCTCCACACCTTTTTCAAGGTCTTCATTTACTTTTCACATTATTCTGTGCCTGTTGCTTCACTCACTCCACAAAGAAACAGCTATGCTGTTTACTTGTCACGCTCTGACGCCTCACCCAATTCTTTTACCAGCCTTTCACTATTTTATTCCTTTGCATTCTTTCTCTCTGTTCAAAAATAGCTTGGTACCTTATTCTCTCCCTTTCTCAATTGCATTTTTTTTCTTTTTTTTTATTAACTCATCACAAAGCTAGTGGCTCAAATCTGTATGCACCCAGTGTCTTTATTTTCCTCCCCATAGTTTTTTTCCATTCCCCTTCTTGGCAGCTCAAAGCCCACTTCCTTCTTCGTCCTCCCCCCTTCTGTCTTGCTTGTGGACATCCCCAGTGGATGCTGGTTAGACAGGTCTGTCACTACACTGCTTTCCTGAGAGACAGACATCAATATATTGCCACTCTGCTGCCCCTACTCATCTGTGGAGGGACATGACGGAGCACAAGAGGAGGAGGGTGGAGGAAAGGGGAGGGGGGGTGAACAGGAGAGGAAAGTAAAGAGCAGAAGAAAAAAAAAAATCGAAGGTGGGGCCTGCCACCCCTCAGTCCCTGCTGTCTGATTTACAAGCCTATTGGATTTTAAACTAACATGAATCACTGCTGCATAGAGGCATTGCTCCTTGACAGAATGACAGAATGAATGAGACACATCACTCCAAGTGTGTGTATGCGCGTGCGTTTGTGTGTTTGTGCGTGTGTTTGTCAGAGGAAGTGGGAGAGAGACAGGGGTATATTTAAACCTCCTTAAGATTGTTGAAAAAAAAAGAAAAAAACAGTATTTTCTGTGGCAACAATGGAGCTTAGTTTGGATCCTCTCATGTTCACAGTACTGCATGTACTTCCTCTCTGACAAGAGCTGGTTCTTAGGAGTCGTATCTTCTCTGTGTGTGTACAGAAGGTAACCATCTGTACCCACTGAGGCTGTGTTGTGCACAGGGATGGAAGAAGTATTCAGATCCTATATTGAAGTACCAATACCAAACTGCAAAAAATACTTTATAGCAACTAAAAGTTTTGCATTCAAGTGAAAAGATGACAAAAGCATGTATGTTTTACTAGGAAAATACACTTGAATGAGCTTAATGCAGAGAACACTCACAGTGTTACATTACTATATGTTTATTTTAGATTATTATCACCTATAGAATATTATATGAGCAGCATTTAACCTTATCCCTGGTTTAGATGGAGCTAGTTTTTAAAAATTTAATGAATTTTCTACGATGAAATACTTTCTTTGTGGGTTAATATGCTGATTATTTTTTTCTTGATTTGATTTCACGCTCATAAACCAATTATACTTTTTTTGTAAGAAAGTGAGAAATTGTCCTCACAATCACCAAGAAATAAAAGTGACACCTTCAAATGTCATATCCTGTTACTGACTAACTAGGACCTCTGACGGCCAATAAATGCAGTGGAGTAAAGAGTGAAATATTTCCATCAGAAACGTAATCAACCATGTAGCTAACTGTCATGTTGAAGAATTGGTTGGTCGTATTTATGTATAAGATACACCACACATATACTGTACCTGAGTCATCAAAAAGCAGCAAGCAGCTCTTGGTTTGTGGGCAGATTTCATGACATAATCTTGACCTGTATTACCTTTTTAGCACTTGTCAGGTATGATCTGGCCGCCTCCTTCAATGCCTTCACCTCTTCCTTCTCCTCCTCCGTAACTTCTCTTCCATCTCTTTCTTGCTGCTCCTTTGCTTTATCCAACTGGAGGTAGCACACCCAGCCTGAGAGATACCACACCTGGGAGGCAAAGAGAGAGAGAGAGAGAGAGAGAGAGAGAGAGGGAGAGTGTGAGTGAGAGAGGCGGGTTGTGGGTGGGGGGGTTGGAGGGTGTGAGACATTCAGACAGAGAGAAAGTGTTCTTTGTTGCAGTAAGTGAGCTGTGACAAGGGAAACAGATTTGTAACCCTCGCGAAGCATGTCTGCATGAAATCCCACATCTTTCCTTGACAAAAAGGTTTCACACATATAACATGGAATCACACTCACACACACACAGACACACACGCACACACATGCGCACACACATACAAGCAATCCATCACTCATGCAATAACTGTCACCCTGAGCCAATCCTGACACAGCAGACTTTCCTCATTTACAAATGCTGTATGGTTGTAAATGCACATGTGAACATACTGTAGCTTCACAATAAATTAAAAACCTTTGACATGAGCATCTGTCTCTAACATTTTTTTTTTGTTTGTCTTTCTGTGGAAAAAAATGGAATTACTTTATTTAAACATAATTCAAATGAAAATAAATTCCCCTCAGGCAAATATCTTCCTTGCATTTCTTGCATATATCATGCTCACAGCTGGTGATGAGGACAAAAGAAGCCTTTATAATTAATTAGAGGGAGGCTGTTTATTTGTTAATGCTTTTATCCAACACACATTTTTCAGTTTTAAAATATTTCAAAGGAGTGCCTCGATAGAAACCATGGGAAGCATCAGAAGCATCACAGTACTGGGGTCTCAGACTGCAGGACTGGTGGCTAACAAGCTAACTTGGCCTTGACTCTGGTTTTTTGGTTCCACATTGGTAGCTCATTTTTCAGAGATGTACATCATCATGGTAAGTTCAGCCTCACATCATACCTTTCTTCAGAGCAGATTATGTTCAGGGCATTTAATGCAAAAATAGAAAATAGTAGGAAATCAACTCTCTGGAATTACTTTTCTCCCACAGCCACTTTTGGAAAACCTTGAATACAAAAATGTAATCCACAAAACAATGGAAGAGAAAAATGCTGCAAATGTACAACACAAGTAATAAAGAAGGTGTGTACTATTGTATAAAATGGTAGCAGGAAGGGCACATGTAGAAAAGACTGGCAGAATTACTTGATGAGCAGATGAGAATGTGGGCGTTGCTTCCAAGCACATTGCCCATTTTTTCAGAACAGAGCAACATCTGTAAACAGGAAATGGTGTGATGACCTGTGCCATAACATCTACTGCTGCATATTGATGCATATGCATGATTTTACCACTTTACTGCAATTTGTAAAACATGAAAAAGACAATATAAATATGAGATACTTGCATTTTTTTTATACTATAAATTTTTTAATCACTTTCTGCGGCTACAATGGCTATTTCCTGAGAAAACGAGCCACATACCCCGCTGCTCTATGCAATACGCATTAACTGAATCAAGCTTTCAATGAAGGACTCTGTCCGAGCATCATGTGGGTTTCATGGCCACATTTTTACAAGGACTCGAAGAATTTCCTCCTTTTCTACAAACAACTTTACATCCATCAGTGTAGCAAAACTCTGGATACTTTTTAACCCTGAGCCTTATTTATACAACACTTCACCAGCTGCATCAGTTTAGACCAACAGAGGATAACATGATCATTATCTGTCGCTCCAGCAGGTTAGCTGTCTCCCACTATAATGTATTAGTGCATTTGCTAAACCTACTACATCTCATGTGCTGCACATATTTTTTTTTCTGTTGCTCAATAAATTAACAAATATTTGGCAATAATGTAGCCTCTCCAGCTGCAACTGTACAACACTTAGCATGATTCCCACATCAGTATCAGTAAGTATCATTCAGATTAAGTGCTGAGGACCTCTTGACTGAGTGACTGACTGACTGACTGACTGACCGACCATGACTTGGCACTTGAAGAAAAGCTGTTTGAAAAACAACAACTATAACATCATTTTGAAAAAGAAACCTGCTGCTCCAGGGTTCAAACAGTCAGTGGAGGCATATTTTTTACTATAAGCAAATCTGCTGAAATAAACCAGAATCAGCTTGTTCTCCTTCTTCTGCATGATCGCACATTTTTTTTCTCCTACATAATCACAGACACTGTGCTGTGCTTGCTCTTCCACCCCTTAAACACAATCATGTTCAACTTCCAGTGAACTTGGAGGTGTGTGTGTGTGTGTATGTGTGTGCCTCTCATCTCAGGCCAGAGGCCACCCACTGTTCTTCAAGTACAAAGATATAAATATTAGCCTTATTCATTATTCATGTAGGGCAGAGGCAGTAGGGACCTGTACCTCTGCCAAATCAACCATTTAGCTAACAAACACATCAAGCCATGCCACACTGAATTCAGAATTGCCGCCTAGCATGCTGAGTGGGAGGCTACCCCCTGCAGCCATACTTATCAGAACAACAGCAGCACTGGATAAATGTAGTAATGTTGCAGCACCAGCAGTATGACATTTTTATCACTGAAATATTTTCTGCGAATGCAGAACCAAGGGAAAAAAAAGTGTCCTCGTGCATTTATGTGCATATTCAAGAGAGAAAGAGTGAAATTGGGTCACTTAAACTCTTAACTTCTACACAAATGAGAACGACTACGAGTCTACAAAGACTGCAAGAACAAGGCTGGAAAAATTCCTTACAGATGGTCCACTGTGAAATATTTGTATATGTGGTTAAGATGGCTTATGCGCCTGCACTCGAAAATTAAAACATGAGAAAGTTAGTTAATTAAGAACTTCAGAAAATCCACCCTACCCTTCACCAACCCCAGACAGAAGCACACATAATAAAATAAATGCTGCGTCTGTCAATCAAATCACTGGCACTATTGTCATTTCAAAGTGAAGACACATCTTAGTTCCCATATGGTGCAGCTAAGAAAGAACAAAAGCATCATGAATAAACGGAATACCTTTGAAACCAGATTTGCAAGGAGTAGCTCACTTGTTTGTGCAGGCTTATAATTTTATAAGTAAGGTTTCAACTTTGAGATACGCGAGAGCAAGAAGGCGGAGGCGAGAGCTAACAATTTATCTGCTGCTCTTAAGAGAGGAAATGAGGAAAAAAATGTAAAACAAAGAAGGGAAGCGAGTGGAGGAGTGAAGAGGGAGAGAGGGAGCGATGTGTCTGTCATACAGTGCTGACATCATTAACAGGATTCTAGCAAATAAGTCTAGAATGGTCTGGAAAAAAAAAAAAAAACTTTCTGACCATTAGGACCGGTGACTGTATGCACGTGTGATTGGCTCGCCCAAATCGAGTGTAACAGCTGTGCGTCTCAGGAGCAAGTTTAAAAGTTCAGCCCCCTGATGACTGCTCTCAATCTGTCAGCTGAGGGGTGTGTGTGTGGGAGGCTGAGCCTGAGGGTGAGTGTGGGGGAGAGAGAGAGAGAGAGACATGCTGCTGTGCTCTTCTATCTGACACTCAATGGCACACCTTCACTTCCTCTGCCACTAACAGCGGGGATTTTCAAGCACGCTGACAGCATATAGTTTCTCCTAAAGCACAGAAAATACTGCCGTTTACGTCACTTTCTCATAAGCATTTAAGTTCTAAGCGATACTGTGTGTGTGCGAGTGAGCACGCAAGTGTTGAGAGCAAGTAATGCATAAGTGTGTAGGCACTACTTTGTGCACACACACATAAGCGGTGGCTCAGCAGAAGCAACTAAGTGCTCAGCTTGAGGCTTTCTTCTTCCCACAGGGGTTATGAAAGATTTGCCTACAAGTTGGTGTGTTCCATGCAGTTGCTACTGTAACATAACAGTAAGGCTGTAAAAGTAATACCAATGTACACAGAAAGAACACAGAGGTTGTCCAGGAATTGTCAGTCAGAATTTAGTGATAATCAGGCACAACAACATTTTAATTTCACATCATTTATTTAGCTTAACATTGTGTTTACCTCAACTGATCTATTGGGGTACTTCATTTTCTTGGGGTGCTTCATTTTCTTTTTGCTCTGTCAAACTGATAAAGCTGTGGTAATGGCTGCCGTGAGCATTTTATTATTTTTTAGGATGATAAAAAAGAATTATGCCGATTTAAGAGTTCTTATTTCTGTAGTTGTTGACTTGCAGCTTCATTGATCTGTCAAAATTATTCACACATCACTTGTCTGTGCCAGTTATTAATGCATATTGCTTGCTAGCTTTGTATAAAGTTGTTGTACCATCTCTTTATCCCTTTTTTTGCTTAATAAGTTGATTGTTTCTGTAAAAAGTCTCAATGTGCACAGCACCAGACTACCTGGTACTGCTGAACAAATTGAAAACGTAGGTGGTGATTCAGAGGTTTGCAATAAGGCAAGAGACAGACAAGCTGAAAATACCAAGCAGTCCGACACCAACACCCCAGACTTAAGAAAAAATAAAGGATCTAAACTGCTGATAAACTCTTTCTGTCATAGTATAAATGGAAAAAAATGGCAATTAATGACATTAATGAATGACAAAAACAGCTGGGTCATTGCTTCATTGCTTACCTGGACGACTTCATCATCCTCCTCCAGAAGACCCTCCAACACATCTACCGCCATCTAATGCAGAAAGAGAGAGATTTCATTTTACAATGCCATTCAAACCACAAAACGCTTCAACACCTACCTAAAAATCTGCCACAGAACATGTGGTGTCATAATGGCATTTTGTTTCAAACCATTCAGACAGAGATACAGAGTCTAAAAGAAATACAGAGAGAGAGAGACTAGTTTGACAATTCGGCAAAACTGTTTGCTGAATCAACTTTTTTTGAATCAAAGAGAGAAAGAGTCAAAAGATTAAATTAATTTTGAAAGATTCGAAATGATCTTTATGAAGAAAAACATCAGCAGATAATAGCCATTCCAGGAAATAACTTTATAAATTTAACAAATTCGTATGCGCTCACTCATAGTCTCCTCTCTGATGCAGCCTCGACCCTCAGACAAACAAACAGAACACGACGCTGTGCATCTCCCAGGCAGCTCGATCAATCAGCGCGATCAGAGGATCTGATAAGCGTCTTTGAGATCAGCGTCCCATACACACCACCATCGATACCAACAAGACAACAGACATGGCCGTCGATAGACACACTCAGCAGTGCTTATCGCGCAGTCAATAGTCACTCTGGCTGCTCTGTTCTATAGCCCCTTTAATCCATTTACCGACATTAATAGTCATCATGTTCTTAGTATCTGCGTCTCTCCATGGGATGCATGATTAACCTAAATAACCCCACCCTGCTCCACCCTGAGAGCAGGGTTTGATGGTGTAAAGGAGTTTAATGTTTAAGGTATTTAAATGTTGCGTGACCTTCCTCACTGCGTCACCGTCCAGGTCGGTCTCTGTGGAAAGTTTCTGTTACAGAAAACAGACCTTGACTGAAGTAGTCTGCGTGTTTGTTTTCTCTCTGCTTCTCTCCTTGTGGATTCTGTGGTTGTCGGTGTGTCGGTGTGTGTCGGTGTGTGTCGGTGTGTGTGGGTGGGTGTGTGTGTGTGTGAGAGAGAGGCCCTAGGTGATGATATATTGATTTTTGTCAACTTCAGGTTGGAGGCGACTGTTAGCCAATCACCCATGGTGAAGGGCAAGAATAAAAGACATGCACGTCCTCCAGTGCACGCACTCACACGCACACAAACACACACACATACACAGCACTGCACGCTCAAACACTACGAAAGAAGCTACACACAACAGTGAGCACAACAAGCAGCACTTGTTTCTTGTTAAGGCGGTCTTATTAGCCGCAGAGCTTCTTAATTTTTCCCCCTCCTGCTCTTTGGGGTTTTCTTCTCTTTTCATTAACCCTACGTGCTTCCGCCGGCGATAAAGAGGTCAACCGCCTGAGTAGACTCAGGAAGAGTCAGGTTAATTGAGAGAATCCCATTACGAGTGTGCAGATGTGCATGCCAGGGAGCCAGTTGATTGATTGCTAGACCAATTATCAGCTGAAAACCCATTGTCCTTAATTAATTAATGACTGATTAAAAATACACAAACAAAAACACCTAATCCCAGCTGATGATAAATGGATTCATGCCCAGCGTCAGAATTATCTACTTGACTTTCATTGTATCACAGCAATGCGACACACACACACAAATTCATACAGTAATTCAAGCCAAGCACCAGATATAAGAGATAGGACTAAAGATCTGTCTGGATATTAAACAACTGATAGAACAGGCAGTTTTGGAGCAACAAAAATAGAACAAGAGATATCTGGGAGCCAAGATAAGTGCGCAACGAACCATTATATCTTCTCCAACTGTACTCCTTTCTAAGTACACTGGTCAACCCAGGGGCGAGTGATTAAAGATTCAGAGATTCCTAAGCCACTTCATGCTCTAAACAACAACAAGATTAATATTCCCGTGAAGATAAGAAGAAGAGAGGGGGCACTATGAAGGAAAAAAGTGAGAAAACTAGAAGGAAGTGTACAAAAAAAAAAGCAGCTTATTAAACAATGTGAAACTGGTCCACGGACAACGACGGAGAACTGCACAGACACACAACACAAACACACACCAAAGACACAACATACATCCTGCCCTCTTTATTTCAAGACCTGTTAAAGGAATAAAGCAGCACTCTAGGGAGGAAATCATTCATAATAGCTATATAGTGTTTGTGTGTGTGGTGTGTGTGCGTGTGTGTGTGTGTGTGTGTGATCTTGAGGCAATTTTGCTTAACAGAATCATTTTACCGGAGCGCACAGCAGAGACAGGAGAAAGACAAATCACTTTACAAGCGAGGGCAAGCCGTATCTCTAGCACACAGAAACCCATACAAAAACCCCTCAAACATACACACACATGCACACACACACACACACACACACACACCATTACAAGCCTTTATGGCCAACAGTGCACACACACACACACACACACACACACACACACACACACACACACACACACAGCACACACGCCCACTAACTCACAGGCACGTACAAACAAAGAACGTCTGCACTTAAGCAAATAAATTCTGGGGATGTCACTGCAAACTGTACTTGCAAGCAACACTGGAAAGTACAAGTCACACTCCGTCGTGAGCTAAATTTAAGAACAGAACTGTTCAATGAGAAAACATGAAAGCAAACAAGAGTGACAATGACAAGTAACTAACCGTCAGCCGCTGTGACAACTACGACAACAGACACCTTAATGGCTGTCAGGGGAGGGCGTCTGTCTGTGTGTCTGTCTGCTGTGTGGCAAGTGAATTACTGGTGGTGATGGGTGATGATGATGGTAATATGAGCGACTGTGCATTTGTGCTTGACAGTGAGAAAACAGAGTTCTCGGAGGGCAGCAGCATTACCACAAAGCGCTTTTGTTTTCCATTAAAACATGAAGATGTCAGAATAAACGAGCTATAAAGAGTGAGTTCAGGGCTTCAATTATTATTTCTTTGTCAAATACTGTCCATTATTTGCTCGATTAATTCATTATTTGCTTTATAAAATTAAAGCAAGTATTAAGAAACCTTTATTTATTTATTTATTTGGCCCGGACAACAGTTTTGAATGCAGATTACTATTACAAAGAAAGCCAATGGCACCGAATTGGTGACCACCTCTATTAGTGTCATGAGATATTAATTAGTTTTAATGTAATTAACCCTTAAAAACCTCAAGGAAAAAAAAGGGGCAAAGGTGCTATGTCACACAGAAAAGGTCAGATGTTAAAAGTGTGATGTTCATGCTTAAAATGTCTCCTACTAAAGTGATCAAAAACCAATGAGACGCTGTCTACCTATCACTGACAGCCACTGGGGATAACCTAACTGCCGGTTTCCTTTCTTTGACTTGATCCATCACCGTTGTGCACTACAGTGTTTTTTATTGTAATATCTACCGAGATAATATCCCACACGCAGACAGTTTGGCCAAAGATATCACAGTGTGACAGTTCTATCTTGGCAAACGCCTAATTTACTCCAATTCAAACTCAAACCACATAATAGATTGAATGTACAATGCCAAACTGCATTCATTTGACAAAGAGCTTAATCTCCAACAGAGACAGACAAGTGCTTTTTGGCAACAAATAGAGTAGTTCTTCAACCACTTTTATTATTTAAACCCAGAAATAGCTGAATACTCTATGCGGCTTAAGAAAACACAAAAAAATGTAATGTTTCTTTGGCAAATATAATTATCAAAATTTCAAAGCCTTGGCTCAGCTTAGACCAAACAAACATTCAACAGGGAGAAATACAGACAAATCGTCACATTCTGGCACCCTGCTAAGAAGGCAGCCTTCAAACTGATAACTCTACAGACAACTTTACAAACAGTTATCAGTTTGAATAGATTTTTAGTCCACAGGGAGAGATTTTGTGTGTGTGTGTGTGTGTTTGGGACAGAGGGGTAGAGGAAGGACAGAGAAGAGAGGATGTTCCTATCATATCCGGCTGAGTCCTGTTCTGGGGAGAAATGGACAGAAACAGCTTGCTTCTACTTTCACCCTTAAGCTTAGTTTCCTGCAAGAAACTCTTATATGGCTGATGTCTAAAAGCAAATACGATCAAACTTGAGAATGGGCATGTGTGTATATGCATATGCGCACGCACGGTAAAATATTCAAGTTAATGCACTCAGAATGTGTGCAGTTTTATGTCGCAGGCTTGATGACACCAGCACGAGGATGAAGACAAACGACATGTCAGAAACTGTGGACCGAGACGTTGTCATTTTACTGATACACCTGACAGGCCATCTCCTCTCTCACACGCACACATGCACACACAGAAACACACACAATGAGATATGCAGCTGAGCCATTTGGGAGTGAGAGACGAAAAAAGGACACTGTTCTCATTTGCTGTCAGCGATAACCATAAAGCACTCAACAAGAGCGACTACAAATTAATCACTGGATCACAACAGAAAATAGCTGAACTGCTGTTGGTGTGGCAGTAATCACAGAAAACGACTTCAAGTGTTAATGACTGTTAGGGGTTTTAGCACTGAACTGAAGGCGGTGAGCCACTAAAATCAAGCCATTAATACTGAAATTGATGACTGATTTAGAAGTGTGTGCATATCACAGATATGGCAGCAACTCATCAGGCTGGAAATTTCCTTTCCTTCATTTTTTTTTTGAACATCTTCACATCCCTCGTTCCCTCACCGCCCCCTTTACCCCCACCCCTCTCTGTAAATACCACTCTTCAATTATTGACACTGAACTCTGGAAGGGATAAAGACCAGCCGTGGCCTTCCCACCTTCAGTGCTATTCACTAGGAAGGAAAATACACAAACACATGCACACACACACATACAAATGCCGGGCCTCCTTCCCACCATGCAAAACACACACACACACACACACAGACACGCACACAGACACGCACACACACTCTCTGTCACACACACACTCACAATGCACAGCACGAAACATTATTTTACCTCATATTCTTCAGACTCGATGAGCAGTTTGGCTGTGGTGATGCGAGACTCGTACGGAGGGATCTCATTCTGGAGAAAAAAGACAACAAGGGCAACTCTACAGTGAGTGTTTACACAAGCAACCCCCAAACCCTCTTCCTTTGTCTGATAATAGCAGTATCCAATTTAAAGGTACAAAACATTCTGCCACCACATGGCTGTTAATCACAGTAAAAGTGTCAGTGGCTGAGTTCAGATCAACCTGCACCCAAAGATAAGAGTCATAAACAGTGGTGCCACTAGGATTTTTGTCTCAAATCATCTGCCCAACTCCTTTTTTTTTTACATTTGCTCTGTATTTGAATGCATACTCAGGTACCATTTATACAGTGCCCTTTGAAAGCCAGCCTAACCTTTAAATTACAGCCATTTTTTTCTCTCAGTCAATTCCCCTGTAGTAATTAACTCACTAATCTTTCATACACTTTTCTAGTGTTTCTTTGCACCTTCATATCTGCTTTAACTTCAAACACACACAAAAGCATGCAGGTTCGTGAAGTATTTGTTCCATTTTTTTATTTTTTTCTTATCCCTTGTTTCGTTATCTCTTATTTTTTATCTCTACTGGTGTCCTTATGTTTGTGCTCACTGCAAAGCACACTGTGACAATCCCGTTAGTTGAAAGCACTTTATAAATAAACTGGGATCTTATGAGGGCTGGGTGCTGTCAGAGAAATAAGAAGCACAGCTCCAACTCACCTGCATATCTTCCTCTGAGCTGGGAGAAGCTGCACTCTGTTTGTGGGCAGGTAGCCACAATCCAACACTTTTCAATAGGTATTCTTTGCCTTCCTGAAGACAGCAAAATGCATAGATGCTCAGACTTACTGGTATATGTATGACTGTGAATCTTAATATGCAAATATATGCACCGATTAAAACATACAACTTCACTGAAAGGGACATAAATTTGAGGAATTTAAATCAAGAGCTAAACTTTTCCCGGCTCGGTCCTAAATGGTCCGTGGTATATGAATGACCTTTGGATTAATTCATGGTCAACTGTACCATTTTTTCAGATTTATTAACAAGGTTTTCCAATATAAGCTGTTACTGAGTGTGGAATGTTAACTGTGACTGCGGCAAGCCTGACCCCTACTGCTAATAGGTGGTATTA
>JAPZDY010000025.1:12561686-12595338 GCA_029783645.1 Ctenochaetus hawaiiensis
GTGCAAAGGTATGTTAATGTAGGATAAATCAAAATAAAGTGGACATGACTTGCAGATCTTTTTTTTAAATAACAACAAAGTAATCCAGTGAA
The DNA here is from genome assembly GCA_029783645.1 of Ctenochaetus hawaiiensis. Classification (NCBI taxonomy): domain Eukaryota; kingdom Metazoa; phylum Chordata; class Actinopteri; order Acanthuriformes; family Acanthuridae; genus Ctenochaetus; species Ctenochaetus hawaiiensis. The sequence continues at coordinate 12,561,779 of JAPZDY010000025.1, forward strand.
GGAAATAACTGTGTAACTTCCCTTTACTTCCAGAGAAATTCTACCTGAATAGGCCTTTTCCACAGAAGACATTTTGACATTTCACAGCAGGAAACACACAGAAGGAAATGATGAAAGTAATGACGGATAAAATTCCATTTAGCTGCTTCGGTTTCAGGGTCTTTTGTACATTCTGGCTCACTGTCACACTGTCATGGCTCACTGGGACACTTGAATAGAATGTTATTAGTAACACCTGTGCTTTTCCGAGTTCACCAAGTCAAAAGGTCTGCTGCGTCAAAGACCTTTGAAAATTGAAATTATACAAATTGTTTCACACCTTTTCCTTTTTTACATAACATTTGTTACATTTCATTTGACCTTTTTCTTATAAAACTGTAAGAGCATCAGTTATTGAAAACAGTCATTGCATTTACAGCTATAACAAATAGACCATATTGTGGGTTAAATAAATTCATTACAAAAATAAAACTCAGTTACAGCAATGTGTCACCTCAAAGATGAACCATTACTACAATATAACCCATTATATTTTCTTCTTTGCCTTATTTCCCTATCATTTTTATATATATTAAGAGCCAGAAAAGGTCTTATGTAATTAAAGGAAAGTTCTGCATCTGCCGAAAAATGCTCAAATCAGACACAAACATATGAAAAATCCTCTTAACAAATCAACCTCAAAACTTGTCAAAAGAAGGGAGGGATGAAAGGCGATATTGCAGTGTTATACGCGTCGATTTGCTATGCAGCTTCCTGTTTATGCTGCAGCATAAAATATGGTTTGTTGTGGCTTCACTTCAATATCACAAAGCGTTTCCGAATAACCTGTCTTGTACACATGAATAGCAACATTTGTTTGAATTAGGGTTGTTAGTCATTCATAACGTAAGATTAACATCACATCCTAATAACTTTGTCCTGTGTATTTTCACTAACATGAAGAATGAGATACATGAACATATAAATGAACAGAGTATGTCCATGGTAGGGGTCATACACAAACGGACAAATGGACAGACAGATAGATAAATAGATAGATGGACAGATAGTCCAACAGCACCATCTGGTGAACATACTTAACATCACATTACCACTGAACCTAAGTACAACTGCATCTCTCCCTGGTTGATGTCAAATATGTATATCTAAGTAAAACCATAAACCAAATGTACATGTGTATGGTTGTATGGGAGTGCACTCACTGTGGTCTGGGCTTGTTTTTCCAATGCAGACAGAAGAACTTGTATTCCTCTGCTGTAGTAGTCAACAGCCTCCTGGCCTGTGTGGATTTGTCCAAGGTACATGTACTTACTATGGCCTACATCTGGGCTGAGCTCCACTGCACGCAGAAAGGCTTAGAAAGAACTGGTCAAGGATATTACAAATCACTGCATTTGAAAAACATTGAAAAACAATGAAAACACTTGTGATATGACATGTGACATGCACATAAGAGCACATAAGACACCTTTATTAAGGATATTTCTTTAGCTTTCTGTGTGTTTCCGAGTTCAGAGTAGATGTGCCCAAGCATGTCAAGAGCTTGCAGGTTGTTGGATTCCACATCCAGGGCTCGTTGGCAGAAAAGGCCAGCCATCTCAAAGTCAAAAGTGTCCATGTATTCCTCTGTCTGTACAGCACAACAGATGATCACATGATGAAACACATGCACTAGACTATCAAAAACAATGACACATTTCAAAGAAAAGATGGATCTGGGTGATGTCTGTATGTAAGCCCTCTGTGTCACCTTTTCTAGTAGTTGTTGCACAGAGTACTTCTCAGCTGTCTTCTTCTTAGCCTTCTCATGCATTCTTACTTTCATCCTTTCTTGGGGTGACAATCCAACAAATCCTGCATCCCCTGGGATTGGTTAAATTGAGAGCAAACGTTACTTTTGTCACGTTAAGTCAAAAGTTAAAGTTGAAGATTAACTTCTGACTTTGACCAACTGCTGGCTGAGAGGCTGATGCTATATATTGTAAATAACTAGCAAAATGTTAAACAAACTGAAGTAATTACCCCGATTTGGACGGTTGTCTTTCCTCTTCGGCTTATTTTTCTTTTTACCCTTTGCCTGTCCTCCCATGGTGCTGGAAAATTCTTATATCCAAGTCGTATACCCACGATTTTAGCCTTCAAAACAGTTTCATGAAGTGTGAATATTGTACACGCGTGGAAAGCAAGAAGTTGAACCCATGGACTGAGTTGCGCATGCTCAAAGGAGTGACTGGATGGCTGCTACGGGGAGCAGCTCTGGACATAATATTAACGATTCGGAAATAACATTTTTAGAAAGTAAAATTCCGAAAATGAATGATTTATAGATTCGACAACACCAACTACTGTGCTTTAAACTTGAGTTTTAACACTGAAATAACAATAATTTTACATTTTTCTTTCTCTCTACATTGCGTCGATTACTTACAGCGGGCTTTAAATTAACTGAACGGTTCTGTTTGTGGGCGGATGCTTGTATTGATTGACATGCCTGTAGACCATTGGAGCAGCGCGTTAATGCTGTACCCCTTGACGCATCTGGAACTTTCTGGATTTCAACCAATGGGCAGTCGCGTTAAATGTACGCCAGTTTTTTGCAATTCTCTAGTAAATAAACGAATGACAGAGACGTTGGTGATAGTAAAATTGCCACCAAAATATTTAATCAATACGGAGTCCAATTGCTCGACTGTCTATTGAGGTAATTAAGCTTTAATGTTTTCTAAATATTGACAAAAAGCATGAAATAATAAAACAACTATCGACATCGCTGAAGTGTGAGAAGTAATTGAATGACAAAGCAATGAAAGATTAACCTAGCTGCTAGTCGTAAAGCTAATGCTAACTGCTGACATTACTGAGCCAACTCAGCTCTTTAAACCTAGTGTTGCCACAGTTATTTGACAACATGATAACACGGTTTTTAACGCCGCCATAAAAAAAAAGCCTTTCGTTATTTGCAGTCTGTATTTTTATTACCAATCACCCATTGTAACTGTTTGACGTTGACGGTTAGCTTTCTCGATTGATAATAAGACGAGTAACGTTAACATTATAGCGCATCACACTGACTAGCTAGCTATATCGCTTCTTTATGCAATTAAGTTATCTTTGCCCCGAGTACTGCTCTCTTAATGCATAGAAGGTAACCTTATCAAATGTTCTTGTCCTATTGCCGTGCAGGCTCTTGTGGCAACGTTAATGTCATTCCTACCGCCGGTTTGCTGCCAGCCACTGGAGTCAGACTGCATCTTGCCACACAAGTTAGCTTGTGGCCAATGCCACAGGCTCGACCTTACAAGCGAAGTGGACTATCCCTGTATCCTACTTCGGAAAGAGCTGGCAAGTTGGCCTCAACAGAGCTGTCCTGTCCCCCTCGTTGCTCTCGCACTGAAGAGGGATTGCCTGAGGATTCACCGGCAGTATAAGTTGTCATGTCGGAATTAAATAAAGAGGTTGTAGATTTGGTTTGGGGGAGACCCTCCAGTGGAGGAGTGTCTGCCTCCATCTTTCGGAGATGGACCCAAGGTAATGATGCTTGATCTCAGTATGATGATAAAAAAATTTAACTGTTTTTGCAGAACAGGAAAGGTACAATACTTAATGCAAACTAACAATGTTCACTCATGTGTAGTGGAGTGACAAGTGTTTCCAGATGTTATTGCTAACCAATACAACAGGTGTTTTCCGTTGTTTATTCCACCGCTCTTACTGAAATCTTGATTAGCAGTATGTGATTGGTATGAATTATGTTACTGCACAAAGTCATTCCTGATGTAGAGTTTAGCCTGAACTTGTTGTGTATCCTTTGATGTCACTATTTAAGCACTTGTTTGCAGGATGAAGGTGCCAAAACTCACCTTATTTTTTTTATTGCTGTGAACATTTTTAAGGTTACTCTGTTAACTCAAGGTTTCATTTTGTCTTCATTACAGGATTTGTTTTCAGTGAAAATGAACACACAGCACTGGAGCAGTTTGAGGGAGGGCCATGTGCTGTTATAGCACCTGTTCAGGTATGACAAACTATATTGCAAAAAATGCAAAAAAAAATGTAGGATGCAATACTCAACTGCAAGTGCACTTTTAAGCTCACTTGGGAATATCACAGTGAGGCAGCATTCAAACCTGACTCGCTGAAGACTGTGATTCTTATATTGTAGGTGTATGCAATGTTTTAAATGTACGCTATGCAGGATTTTCCTTAAACAATATATAGATCAGTACACACGAGAAGTGTTTATTAAAAAGAACAAAGTCTGTTGTCTATGAAAGTTGACTTATGGACAAACAATACATAGCAAGCAGCATATTAACCAATGGAAAAATTTCTTCCAAATTTGGAGACTATCTTTATCTTTCTTTGCAGGCTTTCCTCCTAAAGAACATTCTCTTCAGCAGGGAAAGTTCCAACTGGAGACAGATGACAGGTATATTGACTGCAAAAATATATATATGACTATTGTTTTAGAAAGTTGTAAGACTTGTTGAATCATGCATTATTTTTGCTTCTGTCTGTTAGAGGAGGAACAGAAAACAGCTCTGTGTTCCACTCTAAGTGAAATTTTGGAGTCTGCCTGCTCCAGCCCTTCCACAGGGTTCTGCCTGGTGACCTGGGCCAAGGGACAGAGCCCACACACTAGCACACATTCTCACACAGAGACAGATTCACAGTCGCAAACACAGGACATGCCAGAGCCAGAGAGCAGCCAGCCGCCACAGGAACAGCCACCCAGTGAGTCCTGCGTCTGTCACATACAGGATAATGAATGCCCAAATATCTGAATGCTCACTTGTTAACCCAAGCCTAGTCTTTAGCATTAATTAAAAAATAGAAAACTAATGACTAAGTTTTTGATGGTTTGGAATTTGTCTGTCATGCTTTGATACTACAGTGTATGTGTGTTTTCTTTTGCCTAGCTGCTTTGGCTGCTGAGGACCTTAGCTTTGAGCGATTTCACAGTGTTCTCCAGTAAGTGACACTTAATATTCTCACTGCGGCACAAAAATTGTGCATCCCATACTCACAACTGTCTCTTCCTTAACGCAGATAATTCTTGCATTAAATAATACTGTGAATCTATGGAGAGATTTAGACCTCAAAAATCCTTGCCTTACAGTAGCCAATATGCAGTACTCAGATCAAGAACTACATATTTCCCAGAGAATAGTATCAGCAGAGGGGAGGAGAGAGGTGTGTATTTGCTCCATCTAGTCTGCAAGAATTGACTTTCACACTGAAATAGCTATTTCACGGCACTCACAAGTTGATGACTCAGCCCTCTCATTGATTACCTAATCTCGCTACCTTTCCCGCACACATACTGTCTGTCACACATACACACACACACACACAAACTAAATGAATGCAAGGCTGTCTTTGCCAGAGGAATATTGAAATTTCATCGCACAGCATACTGGCAGCTGAGACTACAGTCAGCAAAAAGCAACGCTGACTCACAGTGAGGACATGCACACTAAAATAAGACAGACAGCTCCACTAGCCAGCTTCCTAAGGTGGAGCAAAAGAGGGTAGTGGTTTCACATAAGCTGAGATTTTTCTTTGCCCCGTGATGCATTTTATTGATTTTTGCTCTCTTGTTAAAGTTATCTTTACCAACCTGCCATGACAGCAATTAATGCATCAGTCTCGTTTATCCTAAAACCCTAATAAATCTTTCAAATCTTTTAAGTGCTTCATAAATCAACTAAGTGCTTGTTCACTTCCTACAGTAAGAGGACTGTGATGTCAGTGTCTGGTCTCAGAGAGGAGGTGCTGTCTCTCTACCACACCTGGAGGGGGTGCTGTGGGGTCTTGCTTTTTCTGTACTCTGTCATCCTCACCAAGGTAAGGGAAAGAAATAGCTGGACTGAAATGTGGATATTAAATACTGACTGGAAATGCTGAAGTTGGTGATGTTGTCTCTCCCATATTTACTGAGTCATTTGAATCAAGTGATTAAATGAAATTACAATATTTTGCCATCTAAGTAATGTGTTTATCATTCAAAGTTATTTTTTCTTTGTTGCATTAATGTTCAAATACACAAAAATTAAATCCACACTCGGTTCTTCTTGTCCTCTCTGTGCAGGGCATAGAAAATATACGAAATGAGATCCAGGACACAATGGAGCCTCTCATTGACCCCGTGCACGGCCATGGCAGGTATAGAAACACTTCTTTATCATGCTCTCATTACTTAGGCTGATACATAGAGTCGGTGGTTGGTTGACTTGTGATAAAAAAATATTTAAATTATTATTCAAATTATATTGTGTCAGACACTGTTGATGTATCCTTTTCTTTTTTTTTCTTTCCAGTCAAAGCCTGGTAAACCTCCTTGTAACGGGCCATGCTGTCTCTAACGTCTGGGATGGAGATAGAGAGTGCTCTGGCATGAGTAAGTTACAATTTACACATGCAGGAGTTCTTGAGGCACCAGATTTTACATCCTATCCACCAGAGGGCTATAATTGTTATTTCCACAGCAGTGCACTGAAAGCACAAACTAATGACAATTTGACATAATTAAAAAATTCTCACTTCGTTGCTGCTCTCTTTCCCTGTCTTGCAGAACTGCATGGTATTCATAAACAGGCATCAGTTGGTTTCCTCACCCTTATGGAATCACTACGCTACTGCAAGGTAATTATACATACATATAGGATCCCACAACAAACTAATAGTCAGACAGTTGTTCATTGCAAATACACTGTGGAATTAGAGATGTTTATTTTTTGATGAAGACTCATGGTGGATTAAGATAGAAACCCACTGTATAAAGTAGGATGAGAGAGTGCTAGGAATACAAATAAACACACAAATGCTAGCTGTTACTTCGGACTCTGAAATGTGGGACATATCCAATTTGTGAACACAAACCACAATGAGAGCTCCCGTGTGAAAATATGTGTCTGGAAGGAACAGTCCCGACAGACCAACTGCAAACTCCCCACTCTCTCACTACACTTTTTATTTTCTGGCACACATGTACCAAAACACATATTTGCTGAAAATAGATCATGAAAGAGTCTTATAAATACATAGGACGTGACACATTCTAGTCAACTTGAAAAACAGGAATCTTGGCTATTTATTTATCATTGCCATCATAAACAAGCTCGAAAAAGCTGGAGTTGAGACATGAACTCTGTAAATAGGCAAAGTAAGCAGCTGTAATGAGGAAATAGCAAGCTGATTGTTGCCAAAGTAACTAGAGGGCTGTTAAGAATGATTTAAGAGATCAGCTCAAGTCGAATAAGCAGGGGTCTGTGCATGCATACACTGTTTATAGTTCTTGTAGAGGAATCAAGTCATGGCTGGATTTGATGCCACTCTTCAGATAAACAAGTGACTTATAAGAAACAATGCAAGTGAAAATATATTGAAAGACTGACGCTGATCATGTCCACGTCATTGCATAGAATTTGTTGAGGATCCAGAGGTGTTACATGTTGCTCATATGCTTTCTTTTTTTTTTTCAAATATACCTTAAGAAAAAGGCACATTTTAAACAGTTAAAAGTGACTGAAAACAGACACTCATTTGTTACGCATTCCTTTTTGTGTGTGTGTGTGTGTGTGTGTGTGTTTCAGGTCGGGGCATTCCTCAAGTCTCCAAAGTTCCCTATTTGGATCCTTGGCAGTGAAACTCATCTCTCTGTATTTTTCACCAAGGCAAGTTCAATACACTCATCCATAAGTGACCAAACATATTTCACTCACACAGACACACAGTATGTAACATAAACCAGTCTCCTCAGCAGGTTAGAAAAACCAAAATATGGAATGTGCTTAAAAGATTTAATGTAGTTCAGGTCAAATATCAATGTGGGGAAAAAAAAGAGAAGGGGAAGGGGAAGGGAGGGAAAAATGAGAGCTGAAGATAGTCATATATGGCCAGTACTGATTCTTGGCTTTTCACCTATCCAGCATTAAGTGAAAAAAAAAGAGCTCAGTTTCCAAAAAGGACCTTAATAAGTGCAGAGACACACACACACTTGCACAATCATCCTCATACTCTCTCCCTCTCACTCTCACACATACAGAAACAGTTGATCTCAGACTCTCTACCATCTGTGATCAACTAAACAAAGAGTGGTTCATAATATATGACCATGATGTAAACTGCTGAATTTGGACTCAAATGAGAGCCTCCATTTACATTGTACTTCTGTCTACCTTCACTGTCAGGTTAATTTCAACAATATGGATCACACATTTTTCTCTCCTGGCACTTGCTCATGAGAACATATTTTTTGTTGTACAAAGTTCTTCCAGGAACAAAGGAACCTCAGAAACAACACCCACAAATGCTGAGAACAAGAAAATTAGACCAGAGCTTAGTCTGGGAAGTAACTTACTTTTAATCATCTAGAATTTAGTTAAAAAAAGGAGGTGTTAAGAAATAAGAAGTGAAAGATCTTTTTTTTTAAAGACACAACACCTGTCATGAAAACTGTGAAGATCTATTCTCCTCAGTGTGTCTGCTTTAGAACTTAATCATAGTGACAGCAGTTAGAAAATGTAGGTTCCCCCTTCTTGCCCAGTGTCTGGTTTCTTAGTTGTTGGGAATTTGGCTGTTGTTGGCCTGTCAGTATCTTTCGAAAAAAATCCTATCCACATCTATATTACTGTATTAAGCAGTGATAGATTGTAGTTAATGACTTCCCTTTACATGCTGTTGCTTTCTGGAGGAGTAGAGAATAAACAGAGTAAACCTTGAGCCATTAGAAAAGTGTACATCTGAGTAGACAGCTCTTGGGTGAAAGAAATTAAAGTCCAGGTAACAAAACTGATATCTGGTTTGTTTTGTCAAATTGCAGGTAAAATTTCTAAACTTGCTAAAAGGGTTCCTAAATTCCAGAAAAGGACAAAGACATTCTGCTCTAAGAGCAGCAATTCATAGATGCTATTCATGTATGTACACACATACATACACAAGGTTTAGAATTTATACCCTAATCAGGATCAAACCAGCTGTTGGAACGTTAAAAGAATTGTTGGTTTTTATGTAGAAGTTTGATCATCAGATAGCTTTGCTGATTTGGATGTGTGCGCAAGTGTGGGTACACACTCACCCAGTTTGCACTCAAACACGCATATTTATCTCTGTCAGTAAACATGTAACATAATACATTGCTGTAGCCTGTGTACTAAAACTGGCAGGTTTGATTGTAGCCAATCGATTCTCCCTGCTCTTGTGAAAATTGCACAGGAGAGGTAAGAAAAATACCAGGCAATCATCTAATCATCTCCATAATAAGGCAACACCCTTGATATACCATTGATTAAAAGCTCAGTTACATGCATTAAGCTCAAGTGTGCTATGCGAGTGGATCATGTGTTGGCTCAGCGATGACCCAAAGTCCTCATGCTTGCACTGAAGACTTACCACTTGCTACAACTCCCAAGAGGCTGGTGACATGTTCGTACACACACATACACACATACAGGCAAACTCAAACGCACACATTCCAAAGAACAGGGAACCTAATCCTGATTACCACTGGAGATGTGTGTGTGGGTGTGTGCCTTCAGGTGGATGGCTTCCTGTAGGGAATGTGATTCCAGAGTTCCCATCTGGATCCATTTGTTGAACTGGAGACTTGGAAAACACACACACACACACAAACACAGGCATTTGTACTCATATTTACATGGCTGATGCTACACCGTGCTGACTCTACATACAAGCTGAAGGGTAAAGAGGTGGGGCAAGGGCGCTCTGCTGGAGGACTTCACTTAGTATGACCCAGTCCTCCCTGAATGGGAGTCTATGTTTAGAGCTAATTTGAAGTGCACTGAGATTTCTCAGGCTTCTGGATACAAAAATACACACTACCTGGTTATGTTGCTTTTAGCTAAGATATGGAGCCATCCTCACAAAAGCAGAAAACCTGATCCCTGCCTCTGATGTGTCAGCGGCTCCTTATGTCTGCCATTGGGGACGGGTGTGTATTCCCCCGAGTCGCTGTCAGTGTGTGACTGTGGCTTTTAGACCATCAGCTTAATAGCATTAGTGTTTTTATCTAATCTGTGTACACAAAGGCCATTCCGCCATCTCTGATCCATACCCACAACACCCCTCTCTCTCTGTCCTCTGTTGTAATAGTGTGTGTGTGTATGTGAGAAAGAGGCTGATTGTGTATAATGAAACGTAATGGGATCTTTTTTGGACAAGAGTTTCTAAGACGCCAGAGGAAAGAGAGAAAGGGAGAAGACAGGGAGAGGAGAAAGAAGGATGGGATGATTGATGAGACGTATCATGCAGTATGTTTAAAAAAGATTCTTTCTTCATTCTTTTTCCTTCTCTTGTCTTTGAAGTAACTATATACTCTAGTGTACAGTAGGTCTTTTGCCCAAGAAAAGGATTCCCCAGCACACCTCAGCCAGCCTCTTAGATTAGTGGTCCCTCATGGGAAAGAAAGAGGAAGAAAGGAAGTTGAGAGGAAGGATGCACTTTAAAGAGTGGTGCAGTGGCTACTCAGGAAAGAGGGGAGGGGGAGGTCCTCCTGTGACATTTTTCATCGCTCTTCACTCTCCTCACGGAGTGATGAGGTTCACAGGCTGTGTCTCTGCTTCTCCAGGGAGCTAGATGTGTGTTTTTGTGTGTGTATGTGTACAGTAGTTGTGTTATGGGTCAGTGATTTACTAGGAGGGAAGGCAGCCACTGTGGTGCTTTGGGTCCCATAAGACTGCTCCTTTTGTCTGCACACACATGCAAAATGTCCTTCAAGGAATGGAAGGGAGTAGGAATTTAAAACTCAAGAGTGCAGACACAGTTACTGTAGGTCAGTTTCCCCCAGTCTCTATTTGCATAATTACAGTAAATTCACGGCTTGGCAAATAGGGCTAGGCTATCTTACTGAAATACATGATGATGACTTACGTCATATTTATGTAATGAAATAGCCTGAGCTCAAGGAAAGTGGAATATTGTTACAGAAAGTGTATGTTTTCTTATGATCAATAATGAGCCTCCAATAATTAAACAATAACATTTCAAGATATAGAATAATATACAAAATCATGTATAAACTCTCCATATTTCAGTTTTTGGTCAGAAATCTGAAAATAATTGTATTATATGATCATATCAACGCAATATGACCCTGTTAATTATGAGCAGTAAAATTGAATCATGTTTCGTTTGGTGTACTGCAAATTTACTGGTATAAGACATAGAACGAATATTTTAGAACAGAAACATGAACAGAACATAACAGACTATAAGACAAGCTTTTTTTTAAAAAGGATCACTTACTGTTCTTAGTTTAAGGGGTGCGGGCCACACACAAACACAAAATAACAAAGCGGTGTACATTAACAGTCATTAATAATATGTGTCAGATCAGACCAAAGGCCATTGTTGTGGGATGAAAAGCTGTCTGTGTCCGTGTGTGCGTGCTGCATTATTCCTCCTTTTCCCTTGTGTGTCGTTAGCTGTTCCAGGACCCATTATTACACTGTGTAATATACTCTAGTGTCTCCTCTCTTTTCTGTTGAGACACAGTCTTTCTCACTCAAGACAGCTCCATAAATCATTACTTTGTCCTGTCTGTCACACCTGAAACTCACACATACTCACACAAACATACAGTAGATACTACGAACTCCATATGTAGCAAGAGAGAAAGGTTTTCCATTGTTTTCTGTACTCCGTAATCGCATGGGACACAGGCTAGTTAAGGTGAACAAAACAGACACACATACATTCTGCATGACAAGCTCTCACACAAAGACTCCGTCCTCAGTTTCCTCCTCAGCCTGTCATGTAGTGAGGCTGTTGCTGCCTGCTAGAAACAAGACAGGAGACGCTGTCCGAGACCCCTGCTTTGTTGTCTCGAAAAATGATCCCTTCAGATGCACTCTACGGCCACTCAGAGCCTCTCAGCACACACAATAGTCCTTTGGGTAGACCGGAGGGAAAGAAAGAGTAACTCTAGAGAACTACTATACCTGCATGTCTCTTCTTAAGTACCTACCTGCATGATGAGATAAAGGATGAAAGGGGGAAGAAAGAATGAAGGAAAAAGTCAAGGGTGGAAGGGCAGGAAATACTCCAAAACTTGAGTACCTACTTAGCACAGGAAGCGACAGGTAAAAAGGGGGAAAACTGGGCAAGAGAAAGGGCAAGAGAAGGAAAAGGCCTACAGTGAATGAGTTGTCAACCAGGAGAGACACTGAGTCCAATGAGAAGAGAGCAGCAGAAGTGCAGATGGCTAAAGGTGAAGGTTTAGACAAGGGTCAGTAGAGCTTCCCCAAAATGACACAAATGGTAAAGAAGTCTTGTAACAACACTGACAATGGCTGATGTTTGCGCTGGAGCCTTTTTGGTCATTCAAAGTTGTTGGTTCTGAAGTCATATTCAGTTGTAATGAATGTATTCTGGATTTGCTCAGAGCAACTGTTCTGCATTACTTAGTGTTTTTAAGTCCTCAGGTGGTGCTAACCCTAAGTGGGTGTGTTATTCTTGCTTTGTTCCTTCATAGGGTAGCTTGTAGTTGCTCTGTTAAGGTCAGACTGTGAGGACTGGAATGTGCTCCCTGATTTCACAGGGCAATCTTAACAAAGGATCTGGCATCAGTGCATTCAATGTGTGTCCCTGTGTTGTATCTCTGTATGAGCGTTGCATAAATTGCACAGATTCAGAGAATGGAATGAAAAAACAGCTTGTTTTCCAGAATAAGCAAACAGATTTTGGCAGAGGATAGGCCTAATTATTGCACAGATCCTCTCTCTTACACCCTCACTCACACACACACACTCACACATACTGCTACACAGTGGGATTGAAAAGAGAGGAACTCTGAGGCACAAAAACACACGCTTACACACACCTTCCCTGTGGAGTGTGTTAGCTCCATGACATGTTTTCCAACTCAGCAGCATCTTCCTCAGGCCTCTAATAAAACACAGATCAAAGACAGCCAGGCAGACCTGTCATCACACAAACACACACACACACACACACACACTCACACACAGAATCATGCAATTTCTGCTGCCATCATGTGTCTGTGTTTAAGGGAATAATCTAATGCTCATGTGAGTCAACGTCTTTTCTGTGTATTCATTAGCCTCATGTTTCCTTGTATAGAATGGCAATAGGGGTATGTTATGTTTTGTCTGTTGATCACTTTTTACGAGTGTTTGTCTTCTTCTAAAGTGTTGACATCCTGTAAGTGTGGTATTACCAGGTGATTTACACAGACTGTGTCCATCCTGCTCTGAATGATAATAAACTGTGCTGACTAAGCTGTTGTTCACAGGGGACTCACACATCAGAGACTTGCAACAACAGGATTTTTTAAACTCTAAGATTAATTAAGCTTCTCATCACTTTGAAAAGAGATATGTATTTTCTTTGTTCAGGTATACTGTTGTTTAAGTGCAATATATGTTCAAGTTAAAGTTTTTAAAACAGTTCATGTTTCAAGACACATACTTCACTGTTACATCTGCGTAAAATTGAGTTCGTCTGTAATCTGCAGTCCCACCACCACAGACCTTTTTTTTTAGCACTTAATTCCTCCTGGGACACCAAAAATGACCCCTGTCCACCCTTGTAAGTGAAACGTAGACATATCTTGCCAATGACAAATCTACCATCAGATTTATGGAGCCTGTAATGTTAACACATCAGGACCCTGCTATACTTTGTGTGACAGAACAGTGTGAGCGCATGTTCACCGCTCCCTGCCTGTTTTTCTTTGCATCTGAGGAGCCGGCAGCTGGGAGTCATCTCCTCTCGAACTGTCTCCCTGAACCCCTCTCACTCCTTCCCTCTAACCCTCTTTCCCTGAGTAAAGCCTCAGTACAGTAATAAGTGGACCATGAAACCCTAGCAGCCTGCATGGATCTGAGGCTCAAGCTTTAATAAAGGCAAGCTAAAGGAGATGAGCAAGGTTCATTTGCTCTCCAAAAACATAGTGTGTTTGTCCAGTGCTACACTGTCAGAAATACACTCCCTCCCTCTCTCGTATAGATGAACAGTGAGAACCCTCCGACTCCCTCTTCACACTTTGCATGTGCGTGTGTTTGTGTGCCAGCTAATCCTTAAAAGCCATCTTTTTGAGAAGTATTTCATTTTATCCTCTCAGAAAAATATACCTTATATCTCTTCTTAGCCTTTTTTTTACTTGTCCTTAAACTTCTCTTAAAGGTTACTCATGCAAGATATTTTCATGGAACCTCAACACCCTGTGACTCCTCATGAGTTTTTGCTTGCTTTGTTGCTTATCAGAAACTGATGGTTATCTGACTGTTAAACTTGCTGTAAGCTCTGCGCAAGATCTGACAGTAAGTTTGAAAAATATCAGACTAATTCTTAAAAATATAAGATAAGGAAGGGCATGGGAGACATCTTATCCCATTAGATCTGTCACAGGTCTCTGAGCTTAGAGTGTTATGAGTTAACTTGGTTGTTCAACTCGGTGCCAAACACATCTGAAGGGAGAATCTGGGGCAAAGAACCTGCGTCATATCCCTTTTCCACAGTGTCAAGCTGCTTCCCTGATCTCTCTCCAAGAGCTTTGTGTCCTTTGTGTTTCTTTGTTGTTTCAAGTAATTGTTCAAAGCAAAATGGTGCACACTTTAGAACAGTTTCTCCTCAATGACATTAATGCTTTACATACACAGACCTCTCCCCATTTTACCATGTTGGATTAATGTAAATGGGGGAAGGTTTTATATGCTGGTAATTGATCTGACAAGCATTTTTAAGCATGCTTGACACACTTAACGTAGTGAAGTTTAGAAAGTGTTCATTTAATCAGCATGTACATCGTAAGCCAGTCAAAAAGTGCATTAACCTCTTGTACATGCATATACACGCTGCCTCATTTCAGATCTCCCTGCCAACACTGCTCGTTCTAAACCTTCACCAACAAACAAACACTGTAGAGCTTGTCATAAATCACAGGCTGTATATGTAAGACTCGATTTCCTGATTTTGTGTTTGGAGAGAAAACATGCCGTCTAACTTTATCAGCAGATCACTTAATAACCCGATGGATTCCAGTGATTGCACTGGCCCTTAAATTACACATTGTCACAAACACATGCGCACACACACATATATACAAGTGCAATTCGTTGACATGGCGTCACACTGCTGCGGTGGGTGGTTCTGCAAGTTGACTGCATTTCTTTACTGTAGCGTGTTGCACATTAGTGCTATTAAACTTTGTCAAGGCCAATCAAAGTCTGCTAGTTGTCAGTAAATCTAGAGGATGGTGTTTCACTCTGGTCCAATGTTTCAGAACTGATAAAGTCACCTTCTCACATAATGATCTAATTCTTCCTCTGCTCCCTGCTTTATCTGCCTTCTCAATGTCTTAGGTCAAACCTTTTTCATGTTTTCATAGTTTCTCACTTTATTTTTTCCTTTTCTCCTCCCTCTTTCTCTCATTTATTTCTCCCTGTCTGTGTGTTTCTCCTTCCTGGCTGTTTCTCTATAGGAGATGTCCCTTGTAGGTCCAGAGTCTCCATCAGAACAGGCAAGGAGAGTTTTCCAGTCGTTTGATCCTGAAGGTAATGAGCAACAATTGAGTGTGTGGGTGTGTATGTATGTATTCGTGTATTATATATCTTGTGCACTTTATTATTATGTTGCCAGTGATTCATGCGCACTTGTTTTTATAGACCTATATTTGCTCATTAGCACACCAGCCACATAAAAATCTTGGCAAACAGATGTACGATGCACATTAATTAATCCAAACTTTCAGTCTAACACAGTTACTCACACACACACACTCACACTGAGCAAACAATATCCTCGCACTGTTGTCTTTCTCTCCCCCTTTTCCTGATGGAGCAGATGCATTTTTAACCTCCACTGCCCTCCTCGCCTCTTCTGCCTTGTTTCTTGTCTCCATTATTTTCTTCTCCAGGCAAGACAAGGGGGCTTTTTCCCTCCTCTCATCTCCAGTGTTGTTGTTTTGGTTGGTGAGATCAGCTCCTCTTACAGCTGAGTCAACCACCCTGCTCCTTTCCTCTCCTCCTCGCTCCTCCTTAACCTCCTTCTTGTTGTCACTTCCAGGTGACTGGGGTAAAAGGCAAGGGGAAGGACACAGAGAGCAACACAATGACAACAGAAAGTTAAAGAGAATAAAGACAACAAAGAAAAAGTCAGAAAGTCTGCAGGGTCAATTTAATTATGAGCATGTACAGACAAGGAAGAGATTAGAAACTAAACATTTAGTTGTAACATCTGCTGTAGAATGTTTTTATTCTGCTGTAGAGACAAGAGGGAGATGCAGACTTGAGGAGTCCTACACAAGACATGAGCATGCGATATGTTAACGTCACACACTTAAAGCTATCCATGTTGCAAGAGTGTCCATCTGAGGACCAAACTAAATCACTAGTCCTAACAAGGGCCTTCATATTAATGTGTTTTTGTTATGAAATAATATGTGCTGCTGAGAGCTATACACAACATTTTTCACGTTCTGGCGTGTAGAAACAACATGCAGCTTTGTAGAGAACTTCATGTGAGTCGTGCAGTCTTGCCTGGTCCAGCAACTTCAGCAACAAATATGTAGACTTAACCGTCTGCTTTGTTGTGTTTTTCCATGTTCTTAATCTGTCTCTTCCTGTTGCACAAAATAACACTTTGCACATTCTCAAATCCACTGCTGCTATCATCTGCTAGGACATTCTGTTAGCCATATGGTCTTCTTTCCCACACACACTTGTTTGAAGACACACACAAACCCAAGCACGCACCACTGCAGGTACGTCCATAGACAAAAATGCACACGTATGCACACATGCAAGGAAGATGTATTGTACGTGACAAAGGTTTATACACCGCAGTGCGTATAGTCGTACACACACACACGCCTTAGCCAGCAGCACAGTTGAGTGCTGTGTAAAAAAGTGCCATAAATCTGTCTGTGTCATATGAAGAGTCAGAGCAGCTCCTTGTGTTGTGGAAAAAGGGCGCCAGACGCTTTCACACAGTGCAGTGACTCACCAGACATACACAATCAACAACCCACGCTCTCAGCATGGTCTTTAATATTTTGTGTTGGGTCCCTGTCCGGGTGTAAGAATGTATGTGCTTGTCCTGGTGTGCATATTTGTGTGTGTTTGTGTGCGTGTGTGTACACCCTAGCTATCAAACTGTCAATTGCCGCACTGAGAGGATAACATCTGGCACTGAAAAACCTCGATTGAGTCGCTCGAGAGCTGACAAGCAGAGCGCTCGTTAGTTAATCTTCTTCACAGCGCACCAGGGGTTTATGTACGTATCCAAACAACAGGCCACACAGGCTTGCATGCCAATGTTTAAATGAGACAAAACTGCTAGTGCCCAGACACAAAAATACTCGTTTCGGGCAAAAAAACACATGTTAGTGTTTAACGCCTCTCTCAGGTAAAGCAATCATCACTGCCATGGAATGTAGGTCAGAGAGAAAGGACAAGGTTTGTGTGTCTGTGGGTGAATTTTAGTTGTGTCAGATGAGTTCATTCCCCAAGGCCTCTGATGTAAATACTGCTTGTGCCATCTGTGTGTGTAGGTGAAGGCTTCCCCTGTTTTTTTTGTCTGAAGCCTGTATTGTATGTTTTGTCTGGGGTCAGCCGGTGCATCAGTCTCTCTTTATGTTTCTCTCTCTTCTCTCTCTCTCTCCAGATAATGGCTTCATCCCAGAGTCTCTGCTGGAGGATGTGATGAAAGCCCTTGACCTTGTCTCAGAGCCTGAGTAGTAAGTGCTTGCATGATCAAGGCTTTATGTTTGTGTGTGCATGTGTGTGTTTCAGTGTGTGGGTGTGTTTGTGTTTATGCCTGTGGCACCTGTAGGGCTTCTAAAGTTCTAACTCCTAAGTCACAGCCAGGCCAGGTCAGCAGACCCGTGCTCATGTTTCACTGCTGGGCTACTATAACTTTAGACCAGAAGGCCCACTATAAAAGCTCAGGAAGAAAGAAGAAAGTCCGAAGCAGAGGCTTAGAGGCAGATCATTAACAGCAGGAAGAAAGACTGAGAGAGGGAGGAAACGCTTTAAAGTGCCGCTTCAAACAGGAGCACGTTCTCATCCGAGGAACAGTAAGCCTTAATGCTGCAGCCATGGCCAAGTAACTGGACCACTAATCTGCTCTGCAGACCCTCAGATGGGCGATACATCACAACACAACATAGCAAACTGGCGGGAGACTCCAAGTGCAAACACAGGAGTCTCATTTCTTTACCGCGCAATGAGAAACTTATTGCAGGGATTCCACTGTGTGAAATAAAAAACAGCTTCTTTAGTTTCTGGGAGAAAAATTATGAGAATCTAGAATTAAGACGTTAAGGACTTTCATCATTGCAGCTGTCTTCATTATGCCTGTTACTTAGTATTTCCACATATCTTATAACTTGTGACCATAAACTGCTGTCATCTGTGACAAAACAACTTTGTAAACACTAACTGTTCTCAGCAGAAGCCAGCATACAGTCCCAAGCTTGATACTTTTCATCATTGCTTTGAAGTGTTAATGACAGAGTTAAAATCTCAAAAAAAGTTTTTTATTGTGCTATAATTTAATCTAAAATGAAAGTGTGATTTAAAAAAGTTTCTGTTCAGCAATAAACAAAATACTGAATAGATTTCTGTCTACAGTTTAAGACAATTTTAGAGACCTTTTTATGATCTCTTATAATTTGAAGACTTTGAAGCGGAACAGAATTTAAACCATGAATAAATCAGAAATATTTCATTTCATTGTGACAAGAATACAAACGCGGCCAATAACTGTGGCACGCTCAATGGAGGCAACTGCATGCATTATCATCTTAAGTCTCATCCATTTGAAAATAATGAGGTCATTTGTAGTCATGCGATGAATACATTGTGTACCCAGAACAAACAACTAGTTCCCCTGATCCCCATCAAAACACAGCCATTAGTGGATAGAAATGACAACTAAGAAATGTCTCTTTTTCTCAGTTCTGCAAAGGGAACACAAGGCCGGCTATACATTAGCACGCATAATAATAGATCTATATCTGTAGGGGATCCAAGCTGTTGCTCAGTGACACTTAAGAAGGGTCACGGTCTGCTCTGTATGCCATCCTACTGCACATGCTACTTGTAAAAATCAATACTGGGAGAAACAGTCATTGCCTTCCCTCTGTGTCTTGGAATAAACCTCACTTCTCTCTCCACTGCCTTAAAAGGGCAATCTGACCAGAATTTTTTTATCACAGTGGAATAATGATAACACTGATCTAACACGTAGGAATGTCTGGAAAGAGGTATATTTAGTTGCACCACGGTATTCATGAAAACATGCACACACTCACCAAAACACGCATCATGGGTTCATTCTGAGTGATGAGGTGATCGTAAATTTGACTCAGTTTTCATACAGAAAACATCACAGACTGTTATTTTTTACTGGTCTCATGTCTTGTTCCAGTCCCTCTCCTTCTTTTTTTTCTTTTACCTGCATGTTCTTTCTTCCTGTTTCTCTCAGTGGATTTTCAGGATCTGTTTTCCTATGCTCACTTTTTATTTACTTCCTCTCCCATCTGTCTCTGTGCCTTCTCAGTGTCAGTCTGGTTAAGAGTAAACTGGATCCAGAGAGTTTGGGCATAATTCTTCTGGGCCCGTTTCTGCTGGAGTTTTTCCCTGATCAGGTATGTGTGTTTTGAAAGCTGGACTACACTTAAGAGTAACACACAGTACAGCAAATGCCCTTGAAACACCGTACAATCTTCTCTCAGTTGAAACACATGTACATAACACGCTGCGTGGATGACAGTAATGTCCATTTCCCAAGCTTATGCTCTGTTTTAGAAAATCAAAGGTTTTTTTTGCCAAAAAACATTCCTGTGGTGTCTCATGTGAAATGTATGTTTGTGTGTTCACCATCGTATGACGTTACTTGCCGAGAAGCTTAGAAAAGGCAGTAAGGAGGCCCTTTTTTATGAGGCAGAGCAAGCGAGGAAGACAAGAGAGGGAGAGATAGAGGGGAGCTGTGTTAAAGTGATCAGGGCTTCAGGGACTCGCCAGAGGAATGGCCCCCGAGCCGCAAAGAAATTATACTACCATTAGCCAACTGGACACACACTCAGACACACGTGGGATTGGGGTGAGGGTTAGGGTTTCATATATGGGCTTATAAACACGAGAAGCTGGACACGCTATCAGACAGCACACCCTATTAGCATTCTGCACCTTTAAGTCCAGAGAAGTGTTTTGGCTCAAGGTCATTGTTTGGACGTTTTTGTAGTGTTGGCTGCTTTCTGGTAATTGGAGTAATTTGCTTCAGTGCACAGCCACACACACATGCACACGTTTAAGTTTAACACAAGAGGTTTGAGCCTTGGTTGGAGGCAGAGATGTGTCGGTTTGACTTTTCGGTTCAAAAATGTTCGTCCTCTGTGGTTCTTCACCTCCAACTCTGTGAGAACAGTTTGCCCAGAGACTCTCCAACAACATTAAGTGTTTTTCTCACTCTGCTCCCTGCCTGTGTTTCAGGATTCAGGAATCCCAGACTCATTTCCCATCTACCACTACAACGGACTCAAACAGTCCAACCACAACGAGAGGGTAAGACACTATTTCATATTCAGGTTTTTTCGTAGCAGCTGACAGTGGTGGTCCCTTTTCTTATTCCCTCTATCCTCTCTGCCTATAACTTCTCTTCTTTTCCTGTCATCATTCATATATACAGTACACACTAACACACACACACATCCATAGTCGGAGGCAGCCAGCCACTCCAGAATAAACGGTAGCAAAAGCAAGCCTGAAAGCCTGTCCATCCATCCAAAAACCCTGGCTTAGCCTCATGTTTCTCCAAGTCATTTTAACACAGAGGCCACTGGCAGCAGCCAAGCTGTGATAAATGGTCAAACGCAGGCCTATTAAGCGGGCTTAGTTTGATGGATGATTGTCAGTGGATGTAGTTGGTGGCTGTGCAGGAACCTACTACTCAGGAATATCACTTTCTTCATCTGTCAACTTTGTCTAGCCAGTAAAGTGACTCTCTTTCCGTAGCGCTACCTGAAAATGTAGGAATGGCACCACATGTGTGCCCACGCGAAAGCACACACCTACACACACACACACACACAAGACACATGATGGTGAGGCGCCTATAAGATTGTGATGGCAATTCCATTCCCATAGCTCCAGATGGGAATAACAGACCCACTGACAACAGTACCCTGCAGTTGGTATGTGTGCGGCACGTGTGTGTGTGTTATTGACATGTTAAGTCCTCACATCTGACCCAGACCCGCTCAGAGGAAACATATGAGAGGAGATTGATGGAGTTGAAGCCTGTCAAAGCTGGCAGAAAGTGTTTAAATGTGTGTGTTTGGATAACTGTGGTTATTGTACATTGACCGCTGTGTGTGTGTTTTCAGGTGGAGTATGTAGAGGGGACGGCGTTGGTGTTGGGTTTTGAGGATCCGATGGTCCGGACAGACGACACACCGGTCAAACGCTGCCTACAGACCAAGTGGCCCTACATCGAGCTGCTGTGGACCACCGACCGTTCCCCATCACTGAACTAGCACTGACACAGTCTGTGTGTGTTTGTCTGTGTATGTGGATGGACCACTACTGCTCCACACACACACACACACACACACACACACACGCTCACACACATACACATCTCTGCCTTCCCCTCTGCACACTGACCCCGAGAGGTCAGCAGTTTGTAATGACTGACACACATATAAGACAATGAATGAGAACAAGGGGGGAAAAAAACACAAATTCACAGAAAAGACTGAAAGACACACATCTGTGGACTAAACGAACATGCCTGAGATCCATCCTGTCATTCTCACTCACACATTCCACAAAAATGCAAACTCACCTCTTACAGTTCATGCTATTGTCTGTTCACCATGGCTTGTAATTGACACACAGGATGTTGATGTGATTATTGAAAAAAAAAAGAAGAAAAAACTGAATGACTGTTTTCTTTTTAAAGCTCTGCTCTGTGCCGACAGCTCTGCTACAGTTTAGCAGTAGACAGCTACACACTGTTTAAAGAGAGCAAAAACTGGTTTGGTTCGACAGCTCGAGTGGCTCACCAGATCACATTCTGAACCGTATTTACAGCCAGTCGACTGTGAAACACTACTGTTAATCCATCCATGGGACTGTTTGAGTGAAAATCTACCAAAGCCTTCCACATATGAGAACACACACACACTATCACACCCACTTTACAGCGTTTACAGTGTAAAGGGACCAACCGAGACACAGAGAGCTGGAGATCTGAACAGGAAGTTACTTCAGTGTTTTCACCAAGATGAAGCTGGTTTAGGTGCTTTGTGCGTGCATGTGTGTGTGCTTTGTGCATCACACTGGAATGATCGTACAAGTGCTCATGTATTTATTGTTACACTCAAAGATTCTGGAATAAAAACACTTTTTTCTTTTTTGTTCAAATGCTGTGTTGTTTTGTAACTTTAAAATCGTGGATGTCCTCTGTCCTCTGTGTGTTTTTCTCATAAATATCATGTCCTGACCCTCGACACTGGTCAACCTCAGGTTTCAGGATGTACAAAGTCTGTCTGGATCCCCTCAACAGTAAATCAGACGCTAACCTGTAATTCCTGTCCCCAGAGACGACAACAGTAATTCACTAAATCTCCAGGACACCGATGGTAACTTAAGTACGTCTATATAAACAGAAAATATTCCTCCTAAGACAAAAAAACTGCATGGTTCTGTTTTTACTCATCACAGTTTCCCAAAAAAAAGACAAATGAAGCGTTTGCTTTTGGCATCCTTTAAAAAATATGAAGACATGCTGCAAGTTTTGTGGAGGAACAGCACTTTATAAAATATAAGTTCTTAATCCTGGCTCAGAATAAGACCTAAAGTTCTTTACAGTGTTTTATGTGTGTGTGTATGCAGGCTTCAGAAATCCATGCACAGACAGGAGTGTTACATTATAGGGCGGCTGTGTGTCTAATGGATTAGACTAATGGAGAAAGGATGTGGGCCTAATCTGACACAACACTACGTTTATCTCTTCTCATGAGTTTGTAAAGAGAGATGGCGAATGTGGGCACAGTGCATGGAACATAAAGCACTACTGTGTGTGTGTGTGTGTGTGTGCAATAATAAGTCCAGAACAACCTGCACTAAATCTGTGATCTGAACACACTGGCAGACTGACAGATCTTAACCTGAGCAGCATGTGAGCAAGTGTGTATGTGTCTATTCCTGGAAACTGGATATCTGTGAGAATTTTATTTGATGTATGATGGTGGAGATAATGATTACAGATGAAAAGACGCACACACTCACTGAAACTGCACATATATGCAAATTACCTGGTGTCATAAGAGCGGGAATTTGTCTGCCTGCTGCCTCCTCTCTCAGTCATCATCTTTCATCAGACAGAGGAGAGTAAGGGAGCACATCATTCTCCTCTGTTTGTAGACATTTTTTTTTTCCTCTGTTCATCTTAGATTTACATAGAAACAGCGGAGAAAGAACAGACCTTCTCCCGTCTCTCTCTCACAAACACACACTTCACTGGCGCACAAAAAAAGCATCAAGGTGAACCAAGTTTGCGAAACAATTAAGAAAAGAGACGGGATTACTTAAAAGGGATGTGTGAATTTATGGATGATAGACGGAAATGTGTTGAAGGTGGAGAGCAGGGCAGGAGGGTGTGGAGGCCAGAAACTTCTCCATCTGGCGGGTCAAGGTTTTGTTCCCTTCATACACTCTTTACCTCACCTTCTCACCTGGTTCTTATCAACTCTCTTGACAGAAAACACACTCCGGAGCCAAACTGACTGTAGCGCTGCACCACTACCGTTTTACTACACCGAGAGGCTGGCTATGGAGTTTCATTCATGTGCTCATAAAGCTTAGTTTAATTAAAACAAACTCCTCGGGCCGATAAACAGCAGATTGGGTGTGTTTTTTTATGAAGTTGGTGCTGTAATCATGATTCCTCTCTGTCCCACTCGCACACAGAGAAATGCTCATAATGTGCTGATTAACAAGTCCAAAAAAAACTGCTTAAATGGCCTGTCACTTCTTTAGAGCAATTTTTCATTACAGGATATTATTTTCAGCAAGAGTGAAGTTTGTTACCTTGGTCGCAGGAGGGAAATCGCCTGGTGTTGAGTGAAACGCTAAGAGGGGCCAAACTGCCTAAACTTGAACAGCTCAAGAGATTTCTGCTGTAAGCCGCTGTAATAATTACTGACATAATTATAAGAGATTATTCCCAGCGGAAGGAAATACAACTCTGCCTTAGCGGTATATGAGAAAAAAAAGTGGGCAGTAAAAAGAATGAATTGGTTTCATATATTAACTGCTAATCGTTACATCTTTGTACTTGCGTGCGTGCGCGCCAAGTCTCTGCGCGCGGCGGTGACTGAAGAGCCTGTGTTTTTGGAATATTGGATTTTTGCAAAGGTGGTTGTAAATCTCACTCTAAATATTATTTATTGTTTTAGGGTGAAACTCCCGATTCGCCACAGAAAATTTGTCTGAGCCATAAAAGGAGCTGTGACGCGCCAGCCCCGCAGCGCGCTCAGATGTGGTCTGTGCCTTGTGTGTGTCAGTGTGTGTGCGTGAGTGTGTGTCTGTGCGTGAGTGTGTAGGGGGTACATTTTTGAGCAGGGGGCGGGGGCGCGGCTGTGTAGACTTGAAGCTCAGACTCTGGGCAGACTTGGTGGTTTCAGGGTGTCAGGAAGCAGTTTTGGGGGGCGCGCGGCACAGCGCAGTGATCCACTGACAGCCAGTTGGCGGACTCAGCCCGGGAAAAACCTACCTCACCTGCGCGGAGGACAGTCTCTCTCTCTCTCTCTCTCTCTCTCTCTCTCTCACAGACACACACACACACACTCGCCCTCGCTCTCCGTGTGTGCGCGTGTGTATGTGTACCAGTTCCCTCTCATTTTTTGGGACTAGTGCGCAGCTGGCTGTTCTCGGGGATGGAGCGTGTGTGGGACTGTGTTTCCTCCGCTGGGATGTTAACTCTCGGGCTGCTGTCGGTGCTGTGGCCGTCGCTTAATGGAGTTTGGAGTTTTAATCTTTACGCAGAGCATCCTACGGTTTACAGGGGACCCAGTGGAAGTTATTTCGGTTATTCTGTGGACTTCTATCAAGCTACCAGCGACAGCAAAACGTGAGTGGCAACATCAGGACTCTAGGTGTCCCATCAGGGTCCTGCAGGAGTTTTACTCCAGTTACAATTAAACCTTATATGTGCTTAACCTGTGAAGACTTCTTAATGGTAGACTTAATAGTACAAAATTTAATCCAAATGATGTGAGATGGAAAAAAAGTAATATATATGAAAAAGATATATGGCTTCATCATCTCTTCAACTGCTCATTACACTGTAATAGTCAGACAAAGCAAAGCAAAATTATGAAACAGTAAGAAATTGGGCTTTATGAATGAGCATAAAGATGAATTGACTGCACAAGTTTGCATAACACGTTGCATACTCTCCTGCATGTCTTGGATGTACTTTGGTTTCTCTTTTCCCCTCCAGGATCAGTGTGTTGGTTGGGGCTCCCAAGGCGAACACCTCTCAGCCTGGTGTTGTGGAGGCTGGGGCCGTCTATTACTGCCCCTGGCCTGGACTTACTGACAGCTGCAGACAGATACCTTTTGACAATTCCAGTAAGTAACCTGAAAGCTTTTTTTCATGTCATGGATCAGAATGTATTCATGGCAGGCCTTCTGGGGGCCCCACTGGGTACAAATATGTTCCATAGACTCCTGTTTTAAAGGATCTCTGCTGCTACAGGACATGTGATGGAATAACTTCACTTTTGTATCTGGGGAGGCTGTGAAACACATGCTCACAATGTCATTGTTTCGTGAGGAGCATTTGAGTGGATAACAGAAATTAAATTGAACAAGCGTTCTTTTCAGCGAAGTCCAAATGGATCCCTTTAAAGCCATAGGTGGCCCCAGATGTTGCCTCTATTTGGAGCCACTGGAGTTTCATAACCTGTGTGTCTGGTATGTGTGTGAAAGAGTTGGCACACGTGTTGTTGTATGAAAAAGAGAGATAAGACATATGGGTCTCATCAGCCTCATCTGAAAACAAAGGTGGCCAGCGGGTTCACCGATGCAAGCCCACATCATGTTGATTATGATTTTCAATATATTATCATCAGGAGTAACTGTCCAATCAGCCTTTGTTTGCGGCTCTAATGTCTCTGATGCACACTTTTTCCATCTGAGTAGTGAATGTGTGTGTGTGTGTGTGTGTGCAAGAGGTAGAAAGAGAGAGAACAAGTGGGAAGGAGAAAGAGGGGGGTGGGCAAACTGTATGCACATGGGAATTTAGTTCCCCTTCGGAAGAAAGGGGATTGGGTGAGGTCTGCTTTTTATTAGATCTTGAAAAATTATCCCTGTCTCCCTTCCTCACCCCTCTCTCTCCCCTTCCCTCTCACCCTCTCTCTCCCCTTTTTTCTGTCTCTTTTTGTGAGGATTTTTATCCTTTTTTTTGAAAACCATAAAAAAGGGAGATGGAGTAGAAATTGACCTCATATTGCAGTTCACTTTCATTGAAGTGGCTCTGGTATTTTAGGGGATATACCGTAGCAAGTACTGTGCTGAGAGAACTGATTTGTCAGACAGAATCCAGAGAAAGTTGTAAATGTATACGAAAAATAGATTTCAACAGAGTTCATGGTATCAAGTGCTCAAAGCATAAAAAGAAAGCTGTAGTTGTGGATGGAGTTTCAGCAGCAAGTTACACTGGCGTGAGGATATCAGCAGGGGACTGTCATGGTATATACACAGCTGCTAATGCAGAAGCATGAACGAAACAGCTGATAGCAGATCAGCTGATGCTAGTAAGACTTCATTGCTCTGTCTGAACTAAAGCCGGGCTCCATACAGATGAGGGTAAGCCTCCAAAATGAGAATGATTTTCTTTGCTCTCCTCTGAGTTCATTTTGAGATGATTATAGGTGAACTTTCACAAAGGGGAGAGTTTTAGTGTTAAGCTTTTTGAGGCAAATTTCAGGTTTTGAGAAAATAAGAATAAACACAGAGGAACAAATTTGCTTACAATTGTGAGTGTGCATGTTTTCGATAAAATGAGTGGTTATGCACAAGGTGAAGATGATGATGGTCACTGTGGATATTTTTAGAGTAACAGAGGGGCCTTTTTTACAGATACAAATGAGACAAAGAGACACATTGTGCATGCTGTACAAAACATCAGTGAAATCAGTGTGTAGTGTAGCCGCCTTTATAATATCATACGTCACAAGTGACTGACCTTGTGTTAGGTCATGCCACCTTAGCAGGGAGATAACATGGTGATACAGGCATAAAGAGATTAGAAAGAAATCTGGTGTGCTACTACTTTACATGGATTTATCTTAAAATTATTTCTTAAAATTATTTTTATCACTCAGTCTAAAAAGTTCTCTATGTACATCTGCAAATCTGAGGGCTTCACACTTCAGCCAGTGCTCTGCTGTGGCCTCAGAGCAGCGGTAAAACTCAGCTAGGTGTGTCTATTAGGGTTTTCTTCATTCCTTCACACCTAATTTCCAAACCTGTCACGGAAATAAAAAGAACTCCCTTCAGCTCATGAGCCTGTTTCTTTTACTTTTAGGTCACAGTATTGCTGTGAAAAGTGAATAATGGACTTTATTACTCGATGTAATGGTGATATTTCATGAAATATTAGAATCATTAATACAAAGATATACAAACACAATCTCTTAAAGTAGGTGGAATGATCATAGGACCCACCATATATCCTCTAAAGGATCATGTAAATTGATTTAGAGTCCAATAAATCCTAAAACAAACTCCCTCTGTGAAGATAAAAACATGACTAACTTTAATATGCTAAAAAATGCTCTTTACATCTGCTTTTATGCATTTATTGTCTGCCTATGTGTGCCTATTTAAGTGTGTGTGCATGTGCTAAAGGAAGGTGTTTAATGTGGAGGGGTCTGCATGGCTCTAAAGAGACCCAGCTGGTCTTTAACAACACTGGAAAATACCCACAACAGAGCAACATGCACACAGACACTCATACCAAATCTGAAACTTTATTGGGAATCGACCGGGAAATGCTTATATGGTGCATGTAAAGGCTTGTGTGTGTATATAGGTCTATTTGTGTGTGCAGGCTCAGCCTTATGTTTTACAATTTATATAAAAGGGACTGAAAAAAAAGCCTCCAGCATCTTGACAAATGTAGGGGGACAAATGGTGTTTTGATGTTTGTTGTAAGCCTGTTTAAGACGTTGTTCTTTGTTCTGGCTTCTCAAGGACAAATGCTTTCCATTCACACACTCAGTGCCACAGGCCTGGACCAGTTACACAGTCAATATCAGCTTTTACTGGCATCATTATGAAATGTCTCTTTCATTCTCTCTGCAACCTTTTTTTATGTCATTTCTGCTTCCCCTCACTCTCTGTCTTCCTCCAGATAACAGAATGATTAAGGTAAATGGCACCAGAGAGCCTCTGGAGTTTAAGTCACACCAGTGGTTTGGGGCATCGGTCAGGACACACAAAGGAAAAGTGGTGGTAAGAGGACGTGATGACTGCTGATATCAGACATGTATTATCTTACATGCATGAAAACTATAGCCTATTTACCCCTTTTCTTTCTCAAGTCACCCTTAAGCTTCGTATTTCTCTAAACGGTGATAATCAGGGTGTTATCTGTTGTTCAGGCGTGTGCTCCTCTCTACCACTGGCGGACGGTGAAGCTGAGCGGGGAGAAGGACCCTGTGGGGACCTGCTATGTGGCCGTCCAGAACTTCAGCGCCTACGCAGAGTACTCACCCTGCAGGACCAGTGAGTCACCCTGCAACCATGTCTCCAACTGTCTCCATCTCCTTTTTACTGCCGTCCAACCCTCATTTCCTTTGTTTTCTCTCTCTCTCTCTCTGCAGTCTGTATGACCATTTTTCATTTAGCTCTAATACATCCACCCATGCAGGTAGTTTTATTTGTTGAGGTTTTGTCATATTGGCTCTCGACCCACTACAGATGAAGTCAATTCAATTTTGTTTGAAGTATTGCAGTAGAAACCCTAAAGAATTCATTGTGCCTGTTAAATCAATCCACAGATCTCACTATAAACAGTTTACATAATTCATGTCTGCTGAAGATAAAGTTTGAAGTTAATATTGTGTTTTTAAGTATTTTTCCTCTGTTTTTTACAAACCTAATTTATTTCACCCATTTGTATTGCATGGCAACGGAAATCTCCATTGTGGATATCTCAAAGTCCCAAATTGCAAATAATGTGTATTTTTGCACTTTACTTGAGCTGATTCCAAAGCAGCAAGCAGACTGATTTGAATCTGCCACTCTCACAGTATCTGTTTCTCTCTCTGGTCGTCTTCTTTCTGTCACCAGTTTGTAAAATTGGATTCATGGGACGTTCCGCCCACTCTCCCTAATCCTCAGTTTTTTTTTCTTTTTCTCCTTCCTTCTTTCTTCCTACAACCCCTCTCCCCTCTTTATGGTGATATGAGGCACCAGCAGAGTACGATAAGTAGAAAGGGAGGCTATCAGGTGGCACATCATAAACAGCAGATCAAACACAGCTCTTATCATCCACCTCATCGTCTGCACAAAAATCCCCATCATTCACACAGACGTACAGACAGATTCCTGTTCATTCTCCCTCTAGTAATTGGTTGAAAGTTGTTAAAAAAAACAGGTTTTTGATTATCTCAGTTGTGTCTAATCAAGACTAGAATAACACATTGTAAACTTTATTGTTCTCAAGAGGGAAATAATGCTGCAGAGTTTCTGAGCGCAGAGCAAATTTTCTTCAACGTGCGTCCAAGTCTGATATTTGTCTCCTTCAGCAACTCTTTTTCTTCATCTTAACGTGAATCTCTGACCACTTAGACTCCTATAACTCACTTGTGTTTATATGTGTACGCGTGTAGTTCCGCATCATTAAGCTTCACCTCGGGGTGCCTCTAAAACGGAGAACAACTTATTATGCGCACATGAGTTTTGCGTGTTCATGCACAGTTTGATGCAGTAATTTGAACAGAAAACACACCTCAGTGGTTCTAGATTTTTATGTAATGGTCTTCATTTTTGTAGTTGTGTAATCGTTGTATCTGGTACAAGTCATGCTCTCTGCAATCTTAGTGGAGTGTTTTGTTCCAGAAAATGTATTTTTTTAACAATTAAGGTGATCAAGTGCTTGAAAAACGTGTCATGCTGTTTGTGTGGTTTTCAGATGATCCGGACCCAGAGGGACAGGGGTTCTGCCAGGCTGGCTTCAGTGTGGATTTCACTAAGGTAAAGATTGCAGCAGCAACAATTGCATAGAAAGCCCTTGAACGCATCTCAACACCCCTCAAAGTGCAAACAGAAAGGTCTTTTCCGACACGAGACTCCCTTCAGAGATTTATGGGCACGTGGAAGATGAGAGCATGATTGTCCCTTGAGGAGAACACTCCTGATGTGACCCATCGCCTCTGAACACAATAGACCAAACATACAGACGCACACATACACATTCTTTTAGTGTAAAGTCAATGTGAACTTCAACCTCTGTCTCACAGTCCACCTCTACCCTCCTGTACAGGAAGCTGTCATTCTCCACAGGATGTCAACAGACATGACAGGAGGAGTCATCCGTGCACACATACGCACACAACCCTACACATGCTATATATGCCCCTCTAGTCTTACACAAACACACACTCACTGGTAAATTTCTATCACATGACTAATCCTTGCTAATTGTATTTCAGGAAGGAACTCTGGTGGTAGGAGGACCTGGAAGCTACTACTGGCAAGGTAACAGCAACAACAAACCTGTATTTGGTCTATCTCTTGCGATGATTTCATAGATGGGAAGGTGTTCAGATGAGAGAATGGAGATGAGTTTAACAGTCCAAACAGCCCACCTACACACACATGCACACGGACACACTTGCCAAATCTTAAATTTCATTACAGGAGTCTTACGTAGGAGAGGGTGGAAAGACGTGCGTCTCTTTCTCCGTCTTTGCTCGACTTTTTCCCTCCCTTGCTCCTTTACTTCATGCCACTCAGTCAGAGAACAGGAAGTGGGTGTTTGGGCTCTGTAATGAGCTGATCGGCCGGGTAATGGAGTGTGGAGGAACTGCCCCTCTGCCCCCGTGATAAAGCACAGAGGGGCTTGGAAAAGCCTGGAGGAGAGGAAGAGGCGCAAGGGCCGGCCGCAGGGTTGAGGAGGACAGAGAAAAGGTGGGGAGGGTTCAAACTCAGAGAGCAGGGAGGACAGCAGGAGTGACGGAAGAGTGTTAAAGAGATGATAGAGACACGTTGCAGCGGGGAGAGAAAGTAAGATGAGAAGTGAGGGAGTGAGTGAGACAGAAAAAGAGGGAGAAAGACGGATCATCTGCTTGATAGAAGAAGCACTGAAGTAGTGCTAGATTGCTGGATAAGCAGGGCCAGTCTAAGCAGAGGGATGAAGTGTCTTAATATGCGTAGACACAGCAAGAGTGTGTCAGAGTTCAGCTGTTGAAGTGTGACGCTACTCCCCCAGCTCCAGGTGTGTGAGAGGATGTGTGTGTATTATCCAAAGTCATAGATAAGTTGCTCAAACTAATTTCTGGTCCTTTCTTTGTAACCACTCATCTTTCACTCCACAGCACTTCATTTGTTTAAAGCAAGAAAGACACAGCAAAAGAAAGTGAGCTTTTAGAAAGGGGTCAAAAAAAAAAAGGAGAAGTTGTTCCGTGATGGATGTTTCAAAACAGCTACACATTTTTTTTGTGATTTGGGGTTATTGTTTGGCACTGCTGCTGCCATTACATATGGTTAAATAATGGATGCTTCGCCATACAAGACCACAGTAGACAGGCATCTCAGACAGTCTAATGGACTGCTCTCCTCTCTGTGCCCTCAGCGTGGCAAGGCTGGCTGCCTCCAGTTAAAACACTTCCTCCGAATGTTTATAAAAGCACTCAGCCTGGATTTTATGGCCACTAATATACAACGATTATCTTCAGCCTCCAGCTCGAGTCATCATAAATAAAAAAAAAAAACTCTTTTATACACAGTCTTGTTATCTCCGGGCGTAAAGCACATTTCAAATTAGCAGCAGTGACTTATGCATCTGTGTTAACAATTTGTTACACCGTGTCTCATTAATCAGATAGAGGTTTAATAATGAGTTGATATAGTGATATGTTACGCCGGGAGATAAACTCAGCACAGTGTGTGAGAGAGATGAAGAGGGGAAGAGGGTGGAGGAGGAGTTGGAGGAGGGGGGGTTAAGAGGGCACATTTTCCTCCCTGTTAGTACTTACACACACACACACACATTAAGGAGGATTTATGGAAGGTTGAGAACGGGTGTAGATAAAATCATTTGTTTGTTTGACCTCTTGTTCAACAGCAAAGGAAGGGTGTTGTTTGTGTGCGCTCACCTATAATTCAGGATCTTTGCCGTGGAGAGGACAGGCAGTTTTCTTGAGGGTTTTTAAATGGAGTATTTTTCCAGCTTTTCCTCTGCCAACTGTGTGTTTTAGCTCCCCTCAGGGAAGACTTGGATGTGCCGTTGGCCCTTTGCATCCCTAATGTGGAGCAGGCGGTTCAGCTCCAGCAGGTTTCTGTAGCAGAGGGCAGCGGTTCTCCCTTCATGGGGTCCAAGCTGAAACCACTGTCCATGAACAGATGTGACTCTCTAAACCTGAGTGTTTGCTTTTCTCTTTATGCATTTATCTGTGTGTGTGTGTGTGTGTGTGTGTGTGTGTGTGTGTGTGTGTGTGTGTGGGTGTGGGTGTGCAGGTCAGGTAATGACAACAGGGATAGCTGAGATACTGAACGGCTACTCTTTGAAGGCAGTGCTGAGACGAGTTCCAGGAGAGAAACACACCAGAGCTGCCGAGGACACACACGACGACAGCTACCTCGGTAACATGCATTTACAAAACAAACACACAAACAACTGACTTGATCTGCATAATAATATCCTCCTTCACATACATCACGTGCACACACATCACAGAGCACTGCAAACACAGTTAATTTCCCCCACGTGTCCTCATGTGCGACTGATTTCTCTCTCTAGGTTACTCTGTGGCAGTGGGAGAGTTTACTGGAGACTCTGAACAAGGTGAGAAAGCCCACAATTCATTACAACTAACCACACGCAGTACCAGAGGAATCCCTCACTAACAACATCGGCAGGCCTCCTGCAGCACCATCTCAACGCCCTCCACGGCTGGATGCCAGGAGCGCTGGGACGGGTGTTGCAGGGTGAGCGATAAGGAGTGGGCAGCTGTGTGACATTGTCTCCGACTGAACTCTGAGGCAGTAATGAGAACTGTCTCTCTATGTCTGGGTCGCGACCCTGAGGGGACAGGACTTTAGGAATCACTGATAAAGGGATTTCCTCTCCTCCATATTGACTGATTAGAATGATTAGTGGCAGACTCGACTCGACCTCTTCAGATCTAAAAAGGGTCCAGAATCTCTTCTGGACTTGAAAAATTAGGTGGAAAGAGAGACAAGCACGCCGCACAATATCATTTCATTAAAGACGTGCAGGTGGGGGAGAAATGCCCTTAAGCTTTGTTGAACTTTTCAAGCGAGAGGCCAAAT
>JAPZDY010000025.1:12595358-12606343 GCA_029783645.1 Ctenochaetus hawaiiensis
ACTTTTCAAGCGAGAGGACAAATTAAATTTGTAAAAGTTGTGTCAGTAAATGAACCACACAAAGTAATTTCATCATAAAAGCACGGCTCTTTTGTTGAAGAAAATCTGTGTCCAACCACAGTCATGCTGCATCATTTTCAAACCATTTTTTAATTGCTTTCTCTTCAACCAAAAGCATGAGACGCTGCTCCCCTCCAATCCCACTTAAGCTCTGCATCCATAATTTCGTGTCTATCAGAGCCTCTTTGCTAATCACCATTTTGTGGGATCTTTATGGGACGGCCTTGTGTTTGCATACCCCCATACCAACCCTGCAAAGGCCCTGAACCCCCTCCAGCACAACACATGTCAGAGAGTCTTAAAGAGAGCTTTAAGAGGTTACACATGCCTGTTGATGTGTTGTGTTGTGTTGTGGTGCAAAGCTTGTTGTGGCCTTGTTCCCCACTGAACCCTCCTCAGACCGGAGAGCTGGTAACTGGGAGTTTTGAGCGAAGATGGAGCCTGGAAGTTCTGGTTTAATAGACTTGTGGTTGAGGCTTTTGGGTGGGTGGGGGGGTGCTCTGTCTTTTCTCTCTGGTTGGGTCCTTCAGATTGTCACTATGAGTTCACACTCATCAATCAGTACACAAGCAGAGCCTGAGAAGCATCCAATCAATCAGTGTGTTCTCAGTGACACTCGGCTCCTCAGACAGGGTGGGCTAGAGAATTTTCGGGTTCGGGCCTTTGTTTCTTTCTCTGTAAATCTTTCTCACACATTGACACACAGTAATTCAAGTCTTTGTTTATTATTTTGTTTCCCAGAGCTGATAGCCGGAGTCCCAAGAGGAGCACAGAACTTTGGATATGTGAGTATGAACTGAAATCTGACTAAAGGCAAATCTTGCTACTCAACGCTAGACTTCCAGCAAAGGCATTTTGTTCGGTCACTTTGCAGGAACAGCGTTGTTTCAGACAGGTGACAAATTAAAGAGGAAGTTTTAATTAAAGCATAATGAATGCAGATGTCTCATCACAAGGCAGGAATATTCACTGATTGCTTTGATGGGTATGAAAATGATGTTGATCATTTGCTGTGGCCTTCGCTTGCACCAGGTCTCAGCTCAAATTTTAGGGTGTTAAAAAGCACCATCTAAACACCAACAAGAATGGAAAGGATGGTGTTTATTCACCTAGTATATCTCTGGAGACTTGTGCCAAGGACCTTTAAAGCTGTTTTGGTGGCTTATGGTTAGATTTATAGTATTTCCTTTACTCTGTCAACTATCTGTCTGCTGTATATAAATCTTAAATTTCTTGACATTTCAAGATGTGAGCATGACAAGTGCAGGAGGAGAAACAATTAATTTTTCCAGATTTGTCTTCTATTAGTGCTTTATAGTATAGCAGCTTGCACTGTGCACATTAACATTTGTGTTTGCATAGCAACAAATACTGTAAGTGCATGTGTGGTGTGTCTAGTCTTCTCCTATGGGAACTTGTCCCCAGGGCTGACTGTGTCAATCCTTCCTAATGACACACGGCTTCCGCTGCATGTGGAGGGCGGTGACCCCACCTAACCCCACTAACCCTTCTCCACACACACACGACCCTTAACCCTAACCTGCAGTGCAACCGCAAGAATCATCACACTGCTCGAGAAAAAACACACAGTGCATCAGTTTAGGTCTGGACATTGTAACTTGTGCGAGATTGCTCCTTCCTGTACAGACAGTGCACTGTGAGTGTCATAGAGGAGGGGGCTTGTAGCTCAGAGGAGGAGGAGTGTTATTAGGGGTGTAGGTGGGCCATGTTAGAGGCCTGGCACTGAGGTAACTGTCAGCCCTGATCAGGTTTCCTCTGTGACCAATCAAACAACACGACCCTCTCAGATCCAGCATTCGTGTTTACACATCCTCATCTGTCTCTGTTCGTAAGTCTGTGCACATTAAGTATGTCTCTGAGACATCTGTGATTGGGTCAGCGTGTATCCTCATGCATGTGTGTGTGTGTGTGTGTGTGTGTGCGGCTGTGCATGTGTGTGAACGTGTAGCCCCTGGGTGTCTCCATGTGGTTGTTATTTTAGGTCTTATGAAGGAATTCTCGGCCTGCCCCCCTCAGTCGCTCCCCACGACCATGCAGGGTTTGAATGGGGGGAAGGAGAGGAGGATGAAGGGGGAAATGTAAAAGGCACAAAGAGGATGATGGTGGTGGGGGAGGGCAGGGAAAAGACAGAGGTTTCAGTAGAATAGAAGTTTTTCTTTTTTTTGTGGTTTGTGAATTTTTTCTTGCATTCTTCATGTGCCTGTTTGTCAGACAGCTTGGTCATGTTTGCTCTTAAGGCGCTATGAGGACAAAGTCTGGTGTTTTATTAGCCATGCTGTATTGTATATGACAGTCTGTCTGATTGTTTTAGGTGGTAATGATCAATTCCACGAACCTGACCTTCATCCAGAACTTTACAGGGGAGCAGGTAGGAGCTTTAACACATCCCAGTCATACTGTATGGTTGCATTTGAACCACTGCACCATGGGCACCAGCTGATATT
Organism: Ctenochaetus hawaiiensis; assembly: GCA_029783645.1. NCBI lineage: Eukaryota > Metazoa > Chordata > Actinopteri > Acanthuriformes > Acanthuridae > Ctenochaetus > Ctenochaetus hawaiiensis. The sequence goes on from JAPZDY010000025.1 coordinate 12,597,884, forward strand.
GATTTTCTTCTGCTTTTTGAATTAATTCATGGAGATGGATGAAAATGAAACCATACTGGGTTTATGTTAAAAATTCTAATGTTCCTCCTTGTCTTTTCTCCTTCAGATGGCCTCATATTTTGGTTACTCTGTGGCTGTCACTGACCTAAATGGAGATGGGTAAGTAGAAAAATTCCCTGTCACTCTAAACACACAAACTCACTCTGTGTTTGTCTTCCTTTGAGTATTGAAAGCGTGTCTTTTATCCCCAGGACGGATGATGTGCTGGTTGGAGCCCCCCTCTACATGGAGAGAGAGATGGAGAGCAAACCCAGAGAGGTTGGGAGGGTTTATCTGTACCTGCAGAGGGCCCCGCTTACTTTCTCCGAACCTGTTGCCCTCACCGGCACGCACACCTTTGGGCGCTTCGGCACGGCTATCGCACCCTTGGGAGACATCAACCAGGACGGATACAATGGTAATGGGATGAAAGACAGAAAGGATGGGAGGAAAGAGGGAGAGAAGGGGAGGGAGAACGGAAATTGATCCAGATGAAATTCATTTGGGAACAAAAATATGCAAGACGCGAGAGGCAACAATAAGGAGAGGAGCAGAAGAAAGATGTGAAAATTAAACAAAATTCTTTCATATATTTTCTCTAGCAGTCCATAAACCTCTTCCCTGTATACTTATGTGCCTAAGTCTGGGGCTAGTGTTTTCAGGTAAACCCAAAGACAGACACATCTTTTTCTGTGTTTCCTGTGTCTCATGGACTGTTTTGTCTCTGACTGAGGAAATCCTATCAGATGCTGCCGCTTGAGAAAACTTAAGCCGCTGCAGCCAATCAGGAACTGTAGCGATGAAAGGTTGTCTGTGTGAAGTTGTTTCCCCCTGTGATGATAAGGGTTAAGGCCATGTGCGCGTGTGTGTGTGTGCGCATGTGTGTACGTTGGAGTTATTTTTAACTCACCAGATGTGCACTAAGATAAAATCATCTGGGAGTTTCTGTCCTGCAGCCCTGAGTTCATTCCTTTTCAATGTGTTTGTTTTATCCTCACATTGATTGGCCAAAGACACACATGCACGCACATATGCACACACATACACACACAAAGCCATGCTGCCTGCAGCCCAAATACTCCACGAAACTAATGCCTGCTGCCTTTAAAAATGAATGAACTTATGCACATATGGCCCTCATATGACATCATTTCCACTGATTTGTGTTGCATTTATTCATGGACAGCGTTAATGTTAATGTGTGTCCCACCCCTTTGAACTCGTTAACTATTGGATCAATAACTATTGGCTCAATACTGAAGCTTCCTCTGGGACCACACATAACTCACATCATGCTGTCTGTCAGATGTGACAGTCTCTGAGGGTTGTTGATGAGGCCACAAAGGAGACAGATCCTCTGCCAGCTGTGGTGACATGCAGAATGTGGTAAATGTCAGTGCATGATTTCATAATTTAGCATCATGCTTAAGAGTCACCATGGAAGCATTGTGGTCACGGTTTTCAGCAGTTTGTTTTGCTAACTTTAAATGTCTTTGTTCAAGTATACCTGCGCCCCCGTGTGATTACATGTGCGTAATCACTGACAGATCCTTTCTCTGCCTGCAGAAACTTCATCACCCATTAGCAAAATTCATCATAAAAGCAGAACAATACCCATTTCCTTTCATCTGCATGGCTTTGTTGAGTGAGCCGAAACCTTATAATTTAGCTAATTTAATTTGCCATGTAGCTTTTATAAATTTTCATCATCCGACAAAGCTCTCTGTCAATATCGATCACAGAGTGCCAGCCTGTTGCTGCCTAATGCTCTACAGTCTTGGTCTCAGTGATCACACTGGGTGTTCCACATTTCACCGTGGATGTCTGCATTGTGTGGGATGCTGTTAAGCAATGCCCATGAGTGACTTTTGCATTATTTAAAGACTTTTTTTTCTTAAATAAGTATTTTTTTTTATGCAACTATTCAGTTCTGTACACATGCCCACGCATAGACATGCAGACTCACAGACACACATGCACACATGCACACACACACACACACACACACACACACACAAGCATATGTATACACTTGCATACACACATGGTTGCATTTATCCTCTCTACCCCGCAATCTGCTTCATGTGGAACTAGTTGTTTAGGCTGAGAAAGAGGGGGTCTGGAGACAAACAGGATGTCTAGAGGTGTTTGGACAGTTGCAATACTGAGGGATACTTTTATAGAGGATAGTGCAACATGTGGACACTAAGAGGTTAATGACTGAACACCTAAAAAGTATGGTATGGTAAATGAATCTCAATTTTTTTACATCAGGACAGGTGTTTTAGTGCCTGTGCACCTAATTTTTAAGTTCGATTTATCTGTTTTTTCATGTATATGTGGGTGAGTTTTCTGTTTATCTAAGCCTGCATGTGTGAAAGAATTCTTCAAGGCTCTGAAAAATACTTTCTCTGTCATCTATTTACTATAAGACAGTGAGTCCTACATAAGAAAAACAAACTATTTTGGACAAAAGTTATAAAAGATTTGGTTAATTTTTAGCTGAGGTTTCTGCAGTTGTGTTTTTGTTTGCACTTTTCACACTGGTTTGACTTGAGCAGGGCTAAGTCGGGAAAAAGTTGGTGTTGTGTTTTTCATGCACCAATCAGGAAAATATTTGACCTGATGAGAATCTGATGAGCTCTGATGAACACTGAGTGGATGTTTGCTTGTCTTGCCAACCATTGTCAATCAAATCTGATCAAACCACACAGTTCTGATGAAGCTAATTAGCTGAGTTTTAGTGGTCAACTTTTCCAAATACCAACTTTGATTATTGCATTCTTAGTCATGAGTGTTTAAGGGTTTGGAGAAGATTTCAGGCGAGGTATCGTTCAGCATTTTGAGAAACATACTTACTCACGTTCCTGTCAAGAATCAGATGAGAACATTGATACTGCCCTCATATCTGTCTGATGACCACTAAGCTAGAGCCTTCAAAGTTTAGCCTAGCTTTAAGACTGGAAGCAGAAAAAAGAAACTAGCCCAATTCTGTCCCAAGTTTAAACAAATCTGCCTCCTCTAAACACCTCTAAAGCTAACTAATCTAACATTTTATACATAACTTGTTCAACCTGTACACAAACAACGTATGGGTGTAGGCATATTAGCATACAGATGTTAGCATTTAGTGTCATGTCGTGCACTTTATTAGCTTGGATGTAGACAGTGTTATATTTCTGCATGGATCAAAAACACTTAGATATAACGTGTTGAAAAGTGATGTTTAGAGGTGCTGGCAAGCAGATTTTTTTCCTTCCTTTGGACAAGGCCAAGTTAGCAAATTTCTCATGTTTCCAGTATATACAATAAGCTAAGCTAAGTGACTGTTGGCAACAGCTTCATATTTAATGGACAAACATGATAGTGGTGTCTATCTTCCCATCTCACGCTTGGTAAGAAAGTGAATAAATTGAAGTGAACGTGAATAATCTCTGTCCTGAAATGTAAGATGAAAACAGAGGAGCCTGCACTCAACCCATTTGTGAGTTATCAAAGGGTGATATTTAACTTAATGCTTCCCAGAGCGCAATCCTAAGTAATCAAGTTAGCAATGACTAAAACAGTGCCAAGACAGAGAAAGAAAAGTAGAGGACAGACATTGTTAAAAGATGAGTAAAACAAATGCAAAAAGTGGTTAATGACCATGCTGTCATAGTCCCTTAGTGGAGGTAAATGAAAGTCAAGCTCTTTTCCTTCTCTCTTTCCTTCTACCTGTACGTTTTTCTCTGCTTCCGTCTCAAAGGGGCCTTAACCCTGCTGATGTCTAAACCATACATGTGTGTTTGTGTGTGTCACCCTTAGACGTGGCAGTGGGCTGTCCGTTTGGAGGCGCCGAGCGTGGAGGCAGAGTATTGATCTTCAACGGTAACAGAGATGTATCTACGCAAGGCCTGACGCTAAGCCAAGAGCTGAGGGCCGCCTGGAGCCCCAGGGGCAGCTTGCCTGGATATGGATTCACTCTGAGAGGAGGCCAAGACCTGGACAACAATCAGTATCCAGGTAGACAGTCCTACTCAACAAGTCAATCCTTCTCCACTCGACTCCCCATGTTCTAATCAAAATTCTTTCTTCGACTTGCATTCCTTCACTTCTCCACTTCTCTTCCAGCTCCTCTCATTACATTCTCCCTCCTCCTTGTACTTGACCTCCACATTTCATGGTTCCCCCCAAGCACTCCTCCACTACCATCCGCATGTTCCCCTGTATTGCTTTCCTCCTCTTCTCTGGTAAAATCATCAGTCAGAGGAAGGGGGTATGGGGATGGGTGCCAATGAACTGCTGCCGCATCCAATCTTTAGAGATTTGCAGTACTCAAGTAGGAGAAAAAACACAAGATTGAAAGTAAAAAAGAAGTATAATAATACATTATCCACATGTTCGGTTTGCCAGACATGCAAGCCTCAGCCCAAATCCTCAGAACTGTGAGCAGACATAGCTGCATTCAATCGAATTACATGCAAGCAGCTCCCTATGTGTCACCTAGTTACTGTACCAGACACCTCCACCTTCAGCACATCAGACACGTCACTTCAATCATACAAGACCTGACGAGTAGAGGGTTTTTTTTTACAAGAGTATGAAGCTTTTTATATACATGAGTTTTTAGTTCAGAAACAAAATCCATTTGGAGTAAAAGCAGGTCTGTAAAACCACTGTTTTACTACCTAATTTTCTCCCTAATTTAGAGCCACTCTGCTCTCAGCATTACTCTGGCTGCATTTCTGCTTCCACAGATTAGGCAGAAAAGGAGAATTTGTTTAGTTTTACCTTTTCTTTTCTTTCTCCCCCACTCCCTTTCCCCTCTTCTCCCCCTTTTCCTTTTCATTCAGCTATAATAACAGATTTCTTCATTCCACAAACAGGATATCAAAGGAAACGCTCACAAATGAGTACACACCAGTTCACATGTGTGGCTTGTGATCAGTTTCACTGGCGGCTAGAGAGTGTGTGTTGAGTGTGTGCCAGGCTCTGGGTCAAAACTAGACCCTGTGCAGACCCACTGCAAATCAGAGATCCAGGATTAAAAACATTGTACAGTGATACAGTGAAAATACACACACAGAGGTTATAGGTTGAAATTTAGGCTGGCTGAGGCCCTTTGGAGAGGAGGAAGTGGAGTGGAAACTCATGGGTGGCAGAGCTTTCAGCCAACACACACACACACACACACACAACGTATAAACATACGCACACACAAACGATGCAGCACTTTTGTCGTCTGTCATTAGAGAGCCGGCTGGCGGAAGTGAAACACACACACACACGAGGAGTGCCGTTAGCACGGTAGTAAAGTCACACTGTTCAAAGGAGCCAAAGATGTTTGATCAGCGTTATGAGAGGACTGCAAAGGCGTCTGGGAGGCCTGCTAGAGCCGCCATATGCTCCCATTGACGTTAAAATGTCATTAGTTTTCCACAGGAGCACAGAAAGAAGGAAGGCTGATGATTAAGCTCCCCTTTTAGCTTTAATGGACTATTTTTAAAGATTATGTCATACATGCATGTTAGCTTAAAGTGGAAAACTAAATGAAAGGTGAAAGAGAAAGTGAGGCAGATAAGGCAACCCAGGACAAAAATTAAAAAAAAAAAAAAGTCACTCAAGTTCTACTGTTTAGAAATTAGCTTAATTAGAATAATGGCCTTTTTTGGTTGTGAGCATCACCCAAAAGTGGAAGCCAAACAGTGTGTCTCAGGCTAGTGGCTTGAATTAAGTTTAGGGTCAAATGTGTATCGTAAGGGGGTCAGATTGCCTCAGGGAGCATTTCAGGTTCAGACGTGAGGTCAAAGGGCAAAAACTGACATGTTTTACCTGCCAATCACAGTGACTCACTGAGAGAGTTACAGACACAGAGACAGGTCAGCAGTCGGTGGTTTGGATGTGTGTGGTGGTGAGGGGTCGTTAGGTTGGTCATTAGATCAATAAGTAGGTGCAAGATTTATTACTGGACTCCATTTACTTACAGAATTAGTGAGCATTTTTATTCTCAAACCATTCTGACCTTTCATTTAAAATATTTTCTGCTTAAAATCGGTTCAAGTGCATCAAAATTTACAAGTTTCTTGCTCCTCCATTAGAATGGTTGTATACCCCAAATGTGCCTTTAAATCAAATGTTCCATATAAGTCAATCCTGGGGAAATTTGGAAAAGCCAATTCCCCATGGCTGCAGTGTTAAAAATGTACTTTTCCTTGCAAAATTGTAGTTCAACATTTCAAGTGTGTTTTCTAGCTTGCAGCATGCTAAATAGTCTTTGCGTGCAATCCCAAACCTGCATCCAGTAATTAAGAAATCCTCCTTTTCTCACCAAAAACCGCCTCATTTTCCACTGAGTGCCATTGACCTTTGACTTTTCATCATGGAGGCTAGTCCCCTGCAGTCAAACAGGCAGCCAAGGCAGGCAGCCAGTGACAGCTCGACAGTCCGTCTAAACTCTGGATGGAGGTCGTGTTTTCACAGCCCAGAACAGACACCATCAGCCAAAGCAGCTCAGTTACAGAGAAATATACCTGTACCTAAACTGGCCATCAATGAACGTGTATGCACTGGTGTATCAGCCCATTTGTGTGTGTGCAGGGTAAGATATGTCTCCAAACACACACACACACAGTAACCTCAAATCAACAGTGGGCAGGCGAGCCTTTCCTGTGCGTAAGGAAATGGAATTGACATGAAAAGGAAAGTGGGCTGTTATTTGATTTAGCCCTCGGTGCAGCCATGCGAGCACACACACACACACTTAACCCCAGAGGTGCCCGCTCCTCAGAAGAGTCTCATGTCATGGAGCGGTTTGAAGAGCAAACAGAAGAGTCAGGATTAAGAGTACAGACGACCACTGTGGTGAAAACACACACCTAAGGCAGGAGTGGAGTTTGATCTTGGGACGGACGGAGGAATTCGGACTGGGAGTGAAGCGATCCCTTCCCCTCAGCTGAAAACACACCTTTTTTTCTGATGGATCTCACAGATTGCAGTTTAAAGTCCAAGTGCTCCGTCCTTTCTCTCTCCCTCTGCCTGCTCTTCTTTTCCTCATCTTTGCCCCACAAAACCCACAACCTGAGGTTCTGTCTTGGTGCAGGATTTACGATGTAACACACACACAAACAGCCACACACACTCACACAGCGACATTGCACACACCAGGGGAACAGGGACAGGGCCTAAATGTTTAATGTTGTGGTTTCAGGGGGACTCCGTGACTGCAGACCAAAGGCAGAAACAGATGTGCCTCTCTCAGATTCAATTAGTCTCCTTCTTTTTAAACAGGCAGGGGAGGAAGACGCAGCAAATGATAAACAAAGTCTAGAAGAAAACACTTCCACCAGTTTGGTCCAATATTTCCTTCAGCAGCTTTTTGGCATTTTCCACTGATAGTTTCTAAACTATCAGTGGAAAGTGCTAAAACAATTAGATTAATAACAAAATTAATTGACCATGAATTTCATAGTCAATTCAAAATGCTAAACACTCATCAGCTTCTATTCTCATCTTTAAGTAATTAGTGTTATAAAGTTTTATTTTATCGTAAACTGAATAAATTGTCATTTTTTGAGTCAAGGAAATTGGCATTCTTTATTATTCTGTTATTTTACAGAGCAAACAAGTCATCAATTCATTATCATCAATAATAACAGATTAATAACAGATTATGATAATGAAAAGAATTATAAGTTTCGGCCCCATTTGCCTCCCACTGAGCAGCATGAGATTATTTTTCTCAGGATTACAAACCTTAGTTTTTCTGCATCTGGCAACAATGGCTTGTATCCACTAAGTGCCTCTCTTCAGTTTCACATTGTTTTAATCTGTATTTCTGTGTGTCTCCATTTCTGTATGTGTGTGCGGCTTTCATTGGTATGTGTCCCCCAACCGTAGCCATTAAACAAAGACTCTATTTTAAACTTTGAAAGCCAATTAAAAAAGCGTGTTCATCACAAAACCCATGAAAACAAATAAAATTTAATCTAGATGAAATCTGTCGCTGCTTATAATTAGGAGCCATTCCTACGCTGGGTGTTGGGAAAATGTTGCTTAGCAAAATGTGATTGGAGCGATGTTAACTCACTAATGGCGCTGGAATGCGGCGTGGGGTCTCATGTCTCAAAACACACAAACATACATGCATGAAGAACTCACAACATACACACGTTAACACATGTTGTGTTTATGAATTTAGTCTGCAGTGGGTCGAGTGTGAAGTATAAGAAAGAAAAAGCATGGTGATATCAGAAAGTTAGTGCAATGTCACTATGTGTGTGTGTGGGTGGGTGTGTGTGTGTATTAAACGTGAGAAGTCTGTGTTTGATGAAGATTGCTGGAGACCTTGAAATCAGTCCCATCTGTGGCATTCTTTGAAGCTCTGTATTTCCCATCTCCCTCTCTCTCTCATTCTTTCTCTCTCTCATTCTTTCTCTCTCTCTC
>JAPZDY010000025.1:12606443-12625714 GCA_029783645.1 Ctenochaetus hawaiiensis
TCTCTCTCTCATTCTTTCTCTCTCTCTCTCTCTCATTCTTTCTCTCTTTCTCTCTCTCTCTCTCTCTCTCTCTCTGTGCAGATCTGATTGTGGGGGCGTTTGGCTCAGGCGAGGTGGCAGTGTACAGGTAAGCATGCACATTATCTCATTTTTTGATACATTCATTCATTTGTTTCTTAGGTTGGGCTCATCTTAAAATTCTGTTACAGTTTCAAGTTTTCTCATGTCAGACTGTATGTGTATGCTTGTGTGTGTCTGTGTGTGTGCTTGTGCATTTGTGTTTGTGTGCAGGTCTCAAGCTGTTGTGTCTGTGGAAGCTGAAATGATTTTGACTCCCAGAATCCTGAACCCTGATGACCGACAGTGTCACCTGCCTGAGACAGACATGTTGGTTACCTGGTAAGAAGAGCGACATCATCCTTTATCCCAGATTCATAATAAATATGAACACTTTACAATGTTCTGTAAAGGACAGACATCCTGATTGGCTGCTGTTTTATGAGTCTCTCCTTGGGCCTTGTGCACACGTTTGTAGAAATCGAAACCAACATGATCTCTGTTTTCTTTGTGGAGTGAGAATAAATTTAATCCAAAACAGTTTTTGAATTCATAGACATTTCATCCAAGAAACAAGGTACAAATGTTTAAATATTGTCAGAGATGATTTCTGTTGGTAAATTGAGGGCATTTTTTAAAGGATGTGGGAAAAAATCACCTCAGTGTTTTTTCTTTACATTAGATTTTGGCTTCGGAAAACCTCTATTTTATCTTGGTTAGATATTTCTCTTCACTTTAATCACCCTGATATTTATTGTTATAACAGTTTTATAGTGCTGCCCTCTCAGCCAGTTCCCTCTTTAAAAAAATCAGTCTGACAGTACTTTTACAAGGTTACATAAAGGAACTGTAAGAAAAACCACATTAACAAAAAGAAAATATGCTCATGAATAAAAATACCAAGAAATGCAGACTTCGGAGCACCACTAACAATTAAACAAGCAAAATGTTTTCCCTAAGAATTTATACTAGATTTTTTTTTTTGTTTCTTAAAAGATCCTTTAGCTCTTCACCACATGCCACAATTTGTTGGCAATTTGATTTTTTCCAGTTGTATGTTGCTCCTCCATTTATGGCATTACATTATTGGGCAACAGTGTTCATCAGCACCACACAAGCTCTCAGTGAAAATCAAATTCACCTGATACTTTCATAATGTTTTTTTAAGTTTGGAAATTTAAAGAGAGACCTCATGTATTTGCAGGTGAATTAAAGCTAAAAGGGATCAAAGTCTTAAACAAACACAAGACTAATGAGGCCCACTGAGCCCCCCCCCCCTCCTGAGCTGCACCACAAATGCTTATACTGTATCATAAAGTGGTATGCAGTATAAAGTACACACACTCTCAAATCACACACACACTGACAGATGTGACAAATACTTCACCCCTGTGCTGTAGGCATCTGCCATCAGCCAGAGTCCGTTTGTCGGTGTGTCTGAAGTAATAATTTAGCAGCACTGAAAAAACATACTCATATAACCTGGAGAGTCAGATTTACGGGACTCTGCAATTAATCTGATACTGCATAATTCTTTTTTGATTATGTTTTCGTTCGTGTGGGTAGGAGGCTGGCTTTGAACAGTCTCGGGGTAAGTTTGTTGGAAGGGGACTAAATGTGGAGGAATGGGGGGGGGGTCTAAAGACTCCTGCTGTTTTGCCGCAGTCTATTGTTGGTCTTAACTTATTGGGGCTGGAACCGCTGCAGGACTGTTTGGACGGTGGAAGTGAGCTCGGCCAGTTGCCATCGTGATGTCTGAGTGTGTGTGAGTGTTGGCAGTCAGTGAAATGGGGAACAGGGTTCGGGCCGGATTGACAGAGCGCACTAAACTGTGGAATTCTGTCAAAACAAAACTCAGCTTATTTAAATAAACGGCCATAAAGTTTTGGTCGGAGGTATGGAATCAGATAGGACATGGGACACACATGCACACACACACACACGCATGCAGAGATACAACAGCAGCTCGTAAAATTAAAGGATGTCTGAGGCTCGTGTGTTTCGGGGGGGAAGAGTTTGGAAATTTTAGATGTTCCCTGCAGTGAGAACTGGAGAGATGCTTGATGGGAGGCTGCCCCAGCTTGTGCCTCACATATATTAACTTTACATTTGAGTCATGGGGTAACACATTAGATTTTGTGAAAAAATAATAAGCTGGCAATCTTCGAGAGACCCAGACGGTCAATTATTAGCACTGACCGCTGTTTCGACCATCTTTCCAGAAACCTCACAGACTCTTCTAAAAATAATCTGCCCACTGCACTTTTTTTTCCCATTTTAAGTATTTTGGGGCTTTTTTAAAAGCCTTTACAGACAGTGGAGTTGTGCTTTCTTTTCTGATACAAGCATAACACATACTCAGAAACAACATTACACTTTAGCCAGTTTGATAAATTAAGAAGCAAAAATTTTGTTTTTTTATTTGGTACATGTTTATGGTTTTTTCTAATATTTTATATTCTCATACAAACTTTCATGTTAAAATTTTGATTGTGAAAAGCAGTAATTGCATTTGTCTTTTCAATACTGCATGTCTTTGGAAATACAAATGTACATTAAGAAAATAGATCAATAATCTTCAAAACTGTGCAGCGCTCCAAATGATTTTTTTTATTCCATTCGGGAGAAAACTGGAAGTTTCCTTGAAACCGTGTAAAATGTTGAAGTGGCAATATTCAATATTCTCGCATCAACATTTGATCAAATGACTACTTAACTGTAAAATGAGTTGCTCATAGTGATAAACAAACAGAACTTTTACGTAACTCTGCGGTTTCTTTCAGCTGAGCTTTATGGCAAGTTTCCTCTCACTTCTCTCAGAGTTGTTTTCTGCCACAGTAGGTTGCTTTTGCTGTCAACAAAAAACAAAAACTTAAATTTAAAACTGACTCTTTGTCAGACAAAGTTAACAACTAACAGTCAAATATGTTAGAACATTAAGCAGCTGAAAAGGATATTTTTCTCAGCCGTTCGTGGAGATTAAAAACAGAGCTGAAGGCAGAATGAATATTAGACACAATTTGGAATCAATATTAATGCTGCTGTTCATTTGTTTGAACACGTAGAGATGCAACAGTTTGCTAATAACAGGCAATAATGAGTCAAAGTGGAGTAAATACTTTACGTCCGCCGCCCTCACAAGGCCAAAAAAATAAGTTATTGCCGGTTTAAACAATTTTCGGGGGTTTTCAAAGATTGCTGGGAAATGAGTTTTCAGAAATGCTTAATGACTTGAATGTAATGATGATTCATGACTGGCAGAAAATGAGGGTAGATTGGAGGATGAAGGAGTGGTGAAAAAATTAGGGACAGCTAATTAATGACCAGTCTTAAATTAAACATTCTTACTCATTACGAAAGCCGGGGGTTTGTGGGGGAGGGGATTTCTGTGTGTATGTGTGCACTGAGGGCAAGCCAGCAGTGTGTGTGTGATGGTGAAGCACAGATGCATTTTGGGGTGAAATTACGTACAGTAATGACTAACTGAGGGCCAGAGCTGTTGTCTGTAAAATGAGGGTCATTTCCGCGCTACATACACTTAAGTTTGACACACAGTGCTTATTAGAGTCACACTTGAGCACACCCAACTAAAAAACAGGAAACACACACATGCTTACATGCAACACATATTAAACATGCACTGAACCACCTGGAGACGTCTAATTGACTTAGAGGAGCAATTAATTTAAAATAGAAACATGCATTTTGTTTCACATAAACTCACATCTGCATCGCACACGTTTAAAAGGCAGAGAAACCAGCTCATTGTCATTGTTTCATCTAATGCAGATCCTAATCGCTAACAAACACACAAGCGAGCATCCGAAACATCTGCTTGATGGATGTTACAGGTTGTGAGCTGAAACCAAAACAAACAATGGTCACATGACGTCATTTACCTCTTGCTCTTACTGCTGAATCTTCATGTTAGGATCAGGAACGTTGGGCCTGTAAACCCCCCCCCCCTCAGATTAGTGGATGTTAGTGGTGCAGAGCTCCCCACGTGGGAGTCACTTTCCTGTTCTTGATTATGAAGGTGATAACAAACACATACACACACTTCCACAGAGTTCATACACGCAGAAATAGAGGAAATGCAGAAATGTTTCCCAGTCTCCCATGTCTGTGTGGCTAATTGAGGGGCTCACAGGACCCTCAGCAGCATTTCCCGCCGCCCCCCCTGGAAGCCAGATAGGACTACCTGCCTAAGTTAGTGGCACTTTATTTCCCAGTAGTCAGTTATATATTATGAATTTTGTGATTTTGGCACACAATCAGAGCTACTACTTTTGCTAGATACATCTCTGCTAAGACTGGCAACTCATTTTTGGTGTGAATTCATCAGAAGCCTCTGCTGATTATTTATACAACGATAATCTGCCTGCATTAGTCACAATTAGGTTTGGGGTCTGGGCCCAAATGCAGACACAAGAGAGGTTGTTGCTTTCAATTATGGCCAAGCTTCCATGTAGACTGGTGGATGAACAGGCAGCTGAAACAGGAGGCAGAAAAAGACAACAGAATATAACACATGTGGAAGCCAGTCCGTAAGGAAGCAATGAGGGCAAACATAGGCAGCAGATTCTCTAAGAAACACTCAGGAACAGAAACACAAACTTAAACAGAAGATCTGAAACTGAACAAAGACAGGAGACAGATGCATATAGTCAAAGGCTGATTCTGAAATGAGATGCAGATATGGAGAGCTCACAACAAACAGGAGAAATAAGAAGCTTTAGATAAGGGCTGAGGTAGAGGATTGAGACTGAACTGACAAACAGAAATCATGTAGCAAAAAGTATACAAATAACAATTCACACATCATGCATAATCGTATTTCCTTAACTCCATGTCTGTAACAAATTTATGGCATAATGTAATTCTAATTTAAAACGGAAAATGCATCAAAGATGGATTTAATACTTCTTCTTGCCTTTTTTATTCCAAACTTTTCAGACCAAGCCAACCAGCAAGCATCCAAATTAAGCAGCCAATCTACATTTTAATCATCTGTTCTTCAGGGTAGTTCAGGAGTTCACCAAGCCATTTAATGAACAAAATGACTGTCTTATTAGCAGCAGTTAGAGTAGTTAATTAACTTGCACGTACTGTTATCACACTCACTCTGTTTTTTTTTTCCCCATCTCTGAAAAATATCTTCCTCCAGTCTAAACGTGGACGTGTGTGCAGCAGTGAGCGGAGTGGGGATCCCCAGCTCTGTAGGTAAGCAGCTGTGAACAATGTGGTGGAAAAAAAAGATTAGCTCAGAGGGTGGGGCAGTGTTCAAAGCCAGCTTCATCATACATCTCATCAGAGTTTCCTGCTGTGAAACTGCTGCTCTGCCACATCGATCAGAGCGGAGAACTGACACAGGAGGGAGTGTAGGAACAAGAATCGGGTAGACAGACGCAGACAGTGGTGGTGTGAAGTGGAAACATTGTTTCCACAGTCTAATGATGCTCTGTGGAGTGAAACGCCTACAAATGGCTCTTTACTTCACAAGTAATGAACAGTCAGACACATAAAGGGACTGGACCATGTGGATTTAAAAGCTAAGGAGACTTATTGTCTTATTTACTCTCATTGTCACTACACTCATCCTTTCCTCTCATTTTTGACTTTCCCATCTGCACCTCTGCGTCATTACTTTCCCTCCAGACCTGAGAGCAGAGCTGCAGCTTGATTGGTTAAAAGGCACTAGAGGCGGAGTTAAGAGGGTCTTGTTCCTGGACACACAACAGCCCCAGCGCACGGGACTGCTGAGGTTGGGTCACAACCACCCACGAGCATGTCTGAGCTATACCATTTACCTGAAAGTGAGCAAATCACTCACACACAAACACAAATTCATGGGCTTTGCATAATGTTGTGTATCTTACAGAGAACTCAGCTTTCCAACATTTCAGATAACTATTTTACGCTTTGTGTTACTGTTTCAGGAGGATGATGAGTTCAGGGACAAATTGACTCCCATCTCACTGGCTCTGAACTACAGCTTGGCTCCACCCTCTTCTCATGGCCAAAACCTCCCTCCCGTCCTCAACCACTACAGCAGCACCTTCCTTCAGGAACATGTGAGTATCGACGCTGTAAAATACAGCCTTGGTATTGTTCTCTACATCTATTGCATGTTCGTCCCAAACAGAAGATGGATCCCTCTTCTGTTTCTCTGCCTGCTTTTTCCCACACCCCCCCCTCCTTAAATGGTTTCATTGGGGATTTCATTTTTTCATTTTCCAAATCAAGGGATCAAGGATAGAGGATTTCATATGTTGGACAGATTGTAAAGCCACTTGAGGCAATTTTGTGATATGTAATATAAATAGGCTATACAAATGATGTTGAGTCACTGGACTTCACAAAGCCAAACTCTGAGCACATGGAGCCAAATGTGAGATGTAACTCCAACCTGATGTTATTTTCACCTGATGAATATGCTCTCTGAGACACAGAGAGGCTTCATAACAAAAGAGCATTACATGTCGTTCCTATTAAATAAAGCTCAACTTTGTCTTCACACAGGTTAGATCAGATGAACACTGCTTGCAACTCAGGCCTTATTTCCAAGTGAAATTTTTCCAAACAAACTGTCACAATCCAGATTTTCAGTTCATGAAAATCAGGATTCACCAGGATTCTCAGCAGTGTAAATCAGTTAAATGTAGGCAATGCAAAAGAATTTAAATGAAAAAAGGGCTTGCAACAGGCCAAAAACTCATTTTTAGACCGACTTAAAACTATTTATTTGTCGAGCAAGTCTGATGAAGAATATGGAAAACACATTGCTCGCTCATCGTCTTGTAGACATGTAGACAGTATTTATTTTAAATAAATACCAAGAAGCTTTAAGTTTTGCCAAAGCTGAGTTTTTGATGTGCACTAAGTCATCTCTTTATTATTGATTCCAGTTTGACCTGCGTTCACACACACCCACACGTCATACAGGATCAGTTTACCTCACTGCTTTGATCAAGTATTTGCTGTGTTTTTCCTTTACATACCATTATCTCACCGGCCGCTCTTTGTTTAAATGTTGGATGTTGCATGTATTAACTGCAACACGACACCCATGTATGCAGAACATTAGAGTAACTATATATAGAGAGAGAAAGGGAACATTTTTTTATTGAAAAAACCTACATTGTAAAATAACCAAAACCAAACCTCAGTGTGAAGCTGAAGCCAAGAAAAACCCAACATAAATATGTTTCTGCCGCCCACAAGCTGATTAGCAGAACTTGTGTGCATGTCATGTGTCTGTAATGGAAACAACACCTGCATCCTCAAGTGTCCCTGTTATACTTGTTTCTATTTTTGGTTTCTCGCTGACATCCATTGACATCCACCTTGAAACTCTCCTCATGACATCCCTCCTTCCTGTGCCCCTCTTTCCTCTCAGGCATACATTCTCCTGGACTGCGGTGACGACAACATTTGTATCCCCGACCTGCAGCTCTCTGCCAGCATGTAAGACTGACATGGCCCCGCCCTCTGACCTCAACCTGTAAACACTCAACACTTCACACGCACCGAGCGCAGACACACAAGCACACACACAGCTAAACCAAAGAAAGTATATCTGTTATTCCTCACACAATGAGCAAAGTTTACATTGAAGTTGCTCACATTATAGTTCAATTCACCATGTGGTGTGTGTGGATGTGAATTAGCCTAGTCTCTCTAGTGTTTCCAGCTGTACGGTATCTCCATGGCAGCGTTATACAAACATCCTGTCACCCTCTATTGAATGACACTCACACACACACACACATGCACATACACACACACACACACACTGTTGGGGTTATTGTTGGGGTCGATGGTGTTGCCTTCCATGCAGCAGAGTGGATTGAACATGAGGCAATCCTCAATATTAAAAGCTGAAGTTTGCAAAAACACAAGGCAGGACTTGAAGATTCTTCTGTGTAACTGCAGCAATATGTTTTATTCCTCATGTCCTCTACATGATGTAAACAATTTCTTTTCTCTGCACACTGCTCTCTTTTCTAAACAACACACACACACACAGGGACCACTCGGAGCTGGTAATTGGAGACGACAATCTGGTCATGTTGACCATCACTGCGGTGAACCGAGGAGAAGGAGCCTATGAGACGGAGCTTCACACGCTGATACCACCAGAGGCTGACTACATCGGAGTGAAGCGCACAGCGGAAGTAAATAAACACACACTTAATCACACGCTTAAACGCACTGCGCACACATTTGTCTAAAATCAGCCTGGTCTAATGTTAGCAGGATGGATACTGAAAATAGAATAACATGATTGAGGCATGTGCATGTGCCAAGTGGCCATGCGAAAGGAGGAAGTCGGTTATTTGAAGGTGCAGTTACACTACGACATCACATCCTGTTGTGTCTCTGCGGAGTGTGTTTGTTTGGGGTGATTAAAGCGAGGCTATCAGCAGGGTATGCTTTACTGGCAACAGCTCAAAAGCACCTATTATGATTTACAAGCTGCATTAGTGACCACGGAAATGGATAGGGTCAACTGCCGTGTGTGTGTGTGTATGTCTGTGTCTGTGTGTGCATGTGTGTGTGTGTTTGTGTGTGTGTTTGCACGCCTGTGTGTGCTAATGAGTGTGTAATGGGGCTGTTTGATTGATGAGGTTGTTACTGTCAGACCATTTATCACTCCTCCTCTCCTGCCTCCTCCCTTTCCTCCCTCTTTCTTCCTTTTACTCCCTTGCTCCCTTCCCCCTTTGACGGCGTTGTGCTTCCCTCCCTTTTTCTCCTTTTCCCCTCTTGACTCTCAGTGCACCTTTTTGGTCACCTTTATCCACTTTTGCCTCATCACTCACTGTACTTGTCCTCTTCTTTCACCTCACTAGTCCCTGTCTCAGCCGAACTGCGAGTACAAGATGGTCAACGAGTCCAGGATGGTGGTTTGTGACCTGGGCAACCCGATGGTGGCTGGAACCGAGGTGAGTTTTTAATCACAAAAGCACAAACAGACACTTTTCACTAAAATGTCCCTTTCAACCATCCACGCTAAGAAGCTGTAAGTGTTACTCCTCAGGGTTAATTCACACTGATTGATGGTTTCCAATGATCACTTATCATCACCTTGACCCTCATTCCACACACTTTGACTCCCTCGACTATGCTTCACACTCACTTTCCATGTGTGTGAGTGAGTGTGTGTGCAGCGCAAGATAATAATCCATTTAGCTCTTGGCTGGCTGACACATGCAGGAAGTCAAGGCTTTGTAAAGTAAAGAGTGGTCCCTTCCTACATGAAATCCTACCACGCTGGTGTAGGTTTGTGCACCACAAAGCGTGTCACATGTGCTTCATTATGTGTGTCTGTGACCGAGTGTGTGTGTTGCTGCTAAGTTGAGGTTATTCTAAAGGTGTCAGGGCCGACACAGAGGTGTGTCGAGCTCTGAAGGTGACACACAACATACTGATAAATCAATTATGTGGTCATGTTACACCGATGGGGGAGGAGAGCAAAACGTGAAAGGGTGTGTGTGTGTATGTGTGTGTGTGCATGGGTGGGAGGGTGTGAGTGTGTGAGTGCTCCCAAGCCGTCCAGATGTTTCCCATATTTGCCTCCCCTTGCCCCGTTGGACGTTGAGGAATCCATGAGCTTATGCAGAACATACCTCCACATACCCCATACGGACTCCAGTTAAATTGTGCAGCTGAATAGCTCTCATCACTGGGGGGTCAGTCTTTGTGCTACATGACACAGCTGCAGTGCCTCACTGAGCAGGGGCGTAGGTGTAGGTGGTGCATGTCTGCTGGTTTTGGCTTCAGTACATGTGCCTGTCAGCCTGCCTGCATGTCTTCCAACACTTTCCATTCTCTTTTCATCCTAATTTTAGTTTAATGAGCTTTGGCGACATTGAGCAGAATTCAGCATATTTTAGCTGCAGTCAGTAATGATGATAACATTAATAAAGAGCTGAGCATGATTTATGTAAATGCTTTCGCTGGAATCCTATGGAAAAGTTTAGGCTGGGCAACATATCATTAACATATCAATATCATGATATGAGACTAGATATTGTCTTATTTATAATAATATTGTTATTATAGTATTATGTAATATTATTGGATATTATATATATAAAGGCTGTATTACTGTAAAGTAACGTAGTTTTGTGAACTTGCAAGACTATGTTGATTCAAAAAATGCGTTAATATTTTGTAAAAGCATCATTAGTTGTCCCAATTTTGTCGCAATATGGGTATAGAGGTATTTAGCCAAAAACATTGATCTCTGTGATATTGTAAAAGATATTCTTGTGGTAATGTGTTGATATTTCTGGCCCTACAAATGAATATTTCTTCATCAAAAATGAGTTTTGAGCAACATCTGTAGGCCTTAATCTGCATAGGTGGCTATTAGAAGTTTGTGGTTTCGTCCCTCTTATAGCAGCAGTAGTCAGTTGAAATCTTGTTTGTTAACCAATAGAGACCAAAAGTGACAAGTACATATGGCTGACAAAACTGTTAAATTGTCTTCAAAAACTTCTCAAGCCATGGCGTTTGCATAAACTACCTCTCTCAGCAATGTTGGCAAGAATCATGGTTTTGCCAAAATGTGGCTGAATCTCTGCTTGTGGCAGAGCTGTGCAGCTTCAAGGAGGCCAGAAACCCGACACAGGAGGCGTCTTTTGGCCATACTGTGGTGAAATGGTAATTATTTAGAATACACTGAACATACAAAGGGAAAGTGGAGAATTAGACGACGTTGGAGAGTGCTTTCAGAAATATCCTGTGGATTTTCTGATTGTTTTTCTCTACAGTAAAAATCTACAATCCATTGTGCCCAATGTAAATTCAAGCTGACCACAGCAGCTGCTGTCTGGAAAAAGGACAAAACTGAACTGCAGACTTTTTAACAGCCACCTTTCAAGCTCGAGCGTGATGCTCAGTAAAGGCAGATTTTAAAAGACACATTTGAACTCTCCAGATGTTTGTTGGGCCGTGCTCCTCCTCCTCCTCCTCCTCCTCCCCCTCCCCCTCTGTCTGTGACAGAGAGTATCATAGCTGATGGTGACATCTTCTCTCTGGACGACTCAGACTCATTTGGTGTCTGTCTCTTCAGATCTTTCATGGCTGCCTCTCCTCCTCTGGTCTCTCTCTCTCATGTGCCCCATAAAGATGACTTTGTAGTCCTGCGCTCCACCCTCACCCTCCCACAGGCCTGCCTTGTGAAGTGTTAGCACGAGTCTGCATGCTGTCATTTCCCCCCTCTGGACCATGTGTTTGACCTGTTGTTGAGTGGAGTTACACATACACACACACCAACACATGCGCGCACACAGTTTCATACGGTGACTAGCACATACGCACACACTGTCGTCGTACAGCTGATGATGAACTAAATCCTCCACATGTTTTCAGTTACGCTTTAGGACACAGGATTTAAGCCGAGGAGAGACAAGAACTTTAACTGTGGCTTTTAAGTGTGTGTCTGTGTGTGTAGTTTGGATTTTCTCTGATTTTAGATTTCTGGGGTTGTCAGCACACACGCACACACGCACACACACACACAAACTCACACACACAGACATGATTGTTGTTCCTATGAAACAACAGAAGAGGACGTAGTTAACAAGGATTTTACTGTCTATCACTCAACACTTTAAACAGGACAAAGCCTTTGATGTGTAGGTTCATCTTATTTCTGTCCCTCTTTTCCTCCTCTGTCATCTCCCTTTAACTGTCCTCCTCTTTCACCCGTCACATGTTTTCATACATATTCTCTCTCCCTTTTTTTTTTTTGCCTTTTCTCCATACTCCTGCCCAGCTGTCTGTTGGTTTGAGGTTTTCTGTCCAAAGGCTGGAAGATGCAGGACCAAAGATCAGCTTTGAGCTACAGATCCACAGGTGACACACCGGCCATCCCTCACAGACGCCTCCCACACAGCAAACACTCCAGATCTTACCCAGTTTAATCATCTTATCCTAGTTTAAATATCTCATTACACTTAATATGAGATATAGTTACCTAACAAATAACTCTTCAGTGAATTCATAGACTAAACATCCTTTTTTAAGTAAGCTTGACAAGTTTTTTTGGCAGATATTATACTTATTACAAGTGAAAAACACCTTGTATTGATTTCTTTTTTCTTGTTTTTGAAGTGGCAGTGCATCCCAGTGCAACTTCCCACACAAGCGCACACACACACACACATACACACGCACAAAGAGCTGTTTGTCTTTCTTCTGAGCCATGTAAATAAGTTCAGTGTCTGTCCCGATCACGTCGCTGTCTGTGGTTTGATGAAACTAACCGCAGAGACGGGAGGAGACAGATGGCCCAGAGGAACTCCAGAGAGCAGAGAAGCTCTGCACAACATGTTCACTGTCTGCTTCACTGTAATGCTTTCGATACATCACATCACTAGACACACATGGTTAAACGCTAGCCAAGCCCGCTGCCAGAGAACTTCTCGTTGGACTCAGCCGAACATAAAAATGCAGCTTTGTTATGAGCTTTTCTGAGCCTCCTGTGTAAAAGTTTGCAAACAGATACAGTGTGGAACAACGTCAGTGTGATATGTGTTTCATTTTATGCCTTTTAGATTCGATTTCAATTCCCTGTATGAATCTCTCCACAGCTCCAACAAAGACAACTCCGACAGCAACCCGGTCAGCTTGAATCTGTCCATCACTGCCGTGGCTGAACTCGATTTGCGCGGGTGAGTCAAGCATCTTTGCGTGTCAGTGCGGCGTCCTTCATGAGAAGCCGTGATGAATTTCTTTGTAGCAACGTCCGCTCCAATGAAGAGACAATTGATCTGGTTTCAGCCTGAGCTTGTTGTTGTTCGCTGGGTATTACAGCCCCCTTTTTTGTGCTGTTTTAATTTGTGGAGGCTGTTTATATACAGATGGAAAACAGCATGAAAACACAGTTCTTGAAATAAATTTGAACTAATCATGAGCACATGGGAGACTTGTGAGCCTTTGACATGCTCATTGATGCCCATATGCCCACTGATACACACACAAACACACACACACTTCAAAGCTGGGATTCCTGTGTGGCGTTGTTTGGGTGTGGTCAGTCGTTCATATAAACAGGAGGACCTGCAAGAGGGACGAGGACATACGAGTTCCTGTGTTTTGTCCTGACTCAGCTGTGTCCATCCATTTCTATTTTGCTCAGACCTGATGAATTTCTGGACACGGCATAAACAGTTTTGTCCAATTGGGTCAGAATACTTTCAAAATCTCCGAAATGATGTCATCAAACCAAGCAGAATCAGCTTATCAGCAGTTTCCAAACCAGAAAAACAACTCCCAACAAACATGGAGCATTATTCTGAAGTCAACATTTCTACTTGAATTGATAAAGATGTTTCTTTAGAGCTTTTATTGATGATTTAACTGTTTCAATTCATTTTTTACATTCCTCTTTTTTAAAAAGCATGTTAGTGACCATGTTAGTGAGGTTTTATTTCAGTTATATGTTTACCATTGAGGTCAAAGTAGTGATGGTGTTGCAGTGGAATGTGTTATATTCAGGGCTGTTTCTAATATTTTGGCCACCACAGTGTGTGAATTCTAAGGACATAAAAAAAGAAACAGCTCTCAGTATAATGTTGTCTGGTACAGGACAACATGAACAGTGACATCATGAACATGAGGTTAAATTCACACATTTTTAAATAATATCAACAAATCTGAAAATGATTAACTTTGTAAAAGTAGATTTTGTGACAGAACTGTTGTGTCAATTTGAAATAGATTGTGCAGGTGTACTTAATAAAGTGACCACTTGGTGTAGAGGACAAAGGACACTATTTATCCATTTAGGCATATAACAAAATTACAGTATATTTTGTAACTCTCTGGGATCAGCTGCATAAGAAAACAAGACAAAAACAAGATAAATATGCTGAGGTCGGGGCATCTATTAATATATGATATGACCTATCAATATATGATAAGTCCGATTCACTGAATGTAATCTGGAGGAATAAACCTGCCATTGGAGGACTGTTTCTTTTAGAAATTAAGAAAGAATTAAGAAATTCTGTTATTTATATTACCATTCACAGAATCCCAGCCCAGCACAATCCAGGACAACTGTGACTGGTCTGAAGAAACACAAAAAAGCCAGGATGTTTTTAGAGCAAAATATAGTGTGTAGCAGGATGATAATGGACGCAGCCAGACCTGTCTCCAGCACTAACACAGCCCTGTGGAGACAGGCTGGCTGTACAAGGTGAATACGCTTATTAGCAAGCTATATCTTGCAGACTCTCCGATACATGAACCTGGCATGTAAAGGGCAGGTTCAGATTTTTGTAAGGTACCCTACACTGTTCTCTACACACCATGCCAAATTTACCCAAATCAAATAGATATGCTCTAAGTTATTGTGCCTTTGGAGGAATATTTTCACTCTATGCTTGATTCATTGGTCAAGGTAGATGAATAAAACCTTGTAGTTTGGTGCAAGCAACCTTCATGAGACAACAAAACAGAAACCCTAAGATAAAACATTTTACTTTACACTTTACTGTAACAAACGATCACAATAACCAGCGCTCATATGGTCAGTGTGAATATAGTTTTTTAGGTAGCCATCCAAACCCATCAGTGGTCACATGCATCAGCGTCACTGAGCTGTTTCTCCTCTCCTCAGGGTGTCTCATCCCTCTCAGGTGGTGCTGCCATTTCCAAACTGGAAACCCAAAGAGAAGCCTGTCAAAGAGGACGACGTGGGACCACAAGTTACACACATCTATGAGGTGAACACACGCTTTTTAAATTTAAAACACAGCTGGACAGCTGAGTCGGAGGTGAACTAAGAGATGATGAGTTGAAAAACCAGAAGGCCGAGTTGTTTTGTTTTTGTTGTTGCTAGACTTTTTCTCTGCGGACTGTTAAGATGAAAAGAGCAGGAAAATAGGTGTGGGAAGCTGTAAATTGGGCTGGAGCGCGAGGGGGCACCCTGTAAGGTCGAGTAAACAGTAACAAACACACATAGTGAAAAACAGTAGCTCTATAAAGAATTGGGCTCTGGCTGATCAAAGGTCTCCAGCTCAGGAGTAATTACTGCTGTAAGGGCGGGAAAAAAGAGGAAGGGGGAGGCAGGGAGGATGGCAGGGAGCAAGGCACAGAGGGAGGAGAAAGAGAGAAGAGGATGGATTGTTCTTAAGTCTGGATATAATGTAATGAGCAATAATCACTAAGAGGAAAAACAAGGTCAGAAAGAGGTACAGACAAATAGATAGAAGATGGCAGACAGGCTGGCGACAGTTTACAATGGGGGTAATGTGCATGTGTGCGTCCGTGAGCTGCACATGTGATTTCTTTTTGTTTTAAAGGGACGGCAGCTTCATTGAACCGGAGTGTGGCGGTGTCTGGCCTGTCCTGCAGCTGATAATGATTTTCATTTGCGGTACTTTTCCCAGTTGGCAGCTGCTTCTAGTTAGAAAGGACGGAGTTTTTTTTTTTTTCTTCTTCTTGCTCTTGCAGAATTCTTGCCCCGCAGCACCAGGATCACGTCCTGTTTGGATGACTTGTTTCAGTTTTAATGACCGTGTAGGTGTGTGTGTGAGAGAGAGAGAGAGACAGAGAGAAAGATGATATAAGTCAGGGTGAAAAAAAAGAGGATTAATTGAATTGATGGTTCGTTTAAACATGTTGCTCATTTATCCTCATTTTAATTTGGAGTGATGAGCCAGGTGATGCTGTAGGTTTTACTTGTCTTATGTTTCAGTCCCCAGTGACTGAAGACTACATTAGTATTATCCTCACTAAAACACAGGTGGCCTGTGTCATCATCTTACAGTTATGATAACCTAATTATAGCCTCAGTCACTCGAGACCTGCTAAGAAGACAGAGGAGAGCACGATTCTGACAAATTCTCTGTTGTTTTTTTTCTTTTCTCTCTCTCTCTCCGTCTCCAGCTCCATAACTCTGGTCCCAGCAGCATTCAGGAGGCCGAGCTCCAGGTCGGCTGGCCCGCCCGCTTCCGCGATGAGAACCTGCTGTATGCCATGGAGATTAAAACTGAAGGACCAATTAGCTGCAGGACGAACACCAGCCTCAACCCACTCGGCCTTCAGGTAACACGACAAATGTGAACATAAACACACTCATGTCTGCATAGACATTTTCTTTTTGAGATTCAAATATATAATTATGCCTGTTGTGGAAATAAATATGCTTCACAGCATTTCTCACCAATAATTTACCTCACTTGCATACGATCTAGCTCTTAGACCTACTGCAGACTTTTACTTATTATTATTTTTAGAGGCTAATTCATCCATTCGTCCATCTCTCACCATTTGTATCTGCTTATTTAAACGTAATTGTTCACATTATTCCAGCTGCTCTCCATGTCATTTGCCAGTGGACTCAAAAAAATGATGAGGATAGAGGATTATGATTATTTTCAGAAATTACCGTCGGAAATGTGTCCAATATTAATGATGTCATCTGTAGAGAAATTTAAAAGGAAAATATGCAGTTTTTCAAAAAAAATAGATGAGAAGGTGAAATGCTGTGAGCTGTAATTATATATGAAAACAAAGTGAGCGTCCTCAGTGTTTATGTGTTCAAAGATCTTGTTTTCTTTCTTTTACTCTCTTTCAATGATTTGTTCGCCTCCCATTCCCACAGTGTCACTGTCAGTCAGTCTGTCTGTCTGTGGGTCTTAATGCGTTGGCACTTTCACAGATACATGCATCATGCTATCCTCATTAAGATAACTTCCTCACGATAAGAGCCCCAAATAGCATTTTTCAATCAATTAACCAGTTATCAGTCAGCTATTGCAAATTGAATTAATTTTCTATTTTGAAATACTCAACTTCAGCTTCTCTGACTAAAATAGCAGTAAACTGGGTAATTGCCATCTCAAATCATTTTAATTCCAAAGAATTTTTTCATTTGGCTCCAAAAACTTGTGACAGACATTGATATTTGTGTTTGAACGTTACATAGCTAAATAATCAATCAAAACCTTAAAAATATGTAATGAATGAAAAAAAATAACCAGCGTAAGCCCAGTTTACTGCAGAAGCAAGGACATGAGCCCTCACCAGCTTCCCGCTGACCAACACTGTCATGTGTTTAAGGAGCTGGTAAAACTGAAGGTATCATAATGAGCTCGTTTTTAATTTCTTGTGCAAGCATATATTAAGGCTACATTTAGTAAAACATGTGTTTCACAGTAAAACATCCTCACACCTGCACGTACAAACCACTGGCCTAAATAACATTTTAGTAAGCTGTGGCCTGTCTCTGCAGGTCTGTTAATTCAGTCTCACTGGGCCTTTGTAATTAATGAGAGGAAGTGAAGGTCATGTGCAACGCATCGTTTTGGGTTTCTAGCTTCCATCAAGCTGTTATCACAGACCTCTGTTCTGAGCCAGACAACCAAAGAAGAAACAGTTGAAATATCAACCTATTATGTATCTCTTATCTGTGAGCTGGGACATGAAAAACGTTCTGGTTTCTCAGTCTTGTTGGTTTTCAGTCCATCTGTTGTTGCTGCCAGTTTGATTGTATGAGCCGCAATCAGGAAACAAAAACTCTGAAATCCTTTTTTCAATAAAATACAGACTAGATTGCTAAATGTCACACTTTTTTTTCCACAGCTGGTTTGTTTTTTTATTAAATCGCAGATCTTACTTTACAAGCATTTCTCAGGTTTGTCTTCAGGTACATCATCTCTTTCTCATTGGCTGTGTGGATGCATTAAAGCCCATGTGCAATACAGACCTCAATAAACCACGAATACAATAGTGATAATTACCATGTTTTGCCTAATAAATGTCCCTAAAAGACGCAAACACACACTACAGAAGGAATGTTTCAAGTTAGTAGAGAAGGATTGCGAGCAATAGAGAAACTTACCATCTTCTGCTATTTTATTGCTTTATTGTCTCCCATATAAAAAAAGTTTTATATGTAAAGGTCAAATGTTTAGTAAGATAAACACCTTTTAGAACAGCTCTGACATAAGTGTAAAAACAAAAGTTTAATTGACTTTAATACATTGATAAAATTTTTGTCAAATGTCTCAAACTTATAAACTCAGGCTCAGTATTTCCATTAAAGTTGCTTAAATACAAAATGTAAAACAGTCACATGATGACATTTCTCTCTCTCTCCCTCCTTGTCTGTCTCAGATTTCCTCTCTCCAGGACACACCTGAATTACTGGGTTTCCTGAGGAACACCAGCTCTTCTCATCAGCGCCACAAACGGGCCGTCACCACCACTCAGAATTATAATGATAAAACTTTGGTGAGCTTCACTTACACGAACATTCTCTTGAGAAGACAAACTAAAATGTCTAGGAGTTATTCACAGGTGTTTTATGTCTCTCCATCTGTATCTGTTCTCTGGGTCTTCTCCACATCCCTCGTTTCTCCGCAGAACTGCACCAACATCTCCTGTCTGAAGATCATGTGTGTGGTTGGCCGATTGGATCGCAGGCAGAGCGCGGTGGTCAAGATCCGCTCGAGACTTTGGGCCAGCACTTTCCTGTCGGTCAGTGTCTTGATCTGTCATCTTGAAATCTTTTCTTGATTTTTTTTTTTTTTTGATTGTTTGATGTGGCTGTGGCTCAGGCGGCAGAGCGGGTCAGTGGTTCGATCCCCAGCTCTGCTTGTCTGAATGCTAAGGTGTCCTTGGGCAAGATACTGAACCTCAACTTCTAGCTTCTTTATTGTGCAGTTAAAGTTAACTAACTGATGGTTAAAGTTAATTCCTGTGTCATTTTCTAAATAAGATACATTTAGTAGCTGTTCTGAAGCGTTAAGTTCACCAAGTTGGCATGGAATTGTTGATATTACACCCATCGTTTTTTGGAGTATTTTAGGGGCTTCTTGTTCATGTCAAATTTTAAAAAAATCATACCTTAAAAGTGTGTGTTACCTAACAAGCCAACATAAAATTAACACATGTAATCCACTGGCATCTTTCTAATAACAATGTTGCATTTGTCTCACAGCGGCTTAATGACCCCTACATTCTCAACTCCACTGTGTCCGTCACGGTGGTAGCCATGCCTTACCGCATCCAGCCCCCCACCCTGCCTCATCACGCCACCTCGGTAAGATTGTGTGTGTAAGTCACAAAAGGGGACAAATAACGGGTGTCAGCACCAACAGACACCTAACTGTGTGTGTGTGTGTGTGTGTGTGTGTGTGTGTGTGTGTGTGTGTGACCTGCAGATGGGGACCCTGGTGTTATGGGGGACG
>JAPZDY010000025.1:12625814-12638992 GCA_029783645.1 Ctenochaetus hawaiiensis
TAGATTTAATTTATCCTTGTTTTCTGCAAACTGGGCAGTAAACAGATTTATCACACACACACACACACACACACACACACACACACACACATACAGATGCAGCCACATGTGTTAACACGAAGGCACAGAGTTGATGTGTATATTTATGAATGTATGTGCAATATTTGGGCGTTGCGTGATACTGAAGCTTGTTTACACTGGCATTATTTTATTAGAGCTTACTGTTTTCATTGTTTGTGTATATAAATGATTTAATTGGTATATCAGATGTTAGTATTGTTGAAGAACAAGAGCAATTGTTTGGACTGATTTACAGTAAAGCCCTAAAACAGAAGTTCTGAAAAATGGAGCAAAGTGAGTAGACAGATAACAAACTAACTTATTATTGTGTTGATAGAATGACTTAAGGATTTTATCACTGAAGAATTAGACCGTATCTCCACAGCTGGAGTCAGGCTTTGCTAGTTCAAAGTTCACCTGTGTCTTTATTTTGGATTTATTTGGTAATGTGGCTGTTGATAAGACTTACAAAACTAGCTGAAAAGATAAACAGTCCATGTCCTAAACACACTGTAGACAGTAAGAGACTGTGTGCATTACTGCACATACTGAAAGGCCTTTAACAGTGTATTTCATGTCGTCATTTGTTTAACTGATGTTAGAGTATCACACACAGGCAGGCAGGAAAAGGCCATCAGGACGTCAGCAGCTCCTGAGTTTGAAATTAACTTTTGATGTGTCACCTTCGACTCATAACTGATTTTTGTATAAAGTGTGAAGTTTTATCGCAATAAAGTGTTGTTTGTTTTCATAAAATAATTAGAAATTGAAATATTTAAACTAGTTATGATCATATTTTCTTCTTTGCAACAGATGCTCTTTACTTATAGTAGCTTTATGCCAAGATCAAGCAATTTAATAAGTTGTTTTTACTTATCAACCACAAAATTAACATGTTTGTCTCTTTTCATATCAAATTTGCTCTTTTTTATGCTCTAAAACTTTCTTTCAAGGTAAAATCTAAGAAAAATATAAAAATTACAGTATCTGAGATCATTACATCTCAGTGTCCAAGGCTGATGTTTCCGCTTTAGAGGAAGAACTCTTGCTCCCCCAAGTGGTGCAGTGTAGAATAAGCCTGAGTGACTTTTCTGGAGGAGCAGCACAGTATGACCTGAAGGAGATGATTGAGGCAGGACAGTGACCTCTTGTGGTGATGACCTGAACTGTGGTAATCTATGTAATTTTAAAGATTATGAGCTAAAAGATGGTCTGGTGAATTTAGAATGAATTTGTTGGTCACTGTACATCTGTAATGCACAATAGAGATTGATTTTGTGTAACCAACAAAAAGGTTTGGTGTTGAGTTCTATCAGGTGTTTTTTCTGCTCGTGTTGTGAGTCTTGACACACACATTGATAAAGCTCCAGAAAACGAGTTTTTGCCCTTGGAAGGATATAGGTGTTTATGTTTTACTAGTATTTGTTGCACTGGCACAGAGATTACAGATGATCCACAGAAGTCAGCCTGAGAGTTGGACAGAGTAATCCATACTGAACCTCAATGGTTTTTAAACAAAACAGATCCATACATGCTTATGTGATCAACATTAACATGTTTGGAAAAACAGATCATTACAAATCTAAGGGAGGAGAACAAACTCAGTGTTCTAATCAGATCTCTGAACAATATTAAGATTGAGTTCAAGGCTTCATTCAGTGTGCATAAGGTACAGCTTTAAATTAGATTTTAAAGAATTAAATTGAGATAGTGAGGAAGCAGGAACAAGAGAGAAAATGAGGTCAGATCATGTAAGGATAGAGAAGTAAAAGTCTACATTGACACTGTTGTAAATACAGTACTGTAAAATGCAAATCTCTGTTCCACAAAAAAGCAAGAATGTACATTCTGAAAAGCAACATTTGTAGAGGAGATGGCACAGACTGAAGTGGTACAGCACACAGCATTGTGGAGCTTTTCAGCAGAATTAAATGTGCATGACTGCCTGCTCATGTAGATCAGACTGTTTGTCATATTAGATTTGTCTTGGTTATTTCCATATTTGCACAAATCCAAACAACATTTGTCATGTTGAGTTATTAAGCTGCAAAGCGTATTATTCTTCATTAGCAGTGAAGGTAGAGAACCGGATTGTTTTAAAACACAAAGCAAGTGATTTATATGCAGTCAGCTGCCTTCACTTGAAGCTCTGAGAGCAGGTCTTTAACATAAACTGAGGCCTTAAGGAAAGCGATACTTAACTCACTCAGGCCATAATCTTTATATGCCAAAATAAAACAATGAGACTGAAGCAGTTCAGTAAAACATAAAAAAAGCAATGCTGTCATAGGCATTGCCTTTTGGGAAGTATTCCTACCAATGTTTTATGTTGATGATACCCATGATTATCCTATATTTGCTCTTTTTTCTGTTCTGTAGGTTTCCTGAAAAGAGATACCTTGTCCAGATAACCTGTGATAAGGGCATAAAAGGAAAAAAAGGAGAGACTTTTCTAAAAACGAACATGGAACACTCAAAAATAAAAAATAATGTAGGGTGCCCAGCCAAAATACTTTCAAGAGTAATCACAGTAATCAATTCACGGTTGTTATACTATATAAAAATACACATTTTTGCAAGAAAAGCAGCATGGGAAATTTTTCAGTCATTTTGTTTTGTTCTGGCTCAGAATAGCAAAGTTTCTTGTGTGAAATGTAAGACCAAAGAGAGTCGAGGTGAGGATATTATAAGACATATCACAAGTTCACAGTGACACAGCTGAAAAAGTACATGTTCACATACAAAGATGTGCCATTATCACAGAAAGAGACCCAGTGCATTTTTCTTTAGACTCTTTATTTCTTTGAATATATTTGATCAAATGTAAAACCAAACATTTGAAGTAAAGATTTAACAGTTTCTGACTAGCAAACCTCAACACCATTAAAATAAGGGAACATTATTGATACATACTACATACTGTACGTAGGACATACTGTATCTTAGCTGAGATTTATCTAACAAACAGACCCGAATTACAAAATCGTTTCTCAAAAGTCTTTCACCTCCTGTAATTTCCTGTTTTTTTGAGCTGTTATAAAAGAAGTTATCTTGGGTGAAGCAATATCCTGTGTTTCTGTCAAATAAATGATGATGTATTTTGGAAATTAAACTTCACTTCAAAGGTCTGTACATGGGGATCAGTGTTCATCCGTTCATAAGGTCAGACCAACATTATAATGGAAGACTTTGGCTATTTACAAATCACTGAGATGATGTACTGTTAGTGTACAATTTCTCTCAGACATGCTGTACATTACTTTTGTGTATTAGTTAGACTAAAACACCCCATACCCACATTTAACAAAGTGCAATTCCATTGATTACCACAGGGTGGCGCTTCTACATCAAATTCCAACATTATTAAAAAAGACTCTGAAAATTTCATTTTTGAAGAGGCCCAGTTGAAGCATGTTTGTAAGCAGAAGGGGTACATTATTTTTACCAAACCTTTGAATATAAAGCTCCTACACACCTGTGATCAAGACTTACAGGTATTTGTGATTATTTCATTCTATAAGACAGGTCTGGGATGGCGTGTTTTTTTTTGTTGTTGTTGAAGTGCCATTGCTCCTCACAGCTCTACTCTGAGCTGAGATCTAATTACGCAGAACAACTGTGAGAGTGTGCTGGGACAATTCGACATTTTGAGAAATCAGTTTATTTGGTTTCTTGCTTTAAGACTGAAGACTGTAAAGCACGTGTTGTCTATCCAAGTCTTCTAAATGTAATCCACAAAAAAACTAAAGTGCAAAAAGAATATCTTGTGGTTTTATAGGGTGAAACAGGCTGGAGTTTTTTTCTGGAGTTTCTGGTTGCCTGACAAACTCAAATATTACAATTATACCCCAGGAAAGTAACCTATATAATGTTGCTTTTACTTTTGGACAGAGTCAGGCTAGCCCCCTGTTTTCAGTCTTTGAGCTATGATAAGTTAGCTGGTTGCCTTCTTTAGCCTTAAAATTTACTCTGCAGCATCAAACTTCTCAACTCAGCAAGCAAGCCAGTAAGAGTTTTTCTCAAAATGTCAAATTATTCATTCAATCATCACCACGACATTTAATAGATTTGTCTGTGTCATTATGCAATTTCAGGTCTGTATTCGAAAAGAAACTTTTTCCTAAAAGAAAAGAAATACAAACACAGGCCACACTCGCAGAGAGAAAATGGTTACAAAGACAAAGTGATGAAAACAGTACTTCTACTTTGTAACAGTGAAAAATATAAGACCACATCATTTTGCAGAAGAACAGTCACTGGGCAGTGTTCAGCCTGAGCAGTCAAACACAAACAAAAGAGAACAGTCTGGGTTTTACATTAAACTTTCAGGAGTTATAAAAGGTTCATGGCTATTATGATAAACTGCAGTTTGGATTCACACATACTGTCTGTTTGTACAGATTGCAATTCAAATCAAATTCTGAGGAGGCCAAATAATGTAGATGATCCCAAAGAAGTGTAACACATTCATGAACGTGAGATCAATACCTGAACTGACTAAAACGATAGCAAAACCACTGTTGGTGAGTTAATGGAATGACTGAAGAAGGAGGCGCTGTGGCACATACAGTACATAGGCTACATAAGGGTTAGAATATCTATACACACACACACTGTACACTCTCTAAGATACAATTTACTGTACATGATCAACACTAGCTGGCTAGTTAGCTCTACATCTCTCTCTTTTTCTGTATAGTAGCTCTATCTGTCATCAAAAATAAAGTTGAGATAGCTTGCCCGATGTGTGTTTACATTCCCTGCTCCGGTATATAATGCTTTCTCCCAGTGATAAACCTGTAGGACATGTTGCCATGAAAAACAGTCAGGTCATTATTCTCATTGTATCTAAAAGCTGAGGAACAGGGACGCCACCACAACCACCGCACTGCCGCTGGATGCTTCATCAAAGTGCTGCTGCTCAGAACACACACATACATGTGACTGTGGACACGCACACAGCACATTCACTGTTCACACACACACACATACACACACACATATACAGATACACACTGTTCCTGAGTATGAACTGTAGGATATTTATTTTGGCTCTACTCTAAGAAAGAAAACTCAAGAGGGAAAAATAAAAGTGTATTAATTCAAAACAGCAGGACTCATAGAGGAAATTAGGCTATAAGGGTTAAAACCTTAAAAAAAAACATTGTGCTGCTGTGAACTGGTATAGGTCAGAGGAACTGGAAGGTACCATTTTTCTCCCAATGAGAAAATACTATGCATTTTTTAAATTTATCTAATTAGTTGTGTTTTGGGATTGAAAGTTGTATTAACCCATATTTTGTTTATATAAATTAACAATTAGCAGGATGATGTGAAAGAGGTCAAATGATTACAAAGTTCTGATGTTTCATCTTCATCTCAGTTCTACAGAGCCATTTAGCATCTTTCAGCTGGTTGTTTGTATTTAGGGCTTATAACTTTGCTCACTGCTCATACAGGAGGGTCGATTACAGATTGATAATAATCCTCTAGTAAACACAACAGAAACACAATGGAGCAACTTAAGGGCTAAGCGATTTCTTTTAGAAGTTAGTTATGACCAAAACTGAGCTAAAAGTAGGATGAACTGGACTTACATTCATCAGACCCCCAAAACATGACAGTTTACTACACTGTCCCTGATTGGCCAGAAGAATCAATTACTGCAGTTAAGCAAGCTAGCAAACTATTGTTTATAGTTTAGCATGTTGCAGTATGAGGAGTGAGTTCACACATACATCAGCTGAAAAATCATTTACACTATTAAAACAGAAACTGTTCTTCTCTGTTTGTACAGAATTAAAAAAGCTCCACAGGTTTAAAGATGAATTACAATTAATTAGCGACACAAGCTGTTACTGCAATGAACTGTGAGACATTGAAGTAAATTAGGCTGAAGAACAAGAGAGGATTACATCCATGTGCATATGCTGTCACTCACATAAAGCAATGGTGTCGAATCAGCACACGCACTCGTCAGCGGTGTAGCAAGAAGCACGTGGATGACTTCATGAGTCAGTACTGAGGACAAATTCAGTGATTTACATTCAGGCCTTTTCTTGATATTTGCAGGTTGTATTGACAACTGAGCTCACAGCTGCAGCCACACAAACACGCCTTAATCCTGTGCTCCATCTGACAGCTACACGGTAAAACACACACACCACACACACACACACACACACACACACACAGGCACATACACCTGTGGGAAAACACACAGCTGTGATGGTACAAAAAAAAATCATCAGATACACAAGGCAGCAGAGATCACAACCACAAACACTAAACTTTGTCATCGTACACCAAAGGTCTCTTTGAGTCCAACCATTCATGAACCACAAACCAAAAAAACACAGCCAAAATATGCTCACCCACTTTGTACACGCTGACATCGGGTTCTGTGCTTGTTCACATGATAAGAGGAATGGTCGACTGGTCTGCATCCTACAGGTTTAAGCCACGTGAAAAAGGAGATCCAGCTTATGATATGTGACACGCTCGGGTGTCTGTATGCCATTCATACCCAACATTCACTCTGCATTCATTTTTGCTTTCAGCATTGATTGCACTGATCTCGTGTGTGATACCACTTAGGAAGGTGCTCTTCTGTACTTCATCGTATATATCAGACTTGTGAGAAAGAAAGGAAAACATGTAAATACGGTGTAAACTCAGCCTATATTACAGTAGTCTGGTAGAGAGAAAAGAGAGGAGGGAAAAAAACACAAAGCAAACCACAGGTATTCAAAAATTTCTTTTAAGTTCTTTCAACAGTCTACTCTTTTGTTCAAGCACCTTTCACTCCCTGCACTGGAGTGTCCCTCTATGCTGATTTTAACCTCCTGAGGGATGAAGGAGGGTTTGGGCAGAGTCAGAGGAGGCTCCCCCTCAGCTCTCTCAGTCTGGTCTCGCTCCGGGGCTGACCAGCGTCTCTTGCGGACTGCAGGTCTCTCTGGATCACCACATTGTGTTTTGGTAAGAGCAATCTGTCTGTCTATTTTCGCCGAGTCCTGTCTTACTTCCCCTGTCCCAGAGACTGCCAG
This sequence comes from Ctenochaetus hawaiiensis, assembly GCA_029783645.1. Lineage (NCBI taxonomy): Eukaryota > Metazoa > Chordata > Actinopteri > Acanthuriformes > Acanthuridae > Ctenochaetus > Ctenochaetus hawaiiensis. The sequence goes on from JAPZDY010000025.1 coordinate 12,632,921, forward strand.
CAATTGTCCAGCTCCATAGATCCCCTGCCCTTGTCCTGGAAGTAGTCCAAGTCCCGGTGGTAGCTCCAGTCCTGGTCCTGGTTCAGTTCCCTGCTCCAGCCTGTCTGCACTGGAGGCCTTCATGAGGAGGCCACTGCTAGCGTGTGCAGCGTTTGGACTCATACTGTTTCTGACAGTAGCATCCACACTGTGACAGGAGTCAGAGGGATGGCCAGTCTTCAGCTTAGTCCCCAAAGACTGGCAGTCTGCTACTGAACCGTTACTCAAGCCGCGGAGGGTCAGCGACACACACACATCGCCCACACACAACTTAGCGCAGGACAGCTCAAACAGCTGGGTGGTCCTGTCGGGACAGCAGGATGACCAGCCCTGGCCAAACACAAAGAAGGGATACTCCACCAGCACCTCCACACACACCTAGAGGTGAGCACACGCAAAGCAAACGCAGTTGGCTTTTGGCTAGATACAGATTATTTATATATGCAGAGGATTTTATGAAAAAAAACAATGCTAAGGTCACAAATTTGTTCAAATTCGTATGGGATCATGCATCTTAAAACTTTGCATAAGTACATGTTTGTAGAACAATAAGCCTTAGGCCTTTTTACAGAAGACACCTTGGTCTGTGACAGCAGGAGCAAACAGATTTAATAATAAAAAAGATGCTTGAATTCCATTTAGATGCTTTAGTTTCAGGGTCCTGGTATAGTACATGCTGGCTCACTTTAAAGCCCAATATATCGGCACAGGCTAAATAGTTTGGCTTATCACAAAACATCAGTACCAGTGAATATGTTTGCAAATAACAACAAACTGTGGTAAAAAATGTCTTTGTTATGTTTGAGTTCGTTATAAAAATATTAAACCATTTTTCAACAGAAAGAACTAACAACTTCAATTTTCATAAAATGTAAACTTGTCCCACTCAGTGCAATTCTATGATAACCAATTTCAAGAATGTTATTCATTTTTTTGTTTTATTTCAAGAATTTATGTTAAAAAAGTATTTTTTTTTAAAACTAAAGTGCTAATGTTGGTATCGGCCTTAAGAATCCAGCATCAGTCAAGTTCTACAGCCCTTTACAGCCATGGGGTCGGTTATTCTGCTGCCGCCATGATCTTTAAAAAGTAATATAATTTTGGCATCTGGTGCACACTAGGGATCAGTGTTGGCACTGCAAAACAAAAATGGTAGGTTGGAAAATAATGATTTAATGAGGACTGCTCTCAATTCCTTCACTTTTGCATCATGAATAGATTACTTAGCTTTAGAGCTTAATTGATGACCATAGTGAAGGAGAGTAGAGCTCAACCGTGCTTCTAAATAGTGAATCTTTTCATAAAATTTCTCAGCAATTTCATTTAATTCACATTGGATAAAGAATCCTGGTGACTATTTAGGTGGTCATTGCTATCATGGTGGCTTTCTAACACTATCACTATGTGGTGCCAAAGACTTAAGGTTTCAATTTTCTCTACTTAAAAATAAAATCCACTATTAATAATACAAGGATGATGAATGAAGAATAACTCACCTGGGCTTTGAGCTCTCCCACAGAAAACTGTATGACCACGGCGTTAGGACTCTGCCCACTGTCAATACGCTCCACAGTGCTGGAGTCGATCTTAAGTTCACTGCTAATCTCAGCACTCTGGATGAAGTCCTCTGTCTTCAAGTCCTCCACACGCTTCAGCTCCCCATCTGCCAGCTGGATGATGGAGCCTCGCATAAAGAATGGAGGAAGCGCCACAGGGGAAGAGGAAGAGGAGATGGAGGGGGAGGCTTGAATGGAAACAGGGGGAGGAGCGGGGACGGGGGCTGGAGTTGGGGAGGGAGCTGCCACCACTGCAGGAGCTGGGTTTGAGGGCATGACCGGCAGTGCTGGTGCCTGTGCGAGGGGAGGGGGTGGTTGGTTCCCATCTGGCCCAAGCGCCTCACACTTGGACAGGGCTGTGGCCAGATAGGCATGCGGCATGGCGGTGGATATTTGAGGGGTGGTGGTAGCGGTGAGGGCACTCACAGTACGACTAACCTCAATTTCTGTGCCGTTATTAGCGCCACTGACTGGGATGAGGAGGGACTGGCCGCTCGGGATGACCAGGTGCTGAGGCAGTGTTGCATGGTAGCTGAGAGCATGCTGATTTGCACTGGTGATATAGCCGATGATGGGTGGCTGCGTGGAGGAATAGAGACTGGCTGGCAACTCCTCCGAGGGCAGGGTGGTCTGGATGACTGTATGAGGAGCAACAGTCTTGACCACTTCTGAAGAAGAGAGTGAAGTGAAAGAGGAAGATCTGGGCACTGGTTTTCCTAAACAGATGCCCCCTTTCTCAGTCTGGACTAAGGAGATCTTATTTGAGCCAGCTTCACGTTCAGCTCCGTGGTTGGGCTGGGCCACCAGCACCAAAGAGGTCTGGAGTCCCGCAGGGTTTTGGCCGTAGTCTGCAGGCAGGAGGATATGTCTGGCTTCATAGCTCTGGACCTGCTGATGGTTTGCTGGCTGACTGAGAGTTTTGGTCTGTTTGACAACCTCCAATTCCCCGTTCAGCAAACCCTTTGCATGCCCCTCTGGTTTCTTTCCAGCTGAACCATCTGCATACTGAACCACCAGCTGAGACGGGGCGAGGGTTAGCGTCTGGGGGAGGACGGCTGTGTGAGAATGGAGCTGCAGGTGGGCCGTGGGTGAAGTGACTGGGTTTCCGCTGACAGTCAGAGGTGTTCTGCTGTCCAGATGGATGTACTGGCTGGTGACTTGTGGAGAGCCTGGAAGCGACACGGGAGCCAGTTCTGTGGGAGAGAGGCCTATCTGAAACTGCTGTTCCCCTTTCGTGTTTGGGGAGATCAGGGCGGTGGTGTAACCATCCAGCTGGGGGCGCTGTCCTATGGCAGAGCTGTTCGGTGCAGTGCCAGCATTAGTAGAGATGATGTGAGAGGAAATGTAGCCTGCATAGGGCCCAGAGCTGATGAACTGAACGTTGGGTCCCAACTGAGCAAACTGGATAGTCCCAGCTTGCTGTGGAAGGGCTGTGGGGTAAACTGTAGGCAGGGAGGCCAGGGGCACTGCAGACAGAGGAGTGACTGATGATGGGGTAGAGGTGGAAGGAGGAGAGGTGGAGGAGATGGGACATCTCGGGCTCTCTGCGTCTCTGGATTTGCAGCGTTCACTGGCTACACTTGCCAGCCATGCTAGGTTCTCTGTGTGGGGACTGTCAGTGACCACTGTAGCAGGAGGTGTTGCTGTGGCTACTGCTACTGGTCTCTGCTCCAGAGCCAGGATCTCACGCTTCTTAGGTGGCAGGCATCCATTACTCCGCTCCTGGTTGGATTTCATTGTACCAGGATGGTGTTAAAATCCCCAGATAGTACTTCTAAATTCTTCTGGATCTGTCTTCCTCTCTCTCCTCCACTCAGTGGTTATGTGCAGAGGCCGGCCCTCTTAGTGTGCTGTGTGGCTCTGGCTCTCTTAGTGTTCACTGGTAGAATGCTCCAGGTCTCAGACCAGAGAAGATGGAGTCACTCCAGCTCACAAAATGAGCTCCAAAGACTTCATGAGGAATCATCTCTGACCAATCCACCTCTTCCACGTCGGCAGGAATCTGACGGCAGAGAGAAGTTCAAATCAGACACTCTGGTGACGTAAAACATTAAGCTCAAAAGTCCAAACATTTACAAACCCCTCTCATAGTACAGCCTCTTGGGCTATACAAACAAACCTTACTTTAATTGACTTGACTTCATATTATTCGCTTCAGACTTCTAAGTCTAACTGAGCTTTCCTGTGTTTTTTAACTATATTCACAAAATGATCCTGCAGGGCTGCAGATGCAAAACAGCAAACACCAAAATACTTCACTCTTGAAAATGTCCCTGCTTTCTTGTCTGTGAAAGTGTTGTTCTTAGTTTAACCACAAGGGGGTACCTGGTGCTACAGTTTATGATCTCTGTTTGTGTAATGCACTTGAACACAATATATAGGCCATTCTCTTTACGTTTCTCCGAGATTGACCTCTAAAGATGCCCCTTGAGGATCTGCATGAACTAATCCGTCAAAACTCAAGCAGTCTTTCCATGAGCAATCATGTATGACATCTAGGAAAATACAGTGCAGGCTTGTGTGTCATGATTTACATAACATGGGGAAAGGCTCTTACATGTTTTGGACACGAGACAGGAGTTTCCTGAAAGACAATGTTTGTGTGTAGGTGTGTGCATATGTGTGTGTGTATGTGTGTGCACACGTTTCTGTCTACAGGGTAAGTGTATGTGCAATGCTGTTGGCTGTTATCTTGCTCCCGGCTCTAGGGTAAGAAAGCAGAGCTGAGTGAAAGGATAACAGCGCAGAGTAACAGCCTCAGAGGAGCATGTGCTTTTGTCTTTGTTTTAACACTCCCTGGCCTTGTGTTGAGTCACTAGGGCTACTGTAAATATAACATCCACCTCCAGACAGGAACTCTGGGTCAGTGGGCACATCAGAAAAAATTGAAGTGAAAACAATACGGCTTGAAATTTGATTCCGAACATTTTGCAAGAAGTGTTAACTGGCTTTTGTTGCTATCGCCAAAGTGCTTCAAAATATTTTAACAATGGCTTTCCATTGTACCTCATTTAAGTGGTGCTTCAAAGTTCAAGGAAATACAGAGTGGACACCAAACAATGAATTCAGTGTTTGGTTTAGAAAGAGGAGGCGTGAAGGATGAGTTAAATGAGTACTGAATAAAGCCAAAAACCTGAAGGTTACTGGACCTCATGATGTATAGGAGGCGGGCTTATGAAAAGTATCTAACAATGTCAACAAAACACTGCAGCAGCATGCAATTATGAATGTCTGACTGCAGGGCTATTCCATCATACAGTCTAATATACTGTAGATTTACATGTATGCATGCTAAGATAGCTAAAACATGCATACACAAACAATATGTAGTGTATCCATTAATTCAACAACATTGACATGCAGCCTTTCGCTTCGCATGAGCTCATTTTTTTCACAGTTTCTTTTCCAGATTGATTGTTCTTTCCTGCAGGCTTATCTGTGGGTCAACGCACAGGACTCTGAGTTGTTCATTAGCCAGGGGCACCACAGAGATTGAGTGTATGACACACACTAACACATCCATCCATTCATTGTTCTCCCACTATGTTCCATTCAGACAAGCTGGGCTGTTTGACAGAACTACATCGTATATTCGTAATACAGAGAAGGTTCACTACAGCAGGCAGCCAAAGACATGTTACATAAAGACAGAGGGAGGTAAAAAACACACACACACACACACACACACACACACACACACACACACAGAAGGCGACCTTGGTCCATTCCCGTTTAAGTGCATCTATCTCTAAGACTGACTCTGACAAGGTCACTGCATCCAAAAGCAGCGAAAAAACTCTGTGCAGTTCATTTAACCATACTGCCTGGTAGATCCACCAGACGTAACAAAGGAGAAGAGGAGTAGAGCTGGAGAGAAACAGAAACAGAAAGATGAGAGTGAGGGGGAGGAAAGGGAAAAAAAGAAATGTAAAATGACAGATAGAACTGTGTAGAAGGAGAAAAGCGAGTAAGAGAGATGGTGGTGGGGAGGGGGAGTGAGAGAAGAAAGGGGATTAAGAAGAAGACAGAGGGAGAGAGAATGGGGAGAAGACATAGTGCTGCCTCTCCTGACCCACATTGAGTAGCGCCTGCAGCATCAGAGCGCCATAGCCCCCGCCTCGATGAGATCCCCGATCGGCAACACAGCCGCCGCCACAGCCTGAGCTACACTGTGCAGCGTCGCTCAGTGGCAACAACCCCACCTCAGCAACACCATGTCAACACTGTAATGACATCACATTTGAAGCACAAGTACCTCCGATGACTACATCAGCACTGCAAGACAAAGCCAGCATGCACCGATTTTTCAGATGCCCCCCCAAAAATACCATTACTGTCAACAGAGCGCAGGTACAACAGGATGCTCCTAAAGAAGGTGGCTTTCCTTTCCTTAAATGACCCGTGCACAACGCTCCTCGCACATGGTCACACAGCTCAGCAGCCAAAAACCTTGCTAGATTTTCCAGCATCAGCCTAT
>JAPZDY010000025.1:12639092-12659335 GCA_029783645.1 Ctenochaetus hawaiiensis
TCCAGCATCAGCCTATTATTAGAATACTAACACCAACAAACATACGGCCTGTGTGATACCGTGGAGAACAAAGGCGAGCTTTCAAGACTGTCACAACGAGCCAGACAGCACGGGAGCCCTGAGTCAGTCCCCTCATCCAGGACTGTCACCTCTGAGACATATAAGGAGGGAAGACACAGAGTGACAGAGACGGGGGGGACAGGCCACTCTCTGTTTCGCTCATCACACTGATGCTTTTCAGCTCAGACAGTGATAGAGCCAGCCTCGCATGTGATCCTCTTTCATACTCCCACGTAAAAAAGCTGCACAAACCAAAGAAAAAGGTTTGTGTAGTAGTGTGCGTCTGCTGTCACTGTGCGCCCAAGAGCGCAGATGAGATGTTTTCATTCAGCTTCCTCTCTGCTGTCTCCAGGTGAGAGCAGAGTTACATCCCCAGCAGAGTTACATCTCCTCTCTAACGCAGCAGTCGCTAACTCTTCCAGTACCCCACCTACACTCCTTCCGCTTGAGCCCGTAGTCTTCTCCCTCATGTTCCCAGAACCACAATTTACTCCTAACATCGACGCACTGCTTCATAGCATAAACATTTCTCTGCAGCAGGATGATGCAGGGAGATGATAGAAGGGCAACAAAATTTTTCAGTTAGTGTCATAAGATGTTGCTTCAGTGCAAAAATACTCATGCAAATGCTACTGAAATGACCCTGAGGAGATAAACATGTTGTCAATACTGCTATACATCATGTTTCACCTGTTAGGTCAGTCATGGATACACAATGAAAACCATGTACAGCAAATGGCTATATATAGAAAACAAAAACATCATTATCAATCTGAGCTCTGGCATGAAACAGAGGGGGAGGTTCTGTGGAAGACAATATGTACATGCGTATACGTGTGATTCGCTCTATATAAATAGAAACCTCCCCTCTGCTCCCTTACAAACATAGCTGCTTTAACCACAGAGCAGATCAATACAGTGCACTGTTTTTTTTCTAATACCCAAAAGAGCCATTTTACTGCCCCTTCCCTGTACAACAGTGGCGCCTGTGCCTTTAAGAGGCGGACCTACCATGTAGCAGACTAAAGCAGACTGTAAGAACAGGCAGTGGGTTCAGGCTGTTTGTCTTCACAATGACTCCAGAGTTCTGCATCACTGCTCGACACACACCAATCACACAGTACACGAGCAGAGATGTGTGTGCAGGCGTCCCTCTCAGCGAGCACCTCTAGCACCAAACAGGGTCAATGCTGTTGAATCGGAAAAAAAAAAAAAAAAAGAAGCAGTGACTCTGGACAAACGCTGTGACTGTAGCCTCTGGGCTAGAATGACAGTGAGAGTGCATGAGTGTAGTAGCAGGGCAGAAAATACTACTCTGCCACAAATCAAGAAGAAAAGAGACAACCCCCCACCACCACCACCACCACCTCCACCTCCCCTTCACTGCTTAGAGTACTAAGAATAGCTCACCAGTCTCTCCACAGCCACTGCTTGCAGAGCATGTCCAAGGATTCTTCCTGCCTCTGTGTGTGTGTGTGTGTGTGTGTGTGTGTATGTGTGTGTATATGTGTGTGCGTGTATGTGTTGGAGACGTGTTTTCCTAGGACTCCTCTTCCTGAATCTCCCCTTTGTGCCGCTCTCCTCTTCTGAAGCCTGTGCTGTGGCTGCTCCAGTTCTGCCCTTCCTCTCTGGACTCTCCGCTTAGGAGGCTGCACTGCCACTGCAACGGGCTGACGGTAAAGGAAGTTCCCCACTGCTGAAGCTAACACCAAGTCCTGCGTTCAAGGCTGCTCCAACGTGTGTTATGCAAGGCCACCAGACCGCCAGCTCCCTCTCTGCCTGGCTGCTTCTCTCTCTCTCTCTCACTCACTCTGTCTCTCTCTCTCTCTCTCTGTTTCTGCCTCTCTCCCTTTCCCTCTCTACCTCCCTCCTCCTTCTCTTTCTCTCTCAGTACTCCACTGACACAGCTCCTCCCCCAGCCAGCCTCATCAGCCGCATCAGGTATTCATTCAAAAAAACACACTCTACTTGGCTGAGCGCCCAGACTACGCTCACACAGAGAGGGAAGGAGGGGGAGGGTGCAACAGACGGAGGGGGAGGGAGGGAGGGGGGGGCCGGAGATTCAGAGAGGCTTTTGCTCAGACAGACATACTGCAAGAATGTGAATAACTGTGGGATTTTCACATTGGCCCATACATGCAGAGACACTGACACATATGCACAAACACAAACAGGCAGAGGATTAATTTGTTTTGTGTTAGCACATCAAAGCTACTTTAATGCGCTGCTTTAGTCTTGTTCATTTTTATATGCATTTTCCTGTAGAGACAAATCGCTTTCTAATCTGCTCTGTGAGCTGCCCCACAATTTAGAGCCTTTATTCAGCTGCAAAGTGACTCAGTGTAACCTGCCACCCCCCAGGGCTCCCCATCTCTTCCCCAGAGATATTTCCCTCAGTGCAGGCAGGCATCACTGATAAACACTCCGCTGCACGGTCACTTGGCACTGGAGCCCTCCTCACCCGAGGGGCCTCATCCTTATCCAGCACAGCACACTGCCGAGAGAGCCAGGCTGCAGACGGGTACTTTGCCACCAGGCCAGCCAGCTATCTGCTCATCTGCAGGCAGGACGAGCAGGGTGTCCCCTACACTTATACTGCAGGCTGGGGAAACCATAAAGAATGCAACACATCATGCAGTGCTGCAACAAGCCAAGTGCATATTACACCAACAAAGGCTCCTAAACTTTCTCACAGCTGCATCCTACACCAAGAGGTGTAATGTTCATAGTTAAAGGGAATTTTATGCATTAGAAAGAAAATTGCACACAGATACTCTCTAGTTAACTATGTCTTTATTCTAAAATTTAAGCATTAAGTGGAGCCTCATCCATCTGGTCCAGGACTGGACTAAACGACTGTGACTGTCTCACACACAAACACACTGAATGACAGAAGTGATGTGTTTCCCCAGCTGTTGAATCTGAGAAAAAAAACATGTGCTGTATGTTATCCTTGCCAGGGGCCTATAGCCTCATCTTCCCAATGTGACTCAAATTCTTTCATATAGGCTGCCAGGCCAATGTAAACCTCAGGATCTACACAATCCCTACAGTAACAGAGTGGAAATAAACATGGCAGGACCCAATCATGGAGTATTAGGGTCATCTATGAGAGACTTTTCTTGCCTTGAAATGGCTCACTGTACATTGAAGGTTAGAAATCATGTCAGCCAAGTGAGCTGAAATAAGCTTTCCTGTGAGAATTTGCAAATCCAATAGGATTTTGCATGGAGCAAAATGGTCACTGTATGAGTAGATCAACAAGGAGACTGCATGAAGACTTAACAGTCAGATTTTTGCTGTTTTTCTCCTGTTCAAAGATAATCTTTGCATTTCTGTAAAGTTTTACAACCCACAACTTACTGTGTAGACCTGTCCAATATCAGTGTACCAAAACAGTGCATACCAATATATGCATGTTGGTACAAGGAAACATGTTTTAAGTTAAGGCACAGGAAAGGAACACTCTGGGAACTTTGCACAATCAGCACTTAATAACAAATAGGCATCAATCTGGCTATTTCGGGAGGAATTTAAAAACAATTTGTAAGTACATTTTACTACTGGGTTTCCAATAACAATAAGAGTAAGCATCCTCAAGAGTTGCTCACATATCATAAACAAGTCCACCATTGCTGTCCCCCATCAGAAGAATTGTGCTGAGTCACAGCTTTTAGTTTTGATATTGTGCAATGTATCTGAGTGCCGTTTTTTTAAAGCATGTTGTGACAGTTCATGATAGTAAAACAGGACAAATTGATCACTTTTTATACCTGCCCTGAAAGCTGAAAACTTCTAGTTCGCAGATCAGCTTTGTTTACTAAGAAACCTCATCAAAACATGACTGCATAGCAACAACAAACTGCCCCCTGTTAACAGTGTTAGTCCATATTAGTCTGTACTGCCTCAAGCTGCTGAAGTCCACCCTAAGTACAATGTTGTGCAGTACCCCATAAGAAGGCCTTCTATGCAATGTACACGGTAACTTAACATGTTGTTCCCTTGTACCCACACATGCATGTGTTTGTACATACTGTACTGGCAAATTACACTGTAAACTGGGAATAATTACAGACTTCACTGCAGGCTGTTATGTAAAGCAGAACAGAGAGTCTTTAATGCAGATCTAGAGCATTTAATCTTTGTTGACAAATACAGTTAGTCAGATACTATTGAGGACTATTGAAAGATGCTGATTTGGGTGGTTAAACCTGACAGAGGGGTTTTGCTAGCCAAGTCACATGTGCTCTATTACTTTTAGCAATAGTAACTATAGGTTATGCTACAAGTGATACATTCCTCAGTGTGGTTTACACATAGTGAGAGGGAGAACTCCAAAACAAAACATGTTGTAGGTCATCTGTGAAGCGTTCATTATTAAAACCTGATTATCATCTATGTAGTGTACAGTAAGTATAGTATAGTTTAAATGGGGATAACGTTGGCAAAATAATAATGGTCATGGTAATAGCACTTGCAGCAGTAGCACTCTCCCTCAATATCTCAACAAATCAACATTGCATTATTCTCTCACTCCTCCATTTTTAAACACAAAGATTTTTCTACACACAGCCTCTTAGGGCTCTCTCTTACTCACACACTCACTCAGTAGCCTTCAGCAAAAAACACAATGGAAACTCAAGTGGGCTCCAGTTGCTGCAGGTTATAAAACTGCATGACCTTTACGGCAAAGCAAAAAACACAACTTCCAATTTAAGTTCAGGGGGAACTTTTCAGCAACAACCTCCTCACAAATCGGAAGAGATGAATCATATTACCTTGAAACCATTCAGTGGCCGTGCAAACAATTATCCAAGCATCATTAACCGCATTCTGCTTTGCATCTTTACTGTATGCTCACTGAGGCTAAGTTAGCTTCCTCCCATGCAGCAGACATGTCCAGACAAGTATCACTGAGCCTCATACACAGAGGACAGGGAAGCATGCACGATGTAAACAGTCACATATGGGAAATAGCAGGGTGTTCACCAACATGTGCTGTTTGTTTTCATTAATGAAATTTTAGAATTTTTAAAAACATGTCCAGGAACACCTGTTCAATTATTAATAATACTGCAGGGTCAGACTTTAGAGTAGGTGATGGTAGATACACCTGTCTGATTCTCTCAAACAAAAGTAACAACACAGTAAAATTCTCGTTTACAAGTGAAAGTCCTGCATTTTAAAGAATACTTGAGTATAGTAGTAATATCATGAACTTTAAGTGTTAAAATTAAAGTATTGACAGCACAGTATATAATAATGGCACACACATGTGTTATTGCAGGACTTTTGATCTATAGTAATACATCACTCATAGAAGTCGATCATTTGTATTGCAAGTAAAATAAAACCTTCTAAGCTGTGAGGTAAATGCAATAGAGTACATTACATTATTTATCTCTGAAATGTAGTGGTACAGACAATTTATGCTGCATGAAAACTAAAACTCTGAGCATAAGACGAAAGTTTAAATACATATTTCTACCTTTGTCCTATGCTTAAAGCTGTGTTTTATTACTATTTTTCATATTTCAGACAACAAACTATTTATGATTATTTGAATATATATAATACAGATTAATTGGTCATGAAAAAGATGGTTACCACTTATGGTAGCCTACAGCAACGCTAATCCACTCTTTGTTTTATTGAATTTATATTGACACTGCTTCCCTTATTGTGTTCTTTCGCTCTCTCTCTCTCTTATTACTTTCTCTTTTGGTGGAGTGATTTAATTTTTTTTAAATGACATTATTGATTTAAATTTTAACCTGAAATCCAAAGCTAGCTTTAGCGAAATTTCTGCGTAGGCTTTGACCATTGGCTTTGACCAGTGTGGACTAAACCAAAAGCGCCTCACGGAGGGGGAGAAGCCCCTGAGGGGATGTAAGACGGCATTAAAGAATCTTAAAACAGTCCAGTAAAACAATTTTTTTCTTTATTTGTTCAACAGTAAAGGTTGCAAATATCGACATACAGTTTCAAAGCTACAGCTAAAAGGAAAGAATGTTAATTTCATGCTTTTTAAGGGCCCTCTTCATGTTGGAGCCCGAGGTAGTTCCGTCGTTGCCCTCACTAGTGTAACGTTACTCCTGGGAGGAATAATAACATAGCTGGAGGACATAGAAAAGAGTGTTGGAGCAAAGTTCAGGTTGTGAGAGCAGTAACTGAGAAAAAAAAAACTAAGCATGAGTGATAAAGAGAATAGAAAGTAGAGAGTGGATGGTTGGATTAAGAGGGCATCTGGTATCGGAGCAGGAGGTAAGTAAGCCTGACTCGGTCCTGTCTGAGAGCAGACCTGTCTCTGCTGTGGCGCGCTCCAGTTTGGAGGAAACGTCATGCACACTGCACGCTATGTGGGGAGAATGTGAAAGCGCTTGCTGCCATGGCAACAAGGCAGCTCCACAGTCTCCAGTCCCCATTAAGAAAGATGGGTGGCAACGTGGCTGTAGCTCAATGGTGGTGTAGCATGACACGCTGAAAGAGCCTATTGAAAGCCAGTGAATTCAGCAGTTAATGAAAAGAGCAGAGGGACAGCGGATCCACCACACAGGTGATACTCACCTCACCTCTCTGTTTGGGAGCATGCACTTAAATCCTGCATCTACTCAGTGCACTATTTTGACTAGTGTGTTTGGCACACTTGAAATCTATGAGACATTGTTATTGAGCTCTAATTACAATAGAACAATTGCTGAACACTGACAAGAGTTCAAAGTGACCTTGAGCAGAGCCTTTGGATTACCCCAGCTGTCTAAAGAAGAATTAAATGAGGGAAGGGGTTTAAGCTCTAAAAACCAAAAAGTGCTGCCCTGGTTCCTTTTAAAATGAGCTTGATAAAAAACCAGTGTCCTGTTTATTTAAAGGTAATTAAAGGTAAATATAAGGTCAAGGTCCTTCATTCATGTTGTACTCCAGGAGTCCAACAAGTGGTTATGCAAAAGTCTATAAAAAATGGGCTATGATAAAATCTGTTTCTTTTCAATTTAATGCTGTGTGTAGGTTCAAATCAAAGTTTGGAATTGTTTTGTTTATTCAGAGTCATAATGTTCTCCCTTTGTGATTCATTGTTGAGGCAGTGGCTGCTATTCACGAGGAGGTCCATCAGCCATTTAACCAACCTGTTATATCACAAATTACTTTTATTACAACTTTCTATGGACGTACAACATACAAGTGTACTCTGCTATTCAAAAAAATGATGATGTTTTTCTGTTCTCAGAATGCTACATTTTGTATTTATATAATAAAGATAACATATTCCTCTCACATGACAGCAAACGGATCATTCACATATCACTCTTCATAGTCAAATAGATGTGGCTTTACAGCAGAACAACATTAAGCTGAACTGTTGTTCCAACCCTGTAACATACTGTGGATACTGTGCATGTGGTGAAAGCCAAATTCAGCAGAACAAAACAGATTTCATCCTGAGTCCAAGTGCCAAGACTCTTTTCATTCAGCTGAAAATAGCAAGCCACTGCTTACGCACATCTCCAGAACATAGTTTAGGCAACTAAAGGATTGGGTGGGGGTGATTTGTGGAGGAGGAATAAAGCCACTGAAGGAACTCAGCAGAGTTTGTTCTAACAAATAATAACATGAGTCGGAAAGATACCAAATAAGTTTTAAAAAAATAGCTCACAGTACCAAAAAAAGGGAAAGTTATTATTAATTTTCCTAAACATCTGAGAGGCCACACAGGAAAAAAATAAGCACAAAAAACCTCCCTCAATTAAATTATCTGTTAAATGTAATAACATTTATGTCATTATAAAGTGCGAGTTAAAAGCAATTAGCATGGATCCATGCTGTTTCTTTTATAAGTGCCTGATTTGAGTACTCAAGCGAGGAATTCGACCATCATTTCAACGACCTCAGTGACCTCAGTAAAAGCCTTCTCACTCCTCCCACTGTGGTGAAGGTTCAGTACCAGGATCACACAACAGAGGGCAGCATAAAGGCTTTTTTAATGCAGTAGATTGATCTCTGTAGTGAAAAGATCTGTTTATCTTAGAATTGTGTCCATTATGAAAGCAAACTGATACTTGTCTGCTGCTAATCTCTGATGAGAACATGTTGATGTTTTTTTAAATTATCACGTTTTATGTTTTATTCCCAGCCCATTTACCAGGAATTGTGTTCTTGTGCTATAAAACAATCATAAAATGACTATTTACACAGAAAAAAAAAGATTGGCAAGAGGTCATCAGTATAGCACAGTTTGGATTTCATGTCTTTTTACAACAACAAATGTAGCACCTCATTTGCATATGCCACACCTCACTCCTTCCAACCAGTCCCAGATGAGTTAGGTCTAATGTCAAACATTTTTAAAAATTCAGAAAAATCAAGGTAATGCACTCAAAGTCATATTTAAAGTTATTTGGAAGTTAAAAATAGTCTGTTGCCTACTTAAAGTATTTAATATATACTTGCAAGAATCATGATGGCCAACAACTTCTGCCAGCCATGCCTTACAAGCAGTAAGAAACAGTTAAGTTTAAAAGGTGGGGAGTCTGAAGGGTCTTAGCCAAATGTATAGCAAATATTTAAAGTAAAACTCTAATTTAATGTAGCTCTAAGTCGAATATATAATGTTCTCACATTTCTACACCATTATAATCTTTATATAATACAGTGCAACAAATATCAAAGAGTCAGATTTTGGATTTAACTGAACTGCTCATATAAAGGGTTTTGATACTTCACTTTGAAAGCAGTAGTAGCAGTCTGTAAGTGGCTTGCCTACTTTTAAGCACCGATGAGGAAAATGTCATTTACATCACCATAGCAGTCAAATGACTGGGACAGATACCTTTGTCATCTTTTTACTGTTTGTTCTCAGTCCTATGCAAAGGTATTGAGTGTTTTGTTTTTATTTTTTTATTTTATTTTTTTGAAAAACTGTTTTCTGGCAAATGTATCCAACACCTCAATAGTCCAAATCAGTGGTGAAGTGGTATGGCATAAGTGTCTCTTTACATTATGGAGACAACAAGAGCTAAGTTGAAAGAGGACAAGAGTCTCTTGAGATGATACCAGAAGGTTATTACAAAGGTTATACAAGGCAGATTTCTGCCCTTTAGTTTTGTCTTTAAACATACTGTAAACATACAGCCAAAGGACTTCAGACATGATGTTCACCTGAAACAATTTTCCAAGAAAGAGGGAAAAAAGCCTAATTTCTTTGCAGTAGCAAATGCAGCCTCCATGGTTGTCCTGACAACCGTACTCAAAAACGCAAACACGCAGACACCTAATGTTATGTCATAGAAAACTGATACGAAAGCTGCCCTGCTCCCCCCTCCACATGCACACACATTCACAGTCTCTTATTATGTTTCGACATCACTCATCCTGAGTTTGTAATCACCTCATATTCAATCTATTTTTATAACAGAGAAACGAATTTCAGCACAGGCAGCATACAACTCTGGAAAAGGAGTTTATTCATATTATACTCCCTACTGTTTGTTCACTTTCCCAGAAATGAGTTCATTCATAATTCATTTACACTGTAAATGGCAATATATCAAATGATACAGTGAAAATATGATGCCCACATACAGTTTAAATAGGCTTCGACACTATATGAAAATGAATGGAGCGAGAGGAAGGCTAACTTAATGAACCTAATAATTCTTTTTTTTTAAAAAAGCAAGGTCTTTACCTGCTTTATCAAGTATTTAAATAAACTCTCTCCAAAAACTGCAACTGGAAACTGTTTCCTGGGGACATTAGAAGGTGATGAAGATGAAGTTACAAGCGAAAGCAACAATAAGCATATCACATCCATGTACATCACTTCATAGTGTCCCTAAAAAACTGTTTCTGCAGTCTTCTGTGCTCTTACACCCTTGCTATTCAATTGTGTTATGTGTTTTTGCAGTGCTGTATTTATTTGATTGTGCTGTCTAACTTTCCAGCTTATATGTTCTCTTAGTTTGCTACTGTTTTGTCAATTTGATTTTATTTATTTAGCTTTTTAAGTTCCAGAACATAGAGATCTCAGGGCGACCACACTAAGCAGTAATTATTTCTGTCTAAAGTTAATGCCTTGACACAAAGATTTGGATTTTTTCACACTACTTTCCCTCAACAAAAAGAAAAGAAAGAAAACTCCCTTTTTTGACCCAATACCCCTCATAATAGTGTTGTATAGTCCTTTACTAATAAAATTAACCTTCCATTAGTCATATTAAACAGATTTCAGATAACGTCCTATCAAATCAAATCAAATCAAATCAAACTTTATTTATATAGCACTTTTCATACATAGGAAAATGCAACTCAAAGTGCTTCACAAGATAAAACAGAATAAAATGACGAAACATACAACAATAAAAAAATGAAAGCCTGTCCCTCCCACCCCTACATATATACCCGACCCCCCACACACACGCACACACAAACACGCCCACACTCGCAGTCATACACACCTGCATACACGCCCACACTCACAAACACAGTAACTGACTCTTTGAGAAGATTAAAGTGATCATAAAATGAGTGAGCCTTATTAGTTATGAATTTGGTCAATTAGGTAAGCATAGGTATAGGTCACTCTCCATCTTTGATGATGTCCACACTTGTCTTTCTTAATGCAAGCTTTTAGTCATGCTTTGCCGGTATTATATTCTTCCTTGTCAACTGACACAGAGGTAGTTATTTTGGCTCTAAATAGTGCTTTCAACTCTCCCTTCATTCAGCCTCTCTGGTTAGCAAATAACTTTATTGTTTTTGTGATTACAACATTGTCAACACATCTGCTGATAAATGATGTCACTGCTGATGTGTATTGCTCAAGAATAATGTGTTTCTCTTGGGTGGCAGCATTTCTGAACATGTGCCAGTCTGTGTACTCTTTAGTCTTGGTTAAGTTAAGTCAAGTCAAATTTCATATATATAGTGCCAAATCACAATTACACTTGTCTCAAGACACTTTACGTATAAAATAGATCTAGACCACTTTATGTGATTCAGTTTACAGAGACCCAACCATTGAAAGCAATTATTGCATGAGCCAGTACTTGGTGACAGTGGTCAGGAAAAACTTCCTTTTAACAGGCACTAATCTTGGTACAGTGGCAGTGCTCTGTAGTTGCCAGGAATGTTTGTATAGAAATGATCTGAAGTATTTTTTTGCCCAGGTGGAAATGTGAACATACTAAAAAATTTTGATAAAACAGTTCTAGGGATTGTTTGATTTAAATCACCAAAATTAAAAAAAAAATGTTTAGCTCTTTTGTCATCTGAATGTTGATGATATCATACGAATCATCCTGTACACTTCGTCAATTTACATTTGGTGGAAGGCAAACTGGTGAATTTTCAGCATGGAGGACATCTTAGCATTAAAAACTTAAGCTGCAGAACACAAAACTCTATTGTGTGAGCACAAAGCATAATTTACATTTGATGCTTTGTGCTCACACAACAGAGTTTTGTGTTCTGTCAGCTTAGAAAGAATTCTGCATATCAAGTGCAATAGATTGATATGGGATGTTGCAATAGAAACAACTGTCTGTAAAGATGTGGACGCAACACTCTGATTTCCCATTGCTAAGTTAGCCTGAGCCTTCTTTTATCCATTTACTTTCTTGAAACCAGATGTTAGCCAGAGGCAGGCTTGGTAAAAGGTACAGCCTCAGGTCCAGGCTTGGTTAGCGTAGCTCTTACATTTATAGATACAGTTATACATACAGACAGAAGTATCTTTATTACAAGACTGCAGAGAGGCTTCTTTTCTCAGACTGGGAGACTCTTTAATTCATCCTTCTCTGTGGTTGAAATTTGAACAGAGCAGAGATCAATCGTATTTTGTGATACAAAAGCTATTCAAATCTTTTTTTAAGCTTTTCTAAGAGGCTCATTGAGACAGTCATTGTAGGTGGTATATCAAAAACACATTTGAAAGAAAACTGCAAGGTTGGATTAGGCTGTAGTCAGTGTGTCTGTGGTGATATGGCTACAATATTTCATAAAGAAAAAAAAAGGGGAGGTAATACCATTCATTCTCTGTGCTCTTTTGTTTTACAAACAGGAGGCCAAGGCCAGTTTCCTGAAGTGGCTTCAGACACATGTTAATCAGAATGGTCTTCTCACATTGCCCAAGACCTCCCTCAGAATGGTGACATGTGCTGAGCTCCAGGATGGTCCTCCACTGCCTGATGGCTCTCTAGCCCTGCTCACTGACTCTTCAGTATTCCAGAGCTGGCCACATTTCTGCATGGAGACCTACAGCAAGAACCTGAAGACCAGCCAGCTAGGGCATATCCTGCTGTATGCTGAAGTCGTCACATCTACCATGGACCTGTTAGAGGGGTAATACATGTTCCTTTGAGCCTGTTTAATATTTGAAATATGCTGATACTGACAGCAATGTTTCCTTTCAGGCCTCACAACAGAGTAGTTTTGATTTCTGTCATGTGTTGGTCCAATACCTTATACAGAACTTTTTACTACCTAGAAACACTGATACATTTTTTTTCAGTCATTTAACTTTTTTGTTTGTTTTTACATGGAAAAATTTCATTTAGATTCAAGTGTTCATTTAAAATAGGGTTTATACAGAGACATAACATTTTTCACATGAAAAAAAACTTAATACACCAAAAACAGTTTTAAAAAAATTAGGTTTAATGAAAAAAAGCTAAACACTTTGAAGGGTTTGTGGTCTAAGTTGAATTTATTTTCCCGTATAGTACTCTTTACATCACCTCTTCCATGTTTGTCAAAGTCACTATCTTGGACCACAGAAAGTGGTCCACAGCAGCAATAGTGTCATCCCACTTTCAAAAATGGCACCCTCCAGGTGAGTCTTCATTTTGGGGAGCAGAAGGTTGTCTTCGGGTGTTAAATCAGGAATACTGGGAATGTGTTTGATGATTTCAAATCTGCTTTCCTTGATGACTGCATTAGGGCAGATATCCATTTTCTCAGACAGTTTTTAACTTGCAATTTTTCCAATTACCTAAAACTAAAAAAAGCACAAACATTTATTTACTTCTGACTCTGCAAAATGATTGAGAGTTGAACTCATGCCCTTCATTTATAAATGTGTGTGTTTGTATGTGAGTGGGTTCATGTGTGTGTGTGAGTGTATTTGTGTGTATTATATCTGCAGCTACTGTTACTTTTAGGTATCAGTAAAGAACAAAAATAAAGAGGATGTTTATGTAATATGGACAAATAGAGAAAAACATACCAGCATTCTCTCTTAGTCTTGTGCAAGGAAGACAGACTTTCTTGTACTGCAATGATATATGTCATAACTCAGCCTAGAGACAAATCTGTGCCGCATGGTAGACTGCATCTAACATTTTCTGTATCTAACATTTTCAAGGAAGCTAAATTTTAATGGGTATCATCTATCACTGATCTAATATTTCCTTTCGCAACTGCAAATAATTGTTTGAAAGCTGTTTTTTTTTTTTACTGCTGATCTGATATTTTTATTGAGACCAACTATGAACATGGGGAGCGGTAAGAAAAGATTAAATTCCCAGTCCAGTGTAGCTAACCGGTTTGCAATGTTGATACATCACTTAAGCTAATATCTAGACAGTGTGGTGTTGTCTTTTTAAAAATAAAAGATTAAAGCTAGAATCAAAGAATTTCGGACCCCAAATATACGGTAAGATTAATCATACATACCATCCTTTTGGGTTTCTTCTATCTACTCTTCATTAGGATTGAAATGCTTTTTGAATGACTACATTTGACTGTTAAGATTTTTTTAAGGTAAAGGGGGAGGTTTCAAGTTATAATTGTTAGGGTTAGGGGCTTTGTTATGCGAATAATTGGCCCCAACAAAGATAGGTGTGTAAGAAGGTGTACGTGTGTGCATGCGTGTGTGCATGCGTGTGTATATGTGTGTTTGCGTGCGTGCGTGCGTGCGTGCGTGCGTGCGTGCGTGCGTGCGAGCGAGCAAGCGAGCGAATGCACAGACTTGGTTGTTGGAGACAGGCTGGAACTAATTTTATGCCCATATGACCTCACTGCAACCAAGGTGAGTTGCACTTAATAGACCTTTTTGTCTAAATCTTTTTGTCTACATCCACACATGTTTAAGTGGCTGTTGAACTGGCTGATCAAGCAGCAGGTGGAAGCAATTAAAACTGTCATAAAGTTTGAAAAATGGATTGTGGACCAACACTGATCTAATTAGAACAGACAGTGTTGTCACAGGGGTTTTTCGAAAAACTAAAACAGGGTGAATGAGTGGGATAATGATTAGGGTCACTCTTGAGTGGGAATGATTGACCCCAAACCTGTTACCGCAGTTAGATTTAATAGCTAATGTTTGAGTTTCCAGATGTCTGTAAGAAGTAGCCTTGATTAATGTTATTACTACCTCATGCTTGTTTTGTTTCTAAAGGCAATCATGTTAAGTATTCAGTATGATACTGAGGTACTCAACCTTTGAAATGAAGCTGACAGTTATAAATTGCGTTTTTGTTTTACCCTTAAGGATTCTTTTAAAAAGGGAGGGAAAAGGTTTCATATAACTGATCGGTGTGCGATTCAAAACAGTGTTCAAAATTTAGTTTCAACTCTCACACTACCTTTTGGTGTAAGTGTTTTGAGTGTGGCTTTAGTGTTTGTCGAAAAATAATGGTGTGGGAATGCAAGTTGAAAAATATTTTATATTCTTAGTGACCCATCATATAAAATTAGCATAGAGTATGCCGGCGACAGCTTAATAAGATTTTTGTAAAGGAGGTTTTAAAATATGGCAGTGTAGAAATAATAAGACATTATTATGATTTAGCCTCTAATTAGTAATAATAACATTGTCATATGGTCAATTGGGCTCATATTTCTTAAGAACACAATGCACACACTTTCCAGTTATTGTGCCAGTTTTATGTTTATAGATCATTCTAGCTCACGGAAATTTAAGCGAATGTGACAGAAAAAGAATAATAATAATAATAATAAAAACAGTTGCAAGCAGCAATCGCTTATTTTATAGACCACACCCACTCGCACCAATCAATTTGGCACTTTAGATTTTGTTCACTACCTAGCCAGTGCATTCATATCAAATTTGGTATAATTCTGTCCAGTATATTTTCAGGAACAAATTTATTGCATTCTGGCACATACTATCAGTCAAATTTAAAATGGTTTCATAGACATCTTTTAGAATATGTTCTGAACCTATCTGTCAAGTTTCATGATAATCAGACTAACAGTGAGTTATGGCCAATTTCTTGCTCACAGCTTGATAATTGCATGCTTAAAGTTCTAACACTTGTCCCACCTTAATTGGATGTCAAAAAAATTTGGCGTGTATGTTCAAGACCTTTGGGGTTGGGACCCTGATAATAATAATGATAGACCAGGTAAATCTTAGAGGGGTCTAAACCCCCAAGCAGTTTTAAATACCAATTATTGTAATAATAATTGTAATAATGATAATAATAATAAACCACATGAATCTTAAAAGGTTTTCAACCCTGAAAGGGTTCAAAAAATTGGGGGCAGGGGAATGTTTACCACTTTGATACATCACCTTTTCCTTAAACAACACTCAGTAAGCATTTGGGAAATGAGGACACTAATTGTCGAAGTTTTAGAAGCGTATTTCTTTTCCACTCTTGCTTCTTGCAACTTAATGATTGGATTTTGTAGTTAACCACTACAGCAAATAATCCAACCATTAGTAACGAATAACAACAGAAGGGATTTTCTAGTTCTAGATGAATGAAATCTGAGCTGGCATTGATGCTTTATTGTGGTCTTTTATAAAGGACTTAATTAAAAGGACTTTTATCAACCAGATTACAAAAATGTTCATTTTTTTTCTTACACAGATACAACCCCTACGACTATGAATTTTTCATGTGTTGTAGTTTTTAGCGCTGTGTCACTGACACAGGTGATGGAGGAAGCCAGACATTTCAATTATTTCAGACCTTTAATAAGCCTATAAGTTGCACAAAATAATAAAACCTATGTAACAACCATATAACAACACATAAGCCACAGAAGGAGAGCCATAACTTATTCATGATTCTAGAGTGATTGAACATTTGTGCTCAATGAGCACATATAAAAACACAATACAACTAATGTACCGACTATGATATGATGGTAAATGAGTGTGTGTAGCATGTCAAAGACTGACAGCCTCTGACTGATAATCAAGCATGCTCAATATGAAATGAGTCAATACCATAATATAATTGCTGTAACCCTTGCCAAGTAAAGGCTAGGAGAACTGCTGTCTTCAAAGGGCAGAAACTTGAGAGGTAAATCCCATTTTGGTGCCACAGGGCGCTTGACAGGCTTCTGTCTCTTTCCTCTTTTCAAGAACTGCTTTACCAGCGAGTGCCCAAGAACTGTGCTGCAGTCCAATATTCACTTCCCAAATACTTTTCGAACCACTTTTCCCTAACCCTGATGAAAAACGTCATAAGGTCAAGGAAAGGATAAAGGAGAGTTCAGAAGAACTTTTAAAAAGACAACTGCTGTGTTGAGAGAATCCAACTGCACTTTCACTAGATGATGCAACAGCTAATGTTACTGAGTTGGATGTGCTGTGGTGAACTTAAAGAATAAAAAAAGAATATACCCCTATTTTCAAATTGGACCCAAAACATGTTCATGTTGATGTAGGTTGAACTGGTGACTAATAAAGTTTTGGCTTTTTACTTGCAAAAGTTTCATTACACTTATTTGCAGTTAACTATAAGTGTAACCAGTACATGCTTTATTGTGACAATGTGAAAAGGCCTCTTCATTATGAAATTGTTGAACAGGGACAAATTGAGAATTAATTCTGCCTAATTCTGCCTGTTTTCTTTGGTACGAAAGAGTGAAAACATTTATTTTCCTCGCCCGCAAGGACTTTGGAAATTGCCCCTTTTTCCATGAGCTCTGTCATCTCTATCCTCAGAGCAGCTGTTTCTGCCTGAGATATAACCAACTCTAGCACTCTGTTGAATGAAGGGGGAGGGCTGGCAAACTGGAGAATGTCACCCCTCCATGTAAATTTTTCCATCCATTTACTCATATGAAATAAGCTTTGCCACATCAAGTAATGTTTCAACAGTGGGTGATCAAACATTTTGGGAGCCTCTGTGGATTTTTCTGCAGGCCAAGAGAGAGCCCTCTCCATTGCCATGTGGGCAAAATGTCCACTCACCACAGCCCATGGGAGGGCCAAGTCAGTGGGAACATGAAAAGGTTTATTTCCAACATTAGATTTATGGCATGGTTGAAAAACCTCCACAACTATGCACTGATGAATGAGAAAAGGGGAGGTTATAGAGAGGCAGACAAGACAAACAACATTTTTGCTTGTGACAGTATGTGAAAATGTGGGAGAAGGTGCTGCAGCTGACACACTGTCTGTGTCCCCAATGGAGAAAACATGTGGGGGAGATGTGTTTTAACAGTTGAAAAACGCTCAAGGGATAGATGTACAAGCTGGTTGACGGGAATATATTGTCAACAAGCTTGCAAAGAGCTGCTGTGTTTGGCCTCTCTACAGGACAGGGCACATGTTCCTTGTATCCCACCACTGCTGTCACTGAGGGCCCAACAGGTAGGTTCGATAAGGCCAGTCCTCTGTTTTTTCAGAAAGGGCATTGAGGAGTGGGCTGTTCTGCGGCCATGTTGACACCACGGGTGTAGTGCGAGTTTTATTAGCACAGGAGCACCTATGCTTCTATGATACATAGGTGCATAGATGCATATGCATGGTTAACGTGGCTCATTTCAGAGGTTGTGTAAACACTGTGCCCACTTTAACAAACTTACATAATATTAGCAAACTGTGTAACGCACGATCAGATGCTATATTAATTGGCATTGAATCTTGTTGTTGAATCTTAACATACTCCATGCTAGTAGCTACCTAGTATTAGTAGAGGCCTACCACCTCAATGAATCCTGCCCCCACCCAAACCTAGCGGAGGTGGGCATGTACCTGGTTCTACCAAGTTTTGCACATAATTGTAAACTTTTACCTTTTAAGCTGTATCAAAAAAGAAAGGATGTTTTGCTGGCTTTTCATTCGTCCTACAGTAGTTAAATAGATTGGAGGGAATTAACTGTGTGGCCATCATTCTGTTTATGGCTGCTATTTGACTGCCAATTGAAATTTTAAGGTGGAGTCTTTTCTTTTATGTTACCCAGTGCATGAGTTGATGTGAGTCAATCAAGCCACCCTACATGTCAAAATGATAACTGACTGTTGTGTCTGATTTAATTGTGTCCATGTATCGTCTCTCTTGCCTGACATACACTTAAGTGATTATCAGACCTTAAAGCTTTGAAAAAAAGTTTATATGAAATCCGGCCAAATTATGTTACCTACAAATATTTATTTTCTTACTTAAAGAAAAAAAGTCCTGTAGTGCTGTTCCAGTGTGATCCCACACCTCTACACCTATAGTTGATGCTCATAGAACAGAGCGCATCAGTAACAGCTCACAGCAGCACATGTGCTAATGTTTGGGCTACTGCAGCCATGCACACCTGTACGACAGGAGTGAAAGCGAGATTAAAAAGATGATGACTACAGAAAATATTAATGAAAACAGGAGTGACAGCTACATTTTTCATGTGTAACTTATAGCAGAAAAGAAATTATATTTAAAACCAATATTAATCCTATGATATCTGAACATCTCACTTATATTGAAAAGGAACAGTAAAGCTTTACAGAAATAGTTATTCGATTTGTACTTTAAAAATATATCAACTGATATTAAAAAAATTAACGTTGTAAGATTTTTTTCCTTATCTCCCAGCACTACTTGGTCCTTTGAAATGGCAGTGACTGGGTCTTTCAGTTATTTAGAAAACCATTAAAGCATTGGAATAGGACCCAATAGGCAGAGAAGGAGCTGGTGTAGAAAAAAAGCACTCATGATCAGCGCTGCATTTATTTGGGGCAGATGCAGGTTTTGGCACTTGAGTCCACAGGCTTGAAGCTTACATTCAAGCCAGCAGATTGTGTCCATGTTTGTGCTATTAATGCTTTGACTGGCTGGTAGTGGCTACTAATTGCCAGCAGTAAGACAGAAGATAGAGGTCTCATAAACTAATAAGTTTGAATTTAAATGTGTTTTTGTTAGCTTCTTTTGACTCAGCAGCTCATTAAACATATCAATACCTGGGCTATATTTACCAGTCAAACAGCTAGTTAGGGGTGTTCATTATTGCAAAAGCATTCAAGTGCAGTGTTTGTGTAAATTGTTTTATTAATATTGTTCAAGGAATAGTTTGTCATTTTGCCATGCCATTCTTTTCCTGGTCCAGCAGGGCTAGAGGAGAAGAATGATTACACATGTATCTGTCCGGTACAGGCTGAAGGCAGGAACCGCTTTGCTTGGCTGAGCACAAAGACTAGAATGAAGGTTAAAAACACTGAGTGTAGGGGCAGCATTCGACTCTGTCCAACAAAAACAAAAACTTACAAACTGACATTTTTTGTTTTTGTTGTTCTATCTGAAGCATAAAAACAACATATTGCAGTGTTATCAGAGCTATGTGCTGCATAATTTCTCTGCCAGTTGCCTGTTAACAGCTCAGAATATTTCCAGTTAGGTAAAACTATCATTTTTTTAATTCGGAAGTATCCTGTTGTACCAGTAATGGTCGGTCATTATGGTTCTCATGATTTTACTGTTTAACTGGGATTATGGATGAACTTTGATAATACAGAGGAAAAAAAGTCCAATTCGGTTCTGTGTCCTATTCTTTTATTAGTTTATATTTTCAAATTACAGATGTCAAGTCAGTCAAATGAGATAACAAACCACTGCGCTTTTTTAAAAATCAAACAACAAACAATTTTAAAAAAGACCATCATATTGAAACTCAGCATTATTATTGATATTAAAACTTTTTAAATGATACTCAGCCCCTCTTGTTAGTGTAAATGATATTTAACATGGCCAATACTAAGCATTACAAAGTGCACACTAAGATTTTGCCATAATTTTAATAAATGTTCAAAAAAGTATTTTTTTGTGTTCTTAACAGAATATGTTAAAATACTTCAAAAATGTTAAAACGTTAAAAAAATGGCTTATTTTGTCAAACTATCAGTCGAAGATAGATAGATAGATAGATAGATAGATGAGACTTTATTGATCCCACATTGGGGAAATTTGTGTGTTGCAACAGCTCAGATAAAGTGACAGAGGGAAAAC
>JAPZDY010000025.1:12661726-12679211 GCA_029783645.1 Ctenochaetus hawaiiensis
AATATATGAGGAATAGAGTACATAAACCAACATAAGTTACTGTATCTTAGAAAATCTTCAACTAAATCTTTACTGTTTCATCTAGGTCATTTTATATTTAGAATTGTAAGTGTTAAAGACCTCACTTCAGTTAACACTGCATGTAAATAACACCCAGTGGGATGATAAAACAAATGAGTAGAGGACTTTGGACAAAGTCTTAAACTTACAGTCTTAAAATGATGCCAGAGTGCTGCATAATGGGGCATACTAAAAGGAAAACATTCAAATGATAATAAAGGAACAACCACCGGAGTCCTCTGGGTGATTAAGGTAACCACAAGCCTCCAGAGCAGCTTTAATGCATCTCTTCAGTAATTGTACAAGAACACTGGTGGAGCCTTTTAACAAACATGTTGGCTTGTATGATATTTTTAACAGTGCTGAAAGCATCTTCCAAAAAGAAAACTATTCAGTGACCCCTGAATGAAAACATCTGTATTTAATTTGTGTCTTTTCTCATTTATTAGGTTTTGTCTTTGATCAGCATTGTGATTATCTGACTTCTGTACTATTCAAGGAATGTGAATGCTGTCCATGTTAGGCCTTGACATTCAAAATAAAACTATTGATAGTTTTAACTTTAACTGAGAGGTATATCCAATATATGAAAGAGAAGGCACTTTAATGAGCTAATGCAGGTTAAATTCAACGAGGCCACTTTATTGGTATCAAAACATTGTAAGAATTATCAAATAGACAAATTGCTGAGGACAGAAATGTCAAACATGCAGGAAATCAGTGGTTTCATTTAATCTTCTTAAATGCAAAAAACAGTTTATCACATAAATGTGTCATACATTGAGTTTTCAGTCACATGCATGCTGAATTTAGATAACAGGAAGAGCAATCGTGGTCAGGTTTTTTACATTTCCCTTTGTTACAATTAAATGTGCTTTAAAACCAAAGTACTTTATTTAGCAGCTGAAAAAGCTGAGCGTGATGAACCACTCCCACAGTGGAGGGTCAACAACTCAAAAATGACAAGGTCTTAGCATAGAACTCTTAAGATAAATTTTAATACAAAGATACTCTTATGGTATAATCTCATTAATGCATGATTAGCGACTTAAATACTGAGTGATACAAGACTTTTGCCCTTAATCTGGAAGAGCATTTAAAATGAGGCAAATCTTGTGTTAATAAAAAGGTGGCATATACCATCATTTCATCATTCTGTCCTTCAAATGAGACATCCTTTTTGGCACTGGAGCAGATTCTAAACACAGCATGTATATCTACATGCGGAAATACAGTGTGTGTCTGAGACAAACCAAGCCCAAGTTGAAGCGAGAGCTGAGACTGTTCATGCTGACGTGTATTTGACTGTCTGCTACCATCTTAAAGCTTCTGTGTGTTCTGACGATGCCATTAAAGTAGGAATCTGAGTTCTGCAGGCATTTAAAAAAAAGAGAAGCACAACGTGCCTGCTCAATATTAGTGGAGGACTCTCTTCTGGGCTCCTCTGCATCATCTGACCCTGGAGCGCTTGACAACAATTGTACCAGCTACCATATCATATACAGTCCTGTTGTGCTGGAAGAACAGAAGAGTAATAAAGGCTGGAAAAAAGAAGGCAATCGAGAAGTTCTTATTCAAGGCGCGGACAGTTGACCTGTGGAAAAAGACGGAGACAGTGATCACAGTGCAAACAAGTGAGACAAACTGAGTTGTATTGGGTGTTAAACTGCTGAAAAATAACCTTTAAAAATAACTCACGCAGACAAAGAAACATTTGTTGCTGGCACTACAAGCACCCTGTTAGGCTGAACTAGAACTGAAGAGTCACACGTAACAACTCTGAGTCCAATGAGAAACTTCCCTGGAGTTGCTCCTCCTGCTCCCCAAATGCACACGATCTGAAGGGAGAATGGGATAACAGCTGTCACTTAAGAGCATTAATGTTGTGTCCAGACTGTATAGAAATAATTCACAGTTAAGGCTGAGAAAACAGTTTTGCCTCAAATTACCTGTAATTATTTGGTAACAGAATGCTGAAATCTCACCTCATAAAAACAAACTAATATCCGATACACAAGTGCAACAAGCATCATTTTCTGTAGCTCCTCCATCGATGTGTCCTCATCTATTTCCTCCACTATAAAATGCATGGCAAACTTGGAAACATCTCTGAAAAACAAAGAAGAACATTGCTGGGTCTATAAAATGTCTCTAGTGTA
Organism: Ctenochaetus hawaiiensis; assembly: GCA_029783645.1. Taxonomy (NCBI): domain Eukaryota; kingdom Metazoa; phylum Chordata; class Actinopteri; order Acanthuriformes; family Acanthuridae; genus Ctenochaetus; species Ctenochaetus hawaiiensis. Next base: position 12,663,946 of record JAPZDY010000025.1, read on the forward strand.
GTCTTTTCATTTTATTTTTTATTAGAGATGAAAAAGTACATTATCATTATCATTTCAACACCACTGTATACAAACATTAGGGAAACTCACTTGATTCCACTCAGGTGCATAATACTGATGATTATAGTTGCCTTAATGAAAAACAGGATGAAGAAATCCACCATCTCTGCCATGAGTCTTTGAAGAGGTGAAGGAATGCTATACTCCCGACCTGGTGAAAAGCAAGAGAAGAGCAATGTCAAGTAGCTATAGCACATTTTATTTAAACACACCAAAATTTTACAACTCTATATGAAAGATGGACACGTCAAAAGCTGCTCCAACACTGCCCCCTTTTCCAGTGAGGTTTTCCACAAGATTTTAAACTAGACTGCATGTGCTTTCTCTAATTTAGCCACAGCAGCAGTCGGTGTATTACAGCAATCTGACTCTAGATCTGCCACTAAGGATCCAATCACTTCTCTGCTGGCATCTCACGGGAAAGCCCCTGCTGCCACTCGCGCTCTCTTAGAAATCTGATAAAGTTACTTTATTTCATGCTTGTGGTCATATCATCGTTTTGTATGGCTTATTCTCAAATTTTATTTTTCTATGTTTTATGATACAAAAATATTCACCTGTTACTTATTTGCTTGCATGCAAAGATGGATAGTCTATTGTTTCTTGCAGCCTGCGTAACTTACGGCACGTACGTAACTGCTATTGACCACGACACAGACCACCCTATCAGTTAAATATTCATCTGGTTGTCTGTCACCTTACTTTTGGACTACCTGGATGATAAACGAGAAAGGCTAAAGCTAACAGCTTTTACCTGGTCTCTGTACATTTCCATTCTCCTGCGGTGGCTGCTGCGGCTGAGCGGACACTGCAGCGCCGCCAGTTGCCTCACCTACCCGGCTGCTGCTTGGGGAGGTGACGGGAGGTGGATATGGCGACAACGGAAGACCAAACGCACCATTATACCAGTTCTGGGAGTTTATATCAAGAGGTGCCATCGAAGTCCCACTTGCTGACTGTAAATAACAGGGGTAGGACATGGCTGACGCTGCAAGCCAGCTTTGCCAGTTCACATATCCAGTATAATACTTCCACATCCACGCCTGCAGTTGCTCGCAGTATTCCGTCGTGGTGCGGCTTTCAACGCCGACTTTCTTGTCTTCGGCATTGTTTTGTTTGCTTGTTCTTAGTAACAGTTCGCCATTGAGTGACTCAACTTTGTTGGGCGAGGGTTTATTCTTTTCTTCATCGACTTCCATGTTTGTGTTTTCTTTGTCAGCCATGTTTGATGATGGCGTCGCGTCTCCCTTGACGTCATTCCGGATCATTTCATCTGAAACTCAATATAAACTGTAAAACGAGCCTTGTGACTGAGAAAGCATTATTGTTGATAATTATATCAAGTTTCAAAAAATCAGTTAAATTAGTTCCTGAAGAGAGACAAACTCTTGTACAAATGTTATCTATTTAACAACAAAATGTGCTTCCCTTCCCTACCATATTAAGAAACAGTGGTACCGTCCAATCATTACCTGCTGTTACAAAATCAGCCGCAAGTGGGCAGCATTTGAACGCGATACAAGCTGTAATGAGATAGCATTTAAGGTCTTCAAGTTCGTATTACGTAATCACTAAAATGAGCAAGAAATGTTGCTATTAACCTTTCAATGGAACTTTTGGACTTGTTTGGAAAGGACCGCTCCCAGCTATGATCAGAATTTTTTTTTAAACTTTATTTAAGTCAATAATATGAAAATTGTAAAAGCCTAGTTTTACTGCTGGTTGCACTTTTACATTGATGGATGCTAGTCACAGTTAAGTAGTTTAAGACATCACTGAAGTTCTTAGAACTTTTGGTGTAATTTATTTTGTACCATAAATTAAATGATCATTCAGTTATAACCTTTTTTTAATGACAAAAATAAAAAAGACAAAAAAAGTGACACTGGATTCTTTCAGCAAAAGAGCTACTTCTACCTAGGACAGTTTCAAAGAATTTATAGCTCATTGCTTTATTGTGGTAAAAACCATTTCAGAGGAAGTCTGCCCCTCAAAGCCTGCACCCACAAACCACTCCAAGCCTAAACATGAAAAACAGTACTATAGAGTAGTCATATAGTATCCAAGTGAAGGCGTTTTTATACATGATAACCTTTTAGAGAACAAATTTTTATTAACAAAAATTATTAGAGCTAATTCATCCATAATTAAGTTCCCAAGACTTTTTTTTAAGTGCCTAAAACTCTGTGTGTGCATTTGGCATGGTCTTATATAATGTGACACTCAAGACAACACAGCTTTTTGTTAGTAAGTGCTCATTGTTGGCTGAACACCACCTGGGGTCACATTCATTCACTAAAGCCTGGAAATCTGTGTGGATTTGGGCCTCAACCTACTGCCCCAAAGAACCTAATTAAAACAAATTATGTTCACTTGTGTGAACTCCACGTCTGTGCATCCAAGACAAGAGACCTGGCACAAATGAGGTCACTGCTCCACCCCCCAACTAGGGATTTGGCCTTTCCACCTCTCATTCACCCACATCTCTGTTGTAAGAGGGCTGCTCTGACATAAGACATTTCCATTTTTCAACAAAAGGCCTCTATGCCCATTTCAAATAGCTTAAAGATTGTAAAAATTACTTGCTGTGTTTTTAAATTGGCAACCTTTTGTATGATTTAAAATGTTATATAAGCTCTAATTTGCATTTAAATAGAGAAACTGGGACTTTAAAGTAAAAGCACATGCTTACAACTGAAAAAGAAGTTTACCATGTCTGTCATTTGCCAAGTGTACAACGCTCTAAAATTCAGGTGTGTGGCTTTGAAAATGTTAGCATAATTAACTGAATTAAACTGAGTTGAGAAACCAAACATTAACTGCTCCAGCAAGAATTTACTAGCTAAAAGTCCCCTAATTGCAAAAGAAAAAAAACAGTGGTGATTGTATAACAGCATGCAAATTGTATTTGAATGTGCAAAATGTGCACAAAATGCACTTTGATTTTAGTTACAAAAAGTAATTCACAATGCACACTGAAGTAGCACAGTTCAGACTTTATTAGCATGTTTGGCAAAAGCTCAGTGCATTTGGTGTCTTGGTGAAGGAACAGAGGATCAAGCTGAACAACTCTGATGTTTCACCAAAAGGAATTAAGCTGCTTTCTCATAAGTCCTCACTGAAACAACGTCATCCATGATACATTTCTGTTGAGACAAAGGTGAAGTGTTACAACTCATGCATCTCATTATAGCCCAAGGACAGGTTTAAACAAACACCACTTAACATTAGGCACAAAAATGAAAAAAGACAATATAAATTGTTAGCTTATACTACTTACAGCTGTTAGTTTTCCATCCTGAACTTCTCTTTCTAGGGTCGTTTTCTTTCCGTCCCACGACTGAAGCTGCACAAGTTTACCATTATCCAGAGTGATGACGGTCTGTAAATTGGGTTTGGTTGTCAGAAACACCGTAAAAACAGGATTATATCTATAGATAGTAAAAAAAAAAAAAAAAAAGGCCCACCTTGGTCTTTCGGCCGTCTGCTGTCGTCTCGTCGAATTCTTCGTTCAGTTTGAACTTAATCTCTGTGGTCTTGAAAGTACTCTCAGACTTCATTGAAATAACCCCTGCATCATCCACGCTGATCACCAGGTTTGGCTTTGCCATGTTGCCCATTTGCCGGGTGGCGAAGCCCACACCTTCAACACAATGCGGGTTAAGCAAGACGCGCCTTACGCATGCTGTTAGATGTGTGTGATGTTGCGGCTGATGCTACATATATAAAACTAATGTGCGTGGTTACAAGTTAGCATGTCGCTAAAGCTGTCAGCCTTAAATCAGACCTGATATTAGTATTAAACATAATCTTACCGATCGCTTTCATGTATTCATCAAAGTTCTCGCTGGAAGCCAGAGTCCAGGTCCCAACAAACTGCTCAACCATGATGAGGATGATGAAGATGACGCACAGTCGGCTACACAAACACAAGATGCTGCAGATTCAATGGCTGAAAATCGCTGAGAGACTGACGCTCAGGCTAAATGACATATTTGAAGCCTGGTCGAACACGTGCTTGATCCGGATCTACCAATCAAGAGCAGGTGCTGGTGTTGCCATGGAAATGAGCAGATTAGAGGGGGCGTGTCCGTAAATCAGATTTTGATCATGCGTTTGATGAAATCAAATGGGAGTTTTAACAGGAGTCTGCTGACTTCAGGGTCCATTGGGGAGGTGAGAAAGAGCTGCAGAAATATGATTTGATAGAATGAAGCATGTGTTTGTGTGTTGCTGCTGCAGAAGATAAGTTTCAGACATTACTTTCATTGTTTTTCCTTGACTGAGCAACACCAACAAACATTCCTCGAAGCCACATATATTTCCTTATGATTCATTGTGTGCATTAATGTAATTCAGGTTAACTTGAGTTATGTTACATAAATAAGTAAGAATACACGATTTTAAAGCTAGATGTGACAACAATAGTAAATGGGCATATTATCAAATGAACAATAAGAAATAACTCACCAGACGGCTAATGTATGTATACTCTCGTTTGTGGTTTAAATATCTTTGTATTAAGGAATCTAGATAATAAATTCTTATGAAAAAGTCTTGCCAAAAAAATTCTTGATGGTGAAATTGAGGTATTTTGAACGAAATTACATAAAACACATAGGTTCATGTTTAATTCAAAGGAAGTCAAGATTTTTTTCTCAGTGTTTCAACCACTTTTCATCAAACAAATTCCTTTAATATTTGTCTAAACCTTACTCAAATTTCACAGAGTGCATCACTTTGTGTCACCAAACAGCATCTCTCCCTCTGAGCAAATTGTAATACTGTGGTTGACCAGTAGATGGCGCATGTGAAAAGCAAATAGAATAGTTCCTAACGGTTCTGTTCATAACTGAGCATTATTAGCACAGCTTTTAGTGTTGAAAACATCTCCATGGTCGTACACTTTGCTATTTTGTATATGTTCATTCCTTGTTCATATTTTCCATCTTTATTTGAGCATGTACAATGTATTTACGTTTGCATTTACATGATATTTAAAAACACCAGAAGGTAATTTATGATGTTTTACTATTTTTGACAGTGTATGATAACAAAATCTGTATTACAATACTATTACAGTACAGAAACAATAATCTATCGGTGAACTTGTGTCTAAATGTCATACTGTGGTGTGCCGCCACCCAATGGTCACAGTAACACATTACAGCGGGCCCTCAGCCTTTTCTATCCATCTATGTGTTTAACAATGCAGTTAAACTAAAGATGCAGTAACAAAGAGAAAACAAGTAGTTTTCCAGTTTTGGTTGACCTTGATTTGATTACCACATGGGTTTACACTTAATTTGTATATACAACATGAAAAGACAGAACAATATGTTGTATGCTATTTATATATTCTGTTATCAAATTAGTTGAGTTGAGCTGAGTTGAACACAGCTTTTGATGTGTGGCACATAAACCTTTTTGTATAATAAGAAAACAGGTCCTGTACAAGGAGTTAACAAATACTAACTCTATTATTATATTACAGACTATATAAGATATAATTTGTTTATGTATTTATTTGTATTTATTTAATCTTAATCATCTGTACTAAAAACAGTACCATGCAGAATACAGATCTTCATCAGACAACATAATGAAAAGAAACTGCCTTTGAATCATTAGGACTGTCTGCTGAGTTGACAGAAGGGATCATGAGTGCTGCTGATGAATGTCTCAGGGAGATCAAAGTGGAGTAGAGTGTGCAGACAGAAATGACTGGAGATGTCCAGAACAAATCAGATTTAGATCAGATAAGTGCACTGTGACATACCTCCTCAGTGAATTCAAATGGATTGAGTTGTTATGTCTGCCTTTCCTACCTCCCACTGTACAATGCTCTCACACTGATGTCTAAAATGTCTGTTAGTCTTATTTGTGAGTAAAGGAATGCTTTCTGAAATCACTTAAAAGTCGTTTGTTAACCAGCTGTTTGTTAAAATATTTCCCACAAACAAAAGAAAGAAGTGAGGTTTTAAGATAAAGTGATGCAAATATCTGCGACAGGAAACAAACTGTTCCTTTTTTTTTAAACTGTGCATTATTTGCCTTAATGCAGCAAAAAAATTGTCTGCACACAGGACATGAGCCTTACATGAGCAGCCCAGTCTGTTCTGTCAAAGTCAAGTCCAAACTGGGTGTAAAATTGCACTTAAATTGTAGATGATGGCACGCAAGACCTGGTAAGAAACTTTTCATTCTATCGTAAGCTCAAAATAGTTCAAACAGAAATAGAAAGGCTCTTTTGGTTATGTAACAAATATGCAAATAATGGAGCTGCTGACAGTGAATATGGGTCGCAGAGATATGTCCCAGGAGAGCTCATTTTTATCCTGTTCACTCTACAATGAAATCACACAAGAAAACATTTTGTTTGCAAGGAGAATCACTGTGACACCAGGTTCTGCATGCCATCATTATTCAGCCCTGGTGTAGCGTCTGAAAAGGGAATGCTCATTTTTATTAATATTAATTAGACTGTCAAAAAGGCGTGGGCATAACTGACGTGACAGCCCTTTTGATTTGGATTTGCCCTTTTATCACGCCACATCTGTGCTTGAGGTATTATGCAAAATTAGCCACCAATATGAAGCCAGAGAAACTGGAATTGATGTATGCCTTATAGAAAGACCTCAATGAGACTGTCACATGGCTGCAATATTTGATTTCATGGTCCAAATGCATTAATTATTCACTCACTTCAATGGCACCCTGTATATGATGCGATAGTCAAAGAGGCCGGGCTGTGATATATCATGGAATGTTGTTTACCCATCCAATAAGCCGATTACTTGTTGTTCTGTCACCCGGGGTTTTTCTGCGTACATACAGGTGGCATCCAGCAGGCCCAGAGCCCATCTAATGAACATGAACTCTCGCTGGCAGCCACAGAGAAGTCCTTTCCTCCTGGTTTTCATCAACACTTCAGCCCCTATTGATGGGAGAACAGTGGCCATGGACAAAAGCTGTATATACTGTACAAACACAGCTCTGAGCGGCAGCACACTGACTCATTCTTCAGTGTGTGTGAGAACGGAGGGGGACCCCTTTCAGCTCCTTTGTGTTGGTGTCTGTCAACAGTGTAGTTGGAGGCAGAGCCTATTGTGGCGGCCAGTGTTTCGTATTGACACAGGGCCTCGCTCAGCTTGTTCCCAGGGTCCAACCTGAGGACTCATGAATAATGGAGAGAGGATCCTCAGGGCCAAGGGGGAGTTCGCAAGTCTGACTTGGCTCGTTATAAACCCCAACTACAGCTTCATCAGGTCAGCAGGTAAAACTCCGGTCACTGCTGATCATGTTGATGGTGACCTTTGCTGCAACTTGTTGCAGCCGATGATATAAAACTCAATCTGAAATTTGGTGCTTCACAAAGTATAGTAAATAAAAGAGGGCTCATCACATTTTAACCTTAACTTTTTACAGATCAAGTCGGTCTTTTTCACTTCCCTATCTTGCTTGAGTACATTTTTATAGTATTCTGACCTCATGTATTGTAGCTAAGCTAAGTGTCCATAATCTGTTCAGATTTTTAATCAAACCTGTTGCACCTCACGGAAAATATAAAATAAAAAAGAATGGAAGGAGAAAGAGTAATATGCTCAAGTTTGGTGAGCAAAAGGGACCAGGCAGAATTGGGTGTGTGCCACACCACGAGCTTCACTTCAGGTCTGGTTCCCAGCAGGTTCAAACCATCTGCTGAGAGGCTCACACGACCTGAGCGACGCACCCTCTCCTCTTTGCCTTTTTACACGACTGCTGGATGAGGGAGAACCAGAGGCCAGAGTGGGCGCCAATCGTTCTGCTTAGCCAGGATGAAGAGCCTGTGTGTGTGTGTGTGTGTGTGTATGTGAGCGTGTGTGAGAGCTTGTGTGTGGCGGAGGTCAGAGAGGTGCCTCTTGCTTGTGTGCTTTGAGCTTTTTCATGGTTCCTGCTTTGATCTTCTCTCTCATCCCTTCATCCCACACGCTCCCTGCGCCTCAGGCCCCTGGTTTGCAGCACACCGACGGTGGGGCCAGAGAGGGACGGAGCAGAGGGTGGAGGGGTTGGAGGGGGGGGCTGCCTCTCACAGAGACACTGCTTGTTCTGTCAGTACAGAGAGAGAGGTACAGGGAGAGCCACCCATGGGGGCACAGCCACCGAGCGCAGAGGGCAGTGGGCGGAGGGTTCACTGGGAGCTAAAGTGATGCGCACTGTACAGTTCTCCGCTCCTCTTTCATACTCTCTTAGATCCCCCAGCAGTGGGCTGGAGTTCTTGTGTGAAAAACAACTGCCACAGTGCTTCGAGGGCGGCCTCCTGACCCCTTACAACATGGGAAAGTGCATCCCTCAGCTGGTAGTTATATAAAGCCTGACAGAGTCATGAGAATCCCTGATAAATCATTCAGTTTGAGGCCTCTCATGTCCTTCTGCATCTCACATGAAGCGATTATTTCCTATGACTCAATATAATGTGTCCCTTTCTTCTTTAATTTTTATATAGACTGTGTTCAGAGTGTTGCCATGTAATCGATGTGGCAGGAAGTGATAGTCGTGGGACAGCATGACACTCGTCATGTGAATATAAGTCAGAAGATATCGTTTTGTCCCTGTCCTGTATCCTCTAACCTATAACACACATGAACACACACACACACACACACACACACACACACACACACACACACACAGTCCCGCCACGCCCCACCTGCTGAGCTGAGACAGGGACACACAACAGCAGAGGCACAGAGCAGGACCCCTAATTGAAGATTAATTGGAAGGGGGAGCACTTACCTTTATTTAGACATGTGGTAAGTGTTAGGCTGTGACAATCAACTCAACCATATCAGCAGATGACTGCATTTAATATTTCATGACAAACTTTTAGGGAGGGGGGTTTCAGACAGGGGTAATCCCACGCAACTCTGCGGCCAAATGACAAACTCATTCATCCCCTGCAAGACAATGACAGAGATCATTAATATTTGTGACATCTCCCAGGTAAACTGGCAAGTGCTCTCTAACCTTTCCTGTCAGTTCAGATCATCATCAACTCTGGACATATGACTGCGATCAATAGTGGCAGTTGCATGTAACAAGTGTAATGTGCTTTTTTCATTTTTTGTTAAAGACTGATAGGACTCCTCTGACAAATAAATAGTGAATATACCTTGTTGTTTTCAAGATTTCATATGTTTCACTTTAAGACATCTAAAAACATTAACATTGACATTAAATGTGACAGTCTACGTAATCACCAAGCTGTTATGACATTATCTGGATATATGACAAATGGGGAAAAGAGTGAAAAACAGAAAAAAACATACAAAGCATGTGGATTATAGAGTAAAAATGATGTATAGAGACAGATAGAAGTAAGGATGGACTTCACAGTAGGACTTGGTGGGATTTCTGATGCATGTTTGTGCGAGTGGGAGAGAGAGGAAGAAGGGGTAAAGGGGCTGTGCTAACAGGCTTTCTGCAGATCACTGGCAGTTTGACTGCAGTGGAGAGTAATGGGGCTGGCAGGGCGGAATCAATTACTGGCCACAACAGATTTTCCCACAGGTCGGAGCTTGGGAAAGCAGTACTTTACTGCAGTGCAGACAGCTGGCACAGAGCATCCACTGGGACAGGAGCCGGCTCGCAAAAAAACAAAAAAAACAAAAAAAACAAAAAAAAACTGCATTTCTTTTTGATAAAGTTGTGACACAACATAAATTCACTATTGTTGCTCTGTTCTGTCTAGGAATGTCAGCTGTTATAGTCTGTGCCAATCAGATTTTATTCTACAATTGTATCAGAAAAATAAAAAAAACTTTACAAAGGGCAAAACAAAAACCCTGTGTCCAGGTGTTTGAGGTGAAGGAGAGGAACTAACTCATTTGCCTGATAGTCGACCTTCAGAGACCAATTACGACAGCACGCCCACACACACACACACACAATAACAAAGCAGACAGAAGTAATTATTATTTTCTACAGCTTCGCTTTACTAATAATTCATGGCCAGTGCCTGTGAGGTTCCCTGCATGATGTAAACCAGGAGATACATTTAAATTAGAGCCCCAAACAAGCCAATCCTACCTCACACACACACACACACACACACATAAACACACACTTCATTGATATGCAAACAATGTTTTTCCTGTGGCTACACAATGTGTGGCCTTAAAAGTAGCTCGCTCCGTGGTCCTCCTTTCTCTGTGTGGACATCACGTGCTGTCTCCTGTTGCGCTTATTCGGGAACCAGTCTTGTGATCTGCCTTCCCACTATTGTGGACCTGCACAAGTTAGCTGGTAATGGGCAGCATCCTGGTAAAGCCTATGAACAATATAATTGTTAGGGGCCCATTGTGAAGGAGTGTGCGCCATTGTGGAGAAACTAATGAAGTAAAATTATTTATTGAAGAATGACTCATCCGCATTTTTCTCAAGCTAGCGCATAACCTTGTCCATATCGGAGTTCAAAGTCTTCTTTCAAATCTTTCCTTAATGACTGTTCATGGCCTGTAATTGATTCTAAGCCCTGTAATTGGCAGCCCAGTGCTGAGACCCTGGTGTCAGTATTATGACCTGAAGAGCTGTCTGCAGAAAAAAAGAATTCAAAAAAAGCTCCTGCTAAACAAAGAAACAAGGAAGTCAACATATCCTTTCTGGTTTTACCTATCCAAAAAGCACAAAGCGAGTGGATGCCAACAAAGGCAGGAAAGTAAAGAATGAGAAGGCGGTGTATTATGGTCAAACAGTGGGAATGGGTCTCAGGCCTGGTCTGGTCCCTGCCCAATATAGCGCCTGGGTGCTGGAACCAGGGGGGACAGGCAGGAAGCAGTGGCCCATAGGATAACATTGTTGTATGGAAGTTGTCTGGGAGACATTTCCCTCAGTCAGACATGCTTTTAGGGGCAGTGTGGGTGGCATTTTCTCTGTCTTACATAACTCAAGTACGTACGCAGCAAAGTTACCTTTTTACAAGCACCTTCACTTTATTAAAGTAAAGCATGGACAAGACATGATCTCACACACAGAAAAAATGGCCCCTACCCCCTCAACACACACACACACACACACACACACAAATGCAAACTCCACTGCAGCAGTTGTTGAATGACAGGTATAAGATGTCAGGATGGTGTGCACACAGGATGCAGGCACGGCTGCGAACGTCGCTGCTGCCGACAGCCCCAACGGTTGACATAGTAAATCAATCCTGATGGGAGGGTGGCTAGGACGGAGGCTAGGGAGGGCTGGGGAAGGGGGGATTGGAGGTGGGGGGGGGGGGTCCAATGGGACTGAGCCGGCCTCTGTCAGACACACTCAGCCACTCAGCCAGCCAGAGAGAGACTGTCGACGGGTGGGAGAACACTCGCCGGGAAGCGCTCACACGGAGATTGAGTTACCACGGAATTAGATCAGGGCTGTGGGAAACAGCACCTCCTAAACACACTCGGTCACACACACATAAACACACGCAGACGCACCAGCACACACTCAGGCCACACTCTTGCACACAAAGAGTCACCAAGGGAAACCTAAGGGAAGATTGAGGAAGGCAGCTGGGCACACGCCAGTTTCAAACAAATGCTAGCTTATACCTCTTAGCTCCCTGGCACTGGTTTGAGAGTCGTTTCTTCAAATCTGTGCCGAGTTCAGGCCCATGGTCATAGGGCAGACCTGCATGATCTTTAGGTTATTAAATGTAAAGATCATTTAGAGGAACATGGCAATCACAGAGAAGTGCACGCAAAGCAAACACACTCAAACTGGATGGGAAAATTTTACAGAGCTCAAATCCAAAAACATCGCAAGTCAGCTGGAGAAAAGCCTGAGAAAATGTAGTGATTCCATAGGTGAAAAGTCGAGGTCATTGGAGAAAGAATCATAATTATGTTTAATGGACCACAGGCATGTCAGAGCTAATGTGAAGGACCTTGAGATTCAGGTGTGAGGAGAGTGGTTTGTTTCTGCTTAATTGAGACCACATGAACTCATCTGTCCTGCAGAGCTGGTGGCACTGCAGAGCCCTATTATCATAATAGCATTATAAAGAAAGTGATCCAAAATATACTCAAGCTGCCCATCAGAAGGGAGTCATGGAAAGGCCTTGTGTGGTTCAGTCTGTGGTGGAGAGCTTTTCCTGAACCTGGCTGAGAATCTGTGTAAGAATTTCTCCCGTAGCAAGAAACAAAAAAGAAATATAGATGCCTGCATGAGAAACACACCAGAAAAGAGAATGTAGAAGCCTCAGGAGCTCTTTCAGAGGCTGATGCCCCTTTTTAAGGTCTATAAATCAAGAAAGTGGAAGTGTGGGAGTGTGAAATGGGTGAAGGTACGCTTTGTCGTAGAGAAAGTGTGCGCTGACAGGGGAGGGGAGGTGGTGGGCCTATGGGGTGTGTGCACAGAGATAGTGTGAAGGCTCATCCACACTCACGGCGTCTACAAGAATGACTGAAGCTCGCACATTGTATCTGTCACCACTGAAAAGCCCTCTGACATTCTGGTAACAGCGTGTTGGCCTGCAGTTGCTCTCTGGAATCAAGCTCTCATGAGCACTCGTCCAGCTCCCACCGCATCGAGTTAACAACTGACCTGACGGACAGAGCAGAGAAACAGCTGCTGCTCTACAAGGTACTGGAATGGAAGACAGCGGGGAGTGGGTCACGCTCCCACTGATGGCCTTACCAGACGTGTCTTGATGCAGGAATTATAAATGCCTTAAGTGTTGCCATTTTTCAGACTTTCTGGAGAAACAAAAAAAAAATCTGACTGCTGCTTTTGTATTAATTGTCTTACAGTATTTAATGTATTTTAAATATACTTGTTGGGAGATATATTCAGATAACTTACTTAAAATTATTAAATTTCAACATAAAAATGTCTTAAAAAAGACTATCTCTGTTATATATTTTGTTAAATTAAATACATATTTTTGCTAAATGTTTCCAACTTCTGTAGTTTTATTCAAGGTAACATTTTGTCGTCTATCGATAACTTCCAAGTTAACGTCAATCAGAATGAGCAGGCAGTAAATAAAAGAAAATAAATAAAACAGGAATTAATATAATAATAATATTGCCTCCTCTGGTTTTTCATTTGCCAGGGTGGCTGTTAGATGTTGAAATTAACAAACCCCATGATCCCAGGCTATACAGTGTTATCAAACAACATTTATTTCAGTGTTCATTGATTGACAGAGAAACATCCAATTGCCAAAATGACATACTGTTTTTTTTAGATATAGTGAAAATAGTACACCATAAAATAGAATATACACAAAAGTGATGGATTCAAATTTTTTGCTTGAATAAAAGTACAGTTGTACTGAAAAAAAAATCCAAAAATTAAAAGTATTAATGACTGAAATGGCCTATGGGAACAAGAATTCTATATATACTTAAAAAAGGAAAGCTGTGCATACTTCTGTGTTATTGCAGAATTGCTGATACAGCTATATACTTTTAAGTAATCAATAGCAATGCACTTTATTTATAAAATGATCATAGATTTTGTGTATCAGATTGTAATTTGCAAAGCAACTTGTAACTTAAAGCATAAAAAAGAATTACTTAAGAACTTCAAAACTGTGCATTTCGGCACTTGAGCAAACTTCTGTTGCTACACACCATGGTGATGGTTTCATTAGTGTGAATACAACAAAACAGACTATTAACATCCATCTGTCTTGCATTAATATTCACATGTATGTTTATATTGGAGAAATATCTCAATCTCAAATCTCTTTCTCCTTAATCCAGAGTTGAAAAACAACCTGATGTGATCTGAAATAAACACTGAGAGCTTCTGTGTTTTTTATACTTTGCCCTCTGACCCAAGCATATTGGTGAGGTCAGAATTTTCACACCTCATGCAGACCACCCCAGCTCCCCCACACACAGTGAGTCACTTATCTTGTGCCACTTATGACTAAGTAGGCTTGTATGTTTTTAACGTACCTCATGAGCAAAACATTTATCATTGGTTACATACAGCTTGAGCTCCTAAAAAACATGTCTTTCTCCACAGAGCAGAGTGAGGATCACTGTTTTCAGCCACAATAAGTGAATGAATCCTTGGGAAGGTCTCCCTGCGCCAGTCAGTTGACCTGTTTGCAGTGACTGGGGAGGAGGTGCAGATGAAGGAGGGGAGGTTTCCTAGGAGAGCCTGGCAACTCTGACTGACTAATGTCGGACCTCCCGGCTGATCAATGCTGTTGTGGAACCACACAGCTGACAGCAGACAATGAACAACACACTCTGCTAATAGGCCGTGTGTCCTCCACGACAGCAGAGAAGAAGAGGGCTCCTGCTGTAGTGTGGCCTGTTGCTCATGAGCTGAGGTCTCAGCAGGGAAACAGGGAGGACCTGAAGCCAGGAGTCCATCGGTCAGCCTGAGCTGTCAAACACAAGAAAAAGGACTCTCTACAAAATATAAATAAAAAACCTGCCTTTAATACAACATTTAATCTGTAATACAAACTCAAAATTAGTTTTACCTTCTTCTTTTAAAGCTTTGTTCTGAAGATGATAAATTACTTTTTTTTTTTTAATTCTTTTTCTGTAAAGCATATGTTGCTCCAGTGCCAGCTCAATTTTAACAGGCTCAAATGTTTTTCAAGCACCGCCCACCTGATTCCGTGGCCCCGCCCCTTTCTCCGCGGTGTGAAAGTAGTCGCAGCAGCAGAAGGTCTGATGTTTAAACTGTCGCACGGATCCTCCGCTGTCAGTGCGCCACTGCAGCTTTCTCAGCAAGGACTGTCGGTCACTACCGGACTGGAAACACCATGAAGCGAAGCCACATTTACAGTTCATCGGAAAGCGACCTGGATGACAATGTTGAGGTGGAGAAGGATAGCGGCGACGAAAACTGGTACGTTCACCTGAAAAATGGACATATCATACGTTCTAAAGCAGAAGTATTTGTTTAAGTTCACTGATTGTATCTTATTTCAATTTGTCGACTCGCCTTTGCTGATGACCTCCAAAGAACTTCATGTTTTGTCCTAATAAAATTTTTTTAAAAATTATTATTTTTCAGTCAACTTGATTCCCACGGCTCGATGTCACCCTCCACAACCACCCAAGTTCAAGCCAGAAAGAGGCGCAGAGGGGTAAATAAAGTTTAAGCTGCGCACTGCTTTTAAAAAAGTTATTGTTTTGTTGCCACTTGTAAACTAAATGCTGTTTTTTCTTCTGTCCATTTACAGATAATTGAGAAACGGAGAC